>OY992538.1:75648347-76043723 GCA_963921195.1 Pegoplata infirma | reverse complement strand
ACAATATTTTCAAAATTTTTAAATGCAGTCATATGTAGTTATATATAATTGAATCTTGATTCGGATTAAAAGGTGTGTGGTTGATATAATTATATAAAATTTTATGAGGGTCAATACAAAATTTGTTTTTCTGTATAATTTAATATAAAATTATATATATCGCGACCTTGGGACAACAAGGTTCTATCTGTGCCTATTTCTTAAGCAAATAGAACCTTGTTGTTCTAAGGTCTCGATATCCTATTCTGTTCCATATATAACACTATATGTTTCCATTTAACCAACAATTTTCTAAGTTTTTAAGGCAAAGTATAAGAAACTTTTTAAAATGTTCCTGAACATTTCCTTGTTAGGGTTATGTATATCACCTATCTGGTTCGAAGCGTACGCGAACATTTTTTTTGTTTAAGAAAATTATATGTTTGGTGAATGTATCGTTGACCTGTGGTGTATCTCAACCCAAACCAAAAAACACCAGGATTTTACATGTTTTTATGCAATTATATCTAACTAGATCCACTAATATATGGCAATGTCTGGTCAAAACTCGGATGAAATCAAATCATATTTTATACAAGTTGATCTTTTTTAATGCAAAAACATCCACCATTATTCGGATCAAATTGCGTATAAATATATATTGTCTTACATATCATTATATATTGTATCATATAAAAATTTTTACTCGGGCTGAGAAAATCAACTTAATTTTAAGAAAAAGAGGTAATGATTTGGCTTCAAAGAAATAAGGAAAACAAAGTTAATTAATTTTAAGCCAATTTTAACTAGAAAATGGGAAAAATTATATTTCACTTTAGTTCATTCACATTTTAAAACTGGATTGGGTCTAGACCCTGGACCCATGGGTTCGGACCCCATGGGTCCAGCCCCTTGTTAACTCAAGACCCCGGTCCTTTAAGGATCCGCATAGATTTTGACCCAAAATGTGTGTCCGTTTCGCTCTAACTTGTTTAGTTTTTGAGATACGGTAATAAGGGGTCTGATAGGGTCTTGAAAATCTTAAAAACTGGATATCTCAAAAACTATTAATCGGAGGGCTTTCGGGTATTTTGCGGAAGTGTTCTACGAGCCAAGAGCTACAAAAATGCCGTTGGACCTTATCGCGTGTTGGCAGTATTTACCGAGATATGTGCATATATAAAATCTCGGGAATCTCAAATTTTAGATCTGAAATTAGGGTCTTGAGACCCCGACAGATATGCAGAGCTAGGCTATTCCATATTTTTGTAGTCTTTCTTTTGAAAATTTCGTCCGTTTCGCTCTATCTCGCTTAGTTTTCGAGATATCGCCATTTTGAATTTTTAACTAAAATCTAAGAAGTTATTTACTAAATTCTCAGAAGTTATTAACTAAATTCTAAGAAGTACACTTCCTCAATTTAAAGAAGAGAAATACGATGGTGTTATTTTTAGTAAATTTGAACTAAACTTGAACTAAATTGTTTTTTAAGAAATATGTCTTAAAAATAAAGATACGTTTCTTAGATTTGTGGAAAATTTCTTTGGCAGTAAGAATTTTTTTCCTAATATTTAAAAATTCCATTTCAAGAAAACTATGAACTACTTATAAGTAAATGAACTAAACTTTTTTCCTCATAGTTAAGAAAATTTCTAATTTTTTAGTTAAATTTTACTAAATTTTAGGAAAATTCATGATAAATTTTTAAATACATTTTTCCCTTAATTTTAGTTATGTCTTTTTTTTCAGTGTATAAGACAGTGTCCGGTAATTATAGCAACCACCGTCGAAATTTATCCTCTTGGAAGCGATATCAGCTCACTTGTGCGCCAAATCTGTCGTATTGTCCCACATGTCCATCCATTTGCCCATCTCTAGTCTCCGTTGCGGAACAAAGTCGTAGATTTTGCTTGCAAGTTTTTAGAGGCAAAACACTTTTTCTGGTTTGTTGAAAATTTTTAATTTGATAGTTAAAGAGAATAACAAAATTGTTGATCAAAACAATAATTGACTAATTTTAATTTTGTTGATCAATAGTATTAAAACCAAAAACTTCAATTTGTAACTTGGATAATAATTCACCAGCTGGTGAATAAAACGTAACATAATTCACCGCTCTACAAATCTGAGGTTTGGCGCCGCGTTTTCAATTAACCCAAAAAAAGTTTTTAGGTTTTGGTTTCCCGATTCCAAAACGGTCACTCAAATTTTTCTATCACGTCACAATTTGGAGAAAATCGCGGTTAAAGAGTAAAAAAAGGCCCATTTTGGATATTTTTGAGCGCCTATGAAATAAGATCCTGACATGCGAATGACTTGATATTAAGCTTATTCGAAAGTGCGTAATTTTCTCTTTAAGACAGAATCAAATTTTCTTGGAATTTAATTTTTTATAATGGTGAAAACATCATTAGCCACAAGTGCCTTAAATCTAATATTTACGTATGTATTTGTATGGAAATTTGTTAAAAAACACTGTGTTAATAAACTAAATATTAAAAAATGGAAGGATTTTTGTAAATGATTTTTTTACTATTTTAAAAAATTAAATTCCAAGAACATTTTATCTTGTCTTATAGAGAAAATTACAAAATGGCCTTTTTCGGCACTTTACACTCAAAAAATTTCATGCATAAAAATACGAAGTATTATTTCGTAAATTTTTTTTTGTACATATTACGAAATTTTTGTACATATTACGAAATTTTTGTAATTTTACGAAAACTTGGAATTTCGTAAAAATACAAATTTCGTTTATCTTACGAAGTACATTTCGTAGCCAAAAAAATACGAAATACTTCGTATCTTAACGAAATATTTCGTAATTTAACAAAATATTTTTCGGAAAAAAAAATCACAAAATCAAGGGGTTTGATTTATTTATCTGTATTACTAGATTTAACAGATTAAACAATTAAATAACAAAAATTTGTTCCTTCTCTTTTTAATTTTTGTTTACGGTTTCTAATTTTAAATTATTTTCAGCATAACACAAAGTCAAATCACCCAAGATATATTTTTCATTGCAGTCTGTTAGGTGTTGCGACATTAGTGAAAAGTTATAAGGGCATGTCACCGCGTCAATTCCGTTTAGAAATGGAATTGAATGAACTTCGTAATATGTACAAAATATTTTGTATGTTTACGAAATATTTCGTAATAATACAAAATATTTCGTATTTATACAAAATATTTCGTAACCTTACGAAATATTTTCGTTAAACTAAACATAATTCGTATTTACAAAAAAAAAAACTTCGTAATATGTACAAAAATATTTTGTATTTTTACGAAATATTTCGTAATTATACAAAATATTTCGTAGTTATACAAAATATTTCGTAACTTTACGAAATATTTTCGTAAAAATAAACATAATTCGTATTTACAAAAAAAAAACTTCGTAATATGTACGAAAATATTTAGTATTTTTACGAAATATTTCGTAGTTATACTAAATATTTCGTAAATTTACGAAATATTTTCGTATTTATTTCGTAAATATCACTAAAAAAACTTCGTAATATTTACGAAATGCCATAGGTAAATATTACGAAATATTTCGTTCCGGCAAAACCACGAAATATTTCGTACAATGTACGAAGTATTTCGTACATATTACCTATGAAATTTTTTGAGTGTAGCCACGAATAACTCAAAATCCTGCTGTGATAGACATATTTGGGTCGCAGATTTGGAATCAGCCCCACAAACACTACCAAAATCACTTACCAGAATCCAATACTCATTTTCATATTGAGCTGTGTTATTTTTCAACAAAAATTTTTTTTTTTATCAATTTTTTTTTTTTTTCATTAAATTTTTTTTCACAATTTTTTTATTACATCATTTTATTGTGTCTTTTTTAAAGTTTTTTTTCAAAATTTTTTTTTTCAAAATTTTTTTTTCATAATTTTTTTTTTATCAATTTTTTTATCAAACTTTTTTTTTATCAATTTTTTTTTCATCAAATTTTTGTTTTTTTTCATAATTTTTTTCAAATTTTTTTTTGTATCATTTTAATTTCAATTTAAAAAAAAATTTCATCAAAATTTTTTTTTCTTCATAAAATTTTTTTTATCAAAAGTTTATTTTTTCACCAAAAATTTAGTTTTCGTAATTTTTAACATGATAATGTTTTTAGGCTGGTGTCTAATTTTAAAAAAGTTGCAGGACGCCACTTCAGTTTGACTATATAAGCTAACAATTAACGAAAAAGAAAACAAGAATTACTATTTTAATTTTCTTTAAACCAAAAATTTTAATAACTTGGGTTTGTAACTTGGATAATAATTCACCTAGTGGTGAATAAAACCGTTTTTCACCAGCTGGTGAATAAAAAGTAACATAATTATTTTTCAACAAAAAAATTTTTTTTTTCATCAAATTATATTTTTTTTTTTTTCATCAAACTTTTTTTTTATCAAATTTTTTCTTTCATCAAATTTTTTTTTCATAATTTTTTTTCAACAATTTTTTTTTTCATCAAATTTTTTTTTCATCAATTTTTTTTATCAAATTTTTTTTTCAACAAATTTTTTTTTCATCAAATTTTTTTTTTTCATCAATTTTTTCTCCATATTTTTTTTTTTCATCAATTTTTTTTTTTTCATTAATTTTTCTTTTTTTCATCAAAAAAATTTTTCTTTTCATCAATTTTTTTTCCATAATTTTTTTTTTTTTTTGCATCAATTTTTTTTCATAAAATTTTTTTTTCATCAAACTTTTTTTTTCATCATTTTTTTTATCAAATTTTTTTTTCATCAATTTTTTTTCCATAAAATTTTTTTTTTCATCAATTTTTTTTTTTCATTAACTTTTTTTTTTTCATAAAATTTTTTTTCATCAAACTTTTTTTTTCATCATTTTTTTTTTATCAAATTTTTTTTTCATCAATTTTTTTTTCATCAAATTTTTTTTTTCATAAATTTTTTTTTTCATCAAAATTTTTTTTCACCAAAAATTTTTTTTCACCAAAAATTTTGGGTTCATTAAATTTTTTTGAACATAATTTTGTTTTTCGTGAAAAAAAATCATTTTTTTTACCAAAACTACTTTTTCATCAAGTCTAATGGTGATTTCTTTTCTGAAAAAAATGTTTGCCTTTTTAGGGAATACATTTTTAAAATGTTTAACTCACACCTTCAAAAACTTGCATTTTATTTGACTGGAATAGAACACAACATCCAGAAATACTCTGCCCTGTATTTTTTAACAGCTGTTTTGAGAAAACAACACAGAAAAAGTCAGCTGTTGTATAAGGTAATTTCAACCCCGTGATTTTTTACGGGGTAAAAAGTGCAACTTTTTTGAACTTTATAGGGCAGACATTTTAAGAAAAGAACACGATATTCTTTATAAGGGTTGACATTTTTTAGAAAAGTTTTTGGGGCGAAATGCAAAAAAACGCACATTTTTTGCCAGAAAAGATATCACCATAAGCTTTTCGCATAAAAATGTTCCATTTGTTGATCAAATGTACATAAAACAAGTGAGAGTGTTATATTCTTTGGTGCCGTATCTTTTATACTCTCCAAAATGTAAAAACACTTTTTTATACTCATTTTTGCACTCACTTACGAAATGTACAGCTCTTTTGGTTTTTTAATGGAGTCCTCGACTGATATTTCAATTCGTTTTGCATGGAATAGCAAAGTAATATAACATTATTTTTTCTAAAAAAACTTTGCTTTTGCAAGAACACACAAATCTTCCGCAAAACATTACACACAGGGCCAGCATGATCCAATTCCGGCCAAAAGTCTTTATAGTTGTTGGATCCGTCTGAAAATGTGCTTCTAGAGGAATTCGAGGTCGCTGATTTAAAAATTTTGCTAAAACCCAAAAAAATCAAAATGGCGGATCCAATATGGCGGACAATTTTTTTTTGAAAATTGATTGAACTCAAATTTTGTTTTATGTGGGTCTTGGAGTTACTGAATAAGAATTGTAACTCCGATTTTTGAAAAACAAAATGGCGGACTAAATATGCTTCTTAAAGTTTAAAGAATGATCCAACTCCGGCCAAAAGTCTTTATCGTTGTTGGATCCGGCAGAAAATGTGCTTCTAGAATATTTTGGGGTCGCTGATTTCAAAATTTAACTAAAAAGATCGAAATGGCACATCCAATATGGTGAACAAATTTTTTTCATAATGGTCCGATTTAACTCAAATTTTGTTTTAAGGGGGTCATGGAGTTACTGAATCAGAATTACTGGCGTGAATTTTGAAAAACAAAATGGTGGACTAAATTTGCTTAGTAAAGTTTGTTACAAGTAATTAAAAAACAGTTATATTCCTTTTCTTTGTTGAAGTTAGCTGAAAGTGTGACGTAGTAAATTTCCGGGTCTGTTATCTTAAAATCGAACTGATAAAATTCAATATGGCGGAAACAATAGATTTTTCAACTTCGTCTGGTCTAACTAAAAATTAGTTTTAAAAGTATTAAGAGTGCCTGCAGTTAAATCTACTCACATAATTTATATATATATTTTTTTTTATATAAATATGGAAATGGTGTAAATGACTTACTTAGTTTCAGAAAAGCTTTTGGAAATGGTGACGACAAATTATTCACATTTTTTCTTTATTTTGGAAATTCAATAAAAAAATTTTGAATTTAATTGGAAATGGTGTAACTGATATTTTCCATACTACAAAAAAACTAGAAATGTCGATAATTTTTTTTTCCTACACTTAAGGCACTCTCTGTCGATAAAAAAAACTAATCAAGCCGTAAAACATTATTTTGGGTTAAATTATTTTTTTAAAAACAAATCTCGGACCACTGCATATAAAGCTGTAATTTCGCCATTTATCATTTCGAGCAAGTTTGGGCAACTTTTTTCAAAAGATATGGATCTATTCTATATAAGAAAAAATATAGACTGATTGTATCGAACTGAGGATCGCTGAGGATTTTTTCGGCGCGAAGTCAATAACTAAAAAATCATAGTTATTTTCACAAAAACGCGAATTGCTGTCAGGAAAATGAGCTATATCTTTCCATATTATTTTCGTCACAAAGGCTAATATATAAGGGTGACCCCTGCAAATCAAAAGTTGATCATTAGCAATAGAAATGTGTAAAAAAAAATAAAAAAGTATCTCCACTTACAAATTTTTTTTCAACTTTTTTAACTTTGAAGACCTGTCAAAGGAAATGGTGTAGTTGGATCATTAAGATAAGTTCAGGAAACTAGCTCCTATATATGTCCAACAAACTGGTAAAATTTTTTTTGAGAATTTACAAATAAGGACTTTTGGCCGGAAATCGATCTGTCTGGCCCTCTGTGCATTATCATGATTTAATGTTTTGAGCAAGAGTACAAAATTCGCAGACATTTTTTTTATCATTTCGAGTTTTTAAAGTGACGATTTTATTTGCCGTTTAAGTGTGGTATTTGGCAAAAATGCCAGCCGTCAAAAAAAATTTACTAAACGTCAAACAATTTGACAATTAATTAATACACTCATTTACCAAATTTACAGCTCTTTTGGTTTGGACGGCATCTTGCTTTCCACAGACAGATGGACGGATGTATATAGCTAGAGTGTCTTAGAAATGAATCAATAATATATAAACTTGATGGGGTCCTCGACCGTCAAGTGCTTAATCGAGATTTTGAAATTTATCACAAATATATGTTCAAAAATAACATTTGTGGTGGTAGCACTTTTGGGTTTCATATTGTTTCTGGGAACCGTTTTTGTCCGAAAAATGCTTCAGAATCTGAGAATTCATCAGATATTTTTTATTAAAAATATCACAGATTTAAAGACATTTTGATATAGAGAATTTTTAGATTTTGAGACATTTTTTGTATAGAATATTCTGAGAATTATTTTATAGCAAAGTTTCAGATTCTAATACATTTTTCAGTACTATAAAATAAAATTATTGGGTTATCAAACTTTTTTTCGACTTGGGCACTTCCCCTTTACAAATTCCTGTATGGGTCCAGATGCGGTTAGCTTTGCATCAAAAACGTATCAAATCTTGATACAAATCTGCTAAATACGCCTTTTTTCTCCTCTTTCATTTGTATCACTTGGGATACCTTCTTTGTAAGATTAGTATACATAACTAACTACATACTATATCAACTATTAAGCTTAAAAAATGACTTTGAAGGCTCACTTTACAAAATAACAATTGAAATACATACATTTGTATAAAGAAAAATGTGTAAAATAAAATAGAGATGCTTATAATGATGATGATGATAAAGATGATCATAAGAGAAAGAAAGAGAGAGTAACTAAAGAAAACTTAATGTCGTATGAGCGATATTATGGATTATTAGTAGAAAAAAATATCACATTTCACTGTATTTTTCTTGCTTAATTTGTAGGTAAAATAATACAAAACGTAAAATGTGGATTTAGTTTAAGTTTTAGTTTTAGTCAAGCGGTGAACGCGTTTAAGCAACGATTAGTAGCGAATTCTAAAAAACAGAAAATAATGGAATAAAAATAAAAAATTATGAGAAAAATTTAAATTTTTGTGACAGAAAGAAAGAATCTAAAAAATTACTACTATAAAGAACTAGTAGTAAAATAAATTAATAATAAATTATTAAAAAAAGTTTTAATTAATTCAAGAAAATACAAGATATTAATAAAACAAAATTAATTTAAATACTACTATTAGTGTCTGAATGGTGTGTGTTTTCTACGGAGTGTATTATATAATAATTTCTTTATTAGAAGATAAATTAATTTTAAAATTTTTTTTTTTATTTAACCTGAAAATTTTCTTTAATTAGTTTCAAACAGTTTTAACTCATCTGTGTGTCGTAAATTATAAAGTTTAAGTGTATTGTATAATAAAATCAACGGAAATTTTAATTATCAATTTGCTAAATTGGGAAATTTATCTATATCAAGTTCAATTTTTTTTGTTTTGCACTTGACAAAGAAAGTATAAATCTCCATAAAAAAATATATTTTTTTAGTAAATCTAATTTTTTTTATTTAAACAAACATAGAGGTGGAAAATATTTTATTTTTTGTTAACTCATTTTCAAATAATGGGTGTGTATCGTGCTTAATCTAAAATATATGACATATTATTTAATATTTACACATACATAAACATTAGGGTGCACCAAAAAAACAAAGTTGTTAGATATTGACCGGCCCCCCCCCCCTAGAAATGTGCATTTGGGGGTAAAAACATGTCTCACAAAATTTTAGGAAAATCGGATATGGGTAAGACCTGCCGCATCGGCCCTGAAATTTGAAAATCAAATTACAAGGGGAAAATATGACTTTTTATTCATTTTCTCAATTTTTTCGATATTTTGAGATAAGTTTGAATTCAAATGGTTACAGAATTGTGATTTGGAGTAAAATGTCTATCGAATAAGTCATTAAAAACTAAAATCGGTTGAAAATCAGCCAAGTTATTACAACTTCCCCAGGCAACTAACGTGCCTCAGACCATTTAATCAAGGGATTCGAGCCCCATTTTTGAAATTTATTGAAATTTTCTACTGTAACAACATTTTTTTATTCTTCGAGTCCCAATGTACTCAGAAGATAAATATTTTTCATATTGCGTTTTGCTAACTTGTTTTAAATAAATGCTAAAGTGGTCTGAATTTTTCAACATTATTTTCAAATCTACAATTTTAAATTTTTATTTTTTTCGTTAAAGAAATTTTAAAAAATCGACTATTGGAGTTTAAGGATTTGTTAAGCACATATAAAGGAATAAAAACTCCAAAAATTGTAGGCTTTGCTGTTTTCATTTGGCTATTACAGTGATGTAATTTCGGCGGAAAGTAGTGATTTTTGGACCTTTTTTAGCTTTTATTTATTTTTTTTTGGTTTTTTTTTACAAACTTCATATCTTTTGGACCGAATTATATCAACACGAGATAGAAACTTCAATTCGCAAAATTAGGGCGAAATTGGGATACAAAAATTGTCCCTGTTAAGGGTCAAATGTCAAATTTTAGAAAATTTTGAGTTTTTAAACATTAACAGATTTGCTGGGCGGATTTTGCTGAATCTACTTGATGTTATTTTAATTGGTCTAAACTATATGGCAAATAATTAAAATTTAGAAATTTAACCCTTAAGTGCTGTTGGGGACTATAATTTTTTTCATTTAATGGAGATAATGTAAATGTATTTTGTTCAAAGGGTCAAATAGGCCCCACCAGCACCAAAGGGTTAATATTCTGAATTTAAATAAAAAGACATATGTTAAGACCTTTTAAAATGACATCAAGTAGTTTCATAAATTTCCACTCAGAAAATCTGTTAATGTTTAAAAATTCAAAATCTTCTAAAATTTGACTTTTGACCTCAATTTTGGGGCAATTTTTTATACCTCAATTTCGCGCTAATTTTGCGAATTGAAGTATTCTATCTCGTGTTGATATAATTCGGTCCAAAACATATGAAGTTTGTAAAAAAAAAACAAAAAAAATAAATAAAAGCTAAAAAAGTGCCAAAAATCACTACTTTCCCTAAATCCGCCAAAATTACATCACTGTAATAGCCAAATGAAAACAGCAAATCCTACAATTTTTGGGGTTTTTATTCCTATAAATGTGCTTAACAAATCCTTAAACTCCAATAGTTGATTTTTTAAAATTTCTTTAAAAAAAAAATAAAAATTTAAAATGGGAGATTTGAAAATAGTGTTGAAAAATTCCGACCACTTTAGCATTTATTTAAAACAAGTTAGCAAAACGCAATATGAAAAATATTTATCTTCTGAGTACATTGGGACTTGAAGAATGAACAAATGTTGTTACAGTAGATAATTTCAATAAATTTCAAAAATGGGGCTCGAATCCCTTGATTAAATGGTCTGACACACGTTAGTTGCCTGGGGAAGTTGTAATAACTTGGCTTATTTTCAATAGATTTTAGTTTTTAATGCCTTATTCGATAGACATTTTACTCCAAATCACAATTCTGTGACCATTTGAATTCAAACTTAACTCAAAATATCGAAAAAATTGAGAAAATGAATAAAAAGTCATATTTTCCCCTTGTAATTTGATTTTCAAACTTCAGGGCCGATGCGGCAGGTCTTACCCATATCCGATTTTCCTAAAATTTTGTGAGACATGTTTTTACCCCCAAATGCACATTTCTAGGGGGGGGGGGGGGGGGCGGTCAATATCTAACAACTTCGTTTTTTTGGTGCACCCTAATAAACATAAGTACTAGGGGGTCCCGTCAAATTTAAACTTTAGAATTTTGTATCATAATACCTGCCGAACAATGGCCACAAAAGAGCTGATTGTGGGAAAAATTATGATATTATTTTCCAAGAGCATCTTTAGTCGGTAACTAGCAATCAAAGTTTGAAAAAGGTCGTTTTTCGACCAAAAATTTGGAATTTTTATCTACTTAAAGTGTACTTAAAAAATATTTAAAAACTTCCAAAATAGCGATTTTGGTCCAAAGATGCAAATTTTTAAACATACATTTTTTTAACCAAATTTGTCTCAAAAGTTGAAAGATGATAAGTATGTTATGAAGAAAATATTAAAAAGATATATAAACGCGATTTTGGTCCTAAAATGTCGATCAGCATCCGTGGACCAAAATCATTTTTTTTTTTTTTTTTTTGAGATTTACAAGAATTTTTCTATAAACTAAAAAATATTTGAACCATATATTGCAAAAAAATCAAACAAGAATTTTCATCAAAAATATTTTTTTAAAGTTTTCCCATAAAGTACTCCTAATTTTTAAGCCGGATTTGGTTAAATAATTTGGACATAAATTTTGGTCGAAAAAACTAATTTTTTTATACTTTTACCGACAAAATTAATTTTTTCATAAATTTTTCCACAATCAGCTCTTCCGTGGCCATTGTTTGGCAGGTACTACACAGAAGAAAAAAATTATTAAAACAATTCGTATATTTAATTAACAAATTAACTAAATCCGGGCCTAACTTAAATGCGGATGTAAATTAAAAATATTTGTATGACGTTAATAAAAAGTAAATGAATATTTAGTTATTTAAAAACTTAATACTAAAAATTTTATGAAAATTAAAAAAAAAAATTTGATTATACCCGAGTAAAAAAGTTTATATATAATTATATATAATATGATAAAATTATATATAATTATATCCGAATTTTTTTATATAAAATTTTATAAAATTATATCTAATTATATATAATTTGATAAAATTTTATAAAATTAGATAAAATTGTATATAATTTTATCAAATTATATATAATTATATCAAAATTTGTTTTATATAATATTTTATAAAATTATATCAAATTATATATAATTTGATAAAATTTTATAAAATTATATAAAATTATATAAGATTTGATAAAATTTTATATAAAAAAAAATTCGGATATAATTTCATAAAATTTCATTAAATTATATATAATTTTATATAATTTTATCAAATTTTTTGAAAACAAAAACTTCTTTATATAATTTTATATAATTATATAAAATTTTATCAAATTTTATATAATTATATAAAATTATATAAAAAACTTTTTTACTCGGGTATAAATTAAAAATTTAAGTGAAAAAAATAGAAACCAAATAAGATTTGTATTGTTTAAATTAAAAATATTAATAAAAAATAATAATTTTTATAAAAAATAACTTGGCCAGACACCCAAGTTTTGGTTTAGTAAAAATAGTGACAAAATTGGGTAATGGCATTTCATTCCTCTTTATTTAGAACTTTAAAAAACGTTTACGCGAAAACCCCAGCTGATCCTGTTTTCGAGTTATTGCTAAATAATTACACTGTTCGACAACAAAAACCTCCCAGTAAAATACCCCACTGATTCGTATAGATTTTGCTCTCCTGATTCGTAATCTGCCACCCAAATTTTTCTAGAGCGTACCGTTTTTTAGATATTCGCTGTTAAAAAGTCCAAAAACCAAAATTTGGCGGTCCACTGTTACATAATCTTTAGTTGCTTTCAAAAAATAGGACTTTATTTCATATAAAAAGGAACTCCTGATTTCAAAACTGCAATCCAAATTTTTCTAGCATGTTCCGTTTCAAACGCGAAAAAAATTCCAAAGCGGAGCATGATAGAAAAATTTGGATTGCAGTTCTGCAATCAGGAGGTCCATTTTATATGAAGTCAAGTCCTAATTTTCGGAAGCAGAATATGTAACACCGGACCCCCAATTATTTGTTTTTATGACTTTTAACAGCGAATATCTCAAAAATGGTATGTGCTAAAAAAATTTGACAGATTTGGAATCGGGATAGCAAAATCTATAAGAATCAGTTGGAAATTTCACTGGGAGGTTTTTGTTGTCGAACAGTGTAATTATTTAGCAATAGCTCGAAAACAGGATCAGCTAGGATTTTCGTGTTAATGATTTTTAAAGCTCTAAATAAAAAGGAATGAAATGTCATTACCCAATTTTGTCACCATATTTACTCAACCTAATCTTGCTTAAAGAGGGGTGTGCAGGCAGACATTTGGTGATTTTAGGCATTTTTTTGATCGAGGGTCTTCGAATTTTTGTTACATCTTTCATACAGATTCTCTATGGAAACATTTACAGATTTCATTCATCAGATCGAAAATATTCGAAAACTCACGATTTTATTTAAGATTTTCGTTTTTAAAAAAAGTCAAAAAAATACAAAATCTGTGTAACTTTGAGCAGCTGTATTTTCTAAACTACTTATCGCTTTTAAACAATAAAAAGCGCACACGAATGGGATGTAACTCTATTTTTATATCTGATAAACTGCAAAAATATTGGGGGTTCAAAAATGTTCTGAAGTGCATTTTGCGAAACTTTTAAACCATTTTGCATTTGCATATAAAATACACTTTTGAAACACCAATAATTTTTCATGTTATCAAATATCAAAATATAGCTACGTACTTCTCGTATGGGCTTAAGATCGTTTAAATGCCACAGGCAGTTTATAAATTACAGCTGCTCAAAGTTACACAAGTTTTGCATTTTTTTGTTTTTTAAAAAACGAAAATTGTGAATAAAATCGTGAGTTTTTCGAATATTTTTGATTTGATGAATGAAATCTGTAAATGGCTCCATAGAGAATCTCTGTGCCAAATATAACAATAACACTGTGCTACAAAAAACACAAAATCAAATATACTTTTAAAATGAGGTAGTTAAGGTTGTAGGTCTCGTCGAAAAAATCACAAAAATGCCCATCAAACTTGCCAGACACCCTCAAATTTTAAAGTTATTGCCAAAAAACAATTTTTTGGGACTTTTCTCACTAAACCACGCGTAACTTAAACATTTTTCAACCGATTTTCAATTTTTCAACTGTTTTGGATAGAAGAAGAATAGGGATATTCATGTATGTGAATTGGTCTATACATATAAAAAAGATATGTATTGATTTTTTCAACAATATCTAATTTTGTGTTATTTTTTGAAAAATTTTTGAGTTTATCGATTTTTTTCTGCTATAGTTTGTTCAACAACATTTATATTTATAAACGTATTCTTAAAGAAAATTTAATTGTGAATACGATGAGCTTTATGTCGAAAAAGTCGGATAACAATTGACAGAGTTGTGATAAAAGAAAATTAAGATTTTGCTTGAAATTGCTGTTCGGATACCCAGGAAAAAAAAATAAAAAAATAAACGAACATAATAAGAGGTCGCTTATCATAATTTTAAAGGTTTTTGGCCTCCTGAATTCGAATTTGACCTTGAAATTGCGCTATCTTATTAAGTTTTTGATATATCAATTTATGTTAAATATCTCAAAAACCTGACGAGATAGAGCAACTTAAAGGCCAGATTCGGATTCAGAGCGCCAAAAACCTTTAAAAATATTGTACATGACCTCTTATGAAAATTTTTTTTTTTTGTCTGGGATATCTGAACGACGATTTCCTGAAAAATCTTAATTTTATTTTTCAGAAAAATTATCACAACTCTGTCAATTATTATCCGATTTCTTCAGGATAAAGCTTATCGTATTCAGAATCAAATTTTCTTTAAAAATACGTTTATAAATATAAAGGTTGTTAAACGAACTATAGCAGAAAAAAATCGATAAACTCGAAAAATTTTCAAAAAATAACAAAAAATTAGATTTTATAGAAAGAATCAATAAATATCTTTCTTATATGTATAGACCAATTCACACACATGGAAAGCCCCATCCTTCTTCTATCAAAAACAGTTAAAAAATTTAAAATCGGTTGAAAATTTTCTGAATTACAAAAGGTTTAGTGAGAAAAGTCCCAAAATTTTTGACAATAACTCTAAAATTTTAGCGTGTCTGGCAAGTTTGATGCGCATTTTTGTGATCTACTCGACAAGACCAACAACCTATACTATGTCACATCAGAAGTATTTTTCACTGTAGCACAGTGTAATCATAAGACCCTCGCACCACAGTGGGAAAAAACACCAATCTGGCAGGAAAAAAATCATATCTTCTTAATTATTGGTCCGATCCGAAAACAATGTTTGGAGATTTTATAGCTAAGGACATGAGCTTTTTGTATAATGCTTAACAAGAAACTTTTTTTCAATACAGGGGGCCCCAAAAAGTGTTATATACGACTACCTCAAGCGTATTTTTTTTTGTACCTGTTAGCTGTGGAAAATTATGTTTAAAATAAGTATTTTATACTTTTTGAAAAGTAAAAGGGGTAATCAAATATTGTTAGTGAATCTGATAACATTTGGACATATACCCTACATCCGGCATATAGCTAAAATATCTCTATTTATAAGTATAAGAATAACTCTGTTTATAAGTAGAGTGTCCGCCACTTCCATCACATCCCCATTTATAAGTCATAGTACCTTTTTTATAGGTGATTTAGTTAAAGTTTTAACAATATTTTCTTTGTCACATTCGACTATCCTCTGCACTGTGTGATCGACCAGAGCCTGTAGTCTAACTTCACCAAATTCATCAGTTACTAATATGGAGGTCTCTCTAGGATAACACTTTTCTTTTGCCTTTCGTATAATGTAATAAGGCGAGTAAATGTTTGCATTACGAGCCTTAGCACCTGATTGCATAAGCATATACGAATTTTTAGTTAACCTTCCGTGAACGTATATCGCCAATGCCTCTTCTGGTGTGTATGATGTCGGTGCTTCAGATGGGCAAAATACAGCATTTTTCATCTTTGTAGCCCTTTTTGGTGTTTTTTCAAATTCATCTAATAATTGGGCTGCATTTTTTTTTCCAGATTTGTACAGACTTACTTTTGTAGCGACCAATAATTCTTCCTTGATGTTATTTTCTACACGATCCGAAACACGACTCCTCTTGGATTTTTTTGTCGTTTCCGAAAAAGTCTTCAAAGGACGCCCTCGAGGTTGTGACGGTCCTGGTTCTTCGTCTTCTACTAGAAAATCTATATTCTCATTCAACCATATATTGTAATGATTTTCAAAACTATAAAAATTGCGAGAAACACTTGCCCATCTACATTTAAATTTACTACACAAATATCGCACACTAATGCCTTTATGATACTTGCTTGTTTCAAGTTACTTGTTGCTGCATTTATTAGGGGTTTTCTATGGGAATTTCGATAAATTCAAAATTTTTGGTTTAAGTTATCGAAATTTTTATAGAAAAACCCTAATAAATGCAGCAACAAGTAACTTGAAACAAGCAAGTATCATACGCACTTAACAGTTAGTTTTTTATAGCTATCATTCTCGTTGCAGATGTTTTTTCCAAGTTTGGACAAGATATAATTGATAACTGTTGAGTTCCGATCAGAAGCACTGTCTCATTTACGTCAAACTACAAATATCTCTCTCTGTTGAAATGACATGTCAAACAAATTAAAAAAAAAAAACAAAGAGTTTATTAACCAATTCAAACGATAGTATTAAATTTATTATTATTTAGACACGACTTTTTTAATTACGAAAAAATAAAGTATTTCGTAACAATATTTTTATTAAGAATTTTTTCACCAAATGAATGCGACTTAAATCGGTTATTTAAAAATCATAAGATCAAAAATAATTTTAATTCAGCACGAAGTTTTTTCAAGATTTCGATGCTCTACTATGTTAAAAACAAATTACTAACAATCCTTCGCAATTCTCAACATAAGTATACGTGAGTCGCGTTCATCGCTGCCTAGGTTTAGAATTATAATTATTGATAGACCAAAATTATAAAAATAATTTTTAAAAATCGCTACGCAGGCCTACGCAGCTAATTTTTTGAATAGTAATACTTTATTATATGTAGAATAATCTATAATTAAAGATTAAGCAGCATCTGGCAGCGTTTTTTTTGTAGCTCCATAAGAATTTAAACAAGTTAAAAAAAAAATGTCGTTTATGTAATTCGTTACGAGGGAGCCCTCGCAAAACAGATAACGTATGGAAATTTATATATAATATACCTAATAGCACCCTTTAACAGAAAGCAAACACTTGGTAGGTAGCGGCTTACCCCTTCCGATACACGGAGATGAAAAGTTTATCATTATAAACTATTAACTGCGATAGCCCAATAAATTGTCAACATTTGATGGTTAATATTTCCTTAATGGGTTAACTAAATTTTATGTTCTTTACGGTTTTAAGTGCAGTCACTATCCCGCTTTAAAATCGCATTAAAACTTTGTTAAAAAGTGTTAGTTATTTTTTGAATTATTTCCCGCTAGATTGGGACTTTTTCCCACTGTGCGCACATTGGAAAATTTTGGTCATTTCCGGTCAAAAATCTGTAACTTTTGATTGGATCAATATTTTTGTATGCCGTCTTTTTTGTTGAATAGGTAAGACTTTAGGCTTTAATTTGTGCTTTTAATCATAAAAATCGACAGACGAGAACTAAAGTTGTGAAGGGTTAAAAATACATTTTGGATATTTTTGTTGAGTTTTAGTATTAAAGTAAAATGTTAGGACAAGTTAAATAGGTATTTTTTATATTTTCTAATTATTTTCAATTGAATTTTGCAACAGATATTTATAATAAGTAATTTTGTAGATAAATTTTTCAGAGAAGGTCAACATTTAGCCCCATAGACTTTTAAGGGCCAAATGTTGCAATTTTTAAAAAAATTACCGAATTCATATAGATTTTCATTGGTGTCAAATATAAAATTTAACTGATATTTTATTGTATTACGACAAAAATAAGGAAGTTATAATAAAAAAATCCGATGTAAGTTGCCAAGATAAAAAAAGTAGTGAGTGTTAAATTCGGCTGTTGCCAAATCTTTCCAGAACCCTCCAAAAAGTGAAAAAAATAAATAAAGTGTCTTATTTTTGGGGAAATGGAGTAAGGGGGGGGGGGTGGGTGGTCGACGGGGGACTACCTGTATCTTTTTGCGATAAATGTCTACAAACTCATTAATTATAATACGCATAAATAACACAATTTTAGCATTTATTGTTATAGCCACGCCTTCAAACGGAGGCGGACCAAAAGAAATTACGTTTCCCAGTCTATTTGACAACCGCAGGTTTTTTAATTTTTATACCCTCCACTCTAGTGATAGAGGGTATATATAAGTTTGTCATTCCGTTTGTAACACCTCGAAATATTGGTCTAGGACCCCATAAAGTATATATATTCATGATCCTCGATCGATTTTAAGACGATCTAGCGATGTCCGTCCGTCCGTCCGTCCGTCTGTCCGTCTGTCTGTTGAAAACACGCTAACTTTTGAAAGACTTAACGGAGACTCCTGAAGTTTGGCGTATATGTTGGGCATTTACCTGGTCAGGTTGGTATTGCAATCCAGCGAAATCGGTCCAGTGGTTCAAAAGTTATGAGCAAAAGACTGAATTTCGGCAAGGGTTTTTCGTGAATTTTTGAGATAAAAAGCACTATAACTTTCGAAAAGCAATTCTGAGGATGCTGAAGCTTGGCATATATATTTTGCGTTCCTCCAGCCTCGTTCGTGTTGAATTTCAGCCAAAGCGGACCAGTGGTTCAAAAGTTATTAGTAAAACCGTGAATTTCAGATTAGCTTCACCTAAAATTCACGTGTTGAAAACCCGTTAAACCTGATTTAAAAATATTGGTAAGTCACAAAAATATTTTACAACGTATTTTTGTCACTCAAAAATATTTTTATACCAAAACAAAAAAAATACACTCGAAAAAAATTTTACACTCAAAAAAAATTTTACACTCAAAAAAAAAAAAAATTGTAAATTATTTTTTTTTTTTTTTTTTCAAAAATTACAAAAAAAATCTTTTTAAACAAAATAAAATATTTCTAATCAAAACTGTTATTTTTTCACGTTAGAAAATTTATTATCACTTAAAATGGGCATTATGGAGGGTATTCATAGATTCGGCCAAGTCGAATTTAACTTTTCTACTTGTTTATATTAATCAACATATTGTTTAATTGTTGAACAAATATGCTAAAAAATATTCAAAAAATGTTTTTTGGGGTTGTTTTTTTTTTTAAGGGGAAATTGTTTCCGCCGAAGTCCGATTTTGCCCATTTACAAACTTAGCCAGTTAAAAGTATTTTTTTTTGTCAAACTTCTGGGGTCTATGTCTATTGGTTTGGACTACATCGTGCTTTCCACAGACAGACGGACGGACATCGCTAGAATATCTTAAAATTGATCATGGATCAATGTTATACAATTTTATGTGGTCCTAGACCGATATTTCGTTGCGTTACACACGGAATGGCAAATTGAGTAGGGCATAATGAGCGAAATTAATGAATAATTAAATTTTTATTTATTGTTAGTTTGTGAGTTCGTCAACATTTTTGCATGCCATTTGTTTAAAGGCACGAAAAGGCAGCTGGTTTTAGATATATCTTTTAGATAATAAGTCAAACTTTAATTCTATGTTATTAGAAATATTAAATTATTAGAAATATTAAAAATACGCACTTGAATATGGTATAATTTTATCTCCCCAAATCTTTAAAGTCGGAAGTAGTGTTTTCGGTAGCCATTTTCGAATAGTTCTGTTCAGCGACGTATCCAGGAATTTGAAAACGGGGGGGCACAACTTCCAATTTTTTTAGTCATCGCTGATTTAACTAGGACAGAAATTTAGCAAACCGCGTCTGCTAAAATCAGCAGATGCTCATATGGATCAAAATGTGTGTATTTTGCGAAGATTTTTGAGGTATACTATAAGTATTTTTGAGTATGGTTTCAAAACTTTGTTCATTTGTTCATTTTAACCCAGAAAAAGTGCTAGATTTAACATTTTAGTTTTATATCCAAAAATTGATGTTAGATATTCAAAATTCATATTCATTTAAAAGTCTGATGATCGTGCTGTTTTATTTAAGAATATGGAAATTTTTCTATGGAAAATATAGCATAGAATCTGATAGTTTCTCTATAAAAAAAAAAAATACGAATTTTAAAATTTTCTGTACAGAAAATATTTCAGAATCTAACACTTTTTCAATAAGAAAAAAATCTCCCAAAATTTAAAGATTTTCCTGACGAAAAATTGTATTAGAATCTGAAAGTGTTTCTATAAAAAAAAATATTTTCAGAATATGAGAATCTCCTATCGAAATAATATTTCAGAATCTCACAATTTAATATAACGAAAGTGTCTTAGAATCTTATAGTTTGAAATTTTTGTTTAAACATTTTTGTAGAAATTTTTTTATGATCCTGATGCATAATTTTTATTAGATAAAACCAATTTATGTGTTTTTTAAACATATTTTACAGATATTTCGATATAACTGACTTTTTAGAAACGAAATTAGATCACTCTCTTGAGTTTTTATAAAAAAAAACTAAAATATTTTCTTTAAAAACGAAAATATTTTGAAACCTGTGTATATTTTTTGTACAGTGCGTTGCAGCGTATTAATTTTTAAAAATTTTTTAATCGAAAAGGGGGGGGGAGCACGTGCCCCCTGTACCCACCCCCTGTATACGTCCATGGTTCTGTTGACATAATAACTATAATTTCTGAAAATAATTATTGCTTGACATCTTAGCTTTACGATAGATCTTGTTTTATGGTTAATTTCAAACATTTTCAAAAATCAATTATGAGATGCATTCACCTTATATAATCCACTGTGCCTCGTCCAGATTTTATAAAATAACTCGTGGAATGGCCGATATACTACTAATTAAAATACATTATTAAATTTAAAAACGATTTAAATTTTAATTAAAATAAAGCTAAAAATATAATTAAACAATTAATTATATTAATAAAATATTTAATTAAAATAAAATTTAAAAACAATTAAAAATTTAACTTAAATAAAATATACGACATAATTTTCTATGTACCACACAAAATTTGAAAGTTTATATTTGACGGGACGCCCTAATAAGTACGCACTATATAAATAATTCTTAAAATAACTCTTATTCAAAGAAAAATTAAATGATATAAATACTCTGTACACATGTTCGTATGTATGAATTTACTTTTGTACACCATAAAGGCAAGAAATGAAGTTCAAGTGATAATAAAGCTTAATTTAAAAGCTTATATCATTGTAATTCCATACATATTATATACTTATATGATTATATTAAATTTAGTTTAGATATTTTGTGACTTACACTGAAAGAAAAATACCTACATAAAATTTTTAGGTACAATTTCCTTAAAAATAATTTTTAAATTTTCCAACAATTTAGTAAAAATAAACTAAAAGTTTGAAAATTCTCTTAAATGTTAAGAAAAATTTCAGTTCATAGTTAATAATTTTCCTTAAATGGAATTCCGTAAAAAATACATTAAATAAATTTTCCATAAATAACATTCTTGCCAGAATGCAAATGTAAATGAATTTTCTGACCATACACTAAAAAAAAAACCTTCGTGATATAAATAAAAGGGATTCGTTATAATGTTTTTTATTTAACCAAGAAATGAATTCATAATCTTAATAAAATATCATAACAACTTTCATGATAACAACTTTCATGATAACAACTTTCATAAAAAGAAATGAATTCATAAACTTAATTAAATATCATAACAACTTTCATCAATTGTCTACATTTGATTTCATACTTTCATAGTTTCATTAAACAATTTTATTAAATTCTATTTATAAACCTTCTTGGTTTTTGACGAGACTCTGTCGAGTCGCGTATTTTTAGTTTATAAAAGCTCGACCAATGCAGAGAGGGACACAGAAAGCATTTTCCGGCCAAAAGTTACTTTTTGCAATTCGCAAAAAATCGTTATGTTAGGCACTTGTGTCGGGGGCAAACGCCCACAATGCAGTCGGTGCGACTTTAAAGTTCCAAATTTTGTAATGAGGATGTTGGGTTAAATATATCGTCGCTGCTCCGTCGTAATTTGGTATGTGTTTTTATTGAGGTTTTCAGGAGAGCAAAAAGCCGTTTTATTTTGTCATTTTGCCATATTTTATAAAAGTCAATCGTCTTTAAAATACATAAAGATATTTTATAGATGTGTACCACAAAAAAAAGGAATGATTTTTTAGCTAAAACGAAGATATTAACGAATTACATAAAAAACTACACATAACACATTTTGTTGGAACATTTTTGGTATTATTTTTTTTTTATTTTTGGACATTTTTATACGCATGACCGTTTTTGTTCAAAGAACTTAAGTTATAAAATTTAATATTAGTGCAAAAAATTGTAATATTCATTAAAGTGATAGTATATACACTTTTAAATCCCACATTTTGTACAAATCTGCATCTAAGTGCTGAGTTGCTTCAATGAATTTTGTTTTTTTTTTTAGCGAAACTATTTTACTCAAAAAAATGTTACTGAAATTTGTGCCATGAGATCTGACCATCACTTCTGGATAATTGGGGCATGCTAATTTCAATGGTGAAGTCCGTTTTTGAATCAATGGAACAGATTTCATGGAAATCATCGTTAAAGTTATGCACATTTTGTTGCAGTTTTTTTTATTAAAAAAATTCTTCTTTTACAAATGCAAATTTGTTTGGTATGGGAAATGGGGATTAGACTCATAACGATATAATAGTATAAATTTGGATAAAAAATTTTGCGTTAAAATGGTAAAAATCGCGATTTTTCTCATATTTTAATTATTTTGCGTTTTTTTTTGCAACCCTATAAATATTTTTCCGAATTGATTTCATGTGTATGAAAAGACTAAAGTATGTAATTAATTTCTGTAAAAAAACTGTTAAGATATATATAACTTTTTTTGCAAATCGCGAAAAATCGTTTTTTTACAATGGCAGCATCCCTTTAAAATGTAATCTCATATTTCATTTATTAGTATAGTATGTAAGCATGCCTAAAACCCTTACGTTAAAAATTTTAAGCAAAAATGTTAATATTTGCAAAAGTTTTCTTAGCAAAAACTGGTTTTAAACTACACATACCACTTTTTTTTGGAACATTTACATATGGAGTTCACATAGCTTCTTTTGCTAACTTCCAAACCATTGAAGATATCGCTAAAGGTGTGTTTAGATCATCCCACCGAGTCTTTGGATTTTAAGAAAGTAAAATATTACCGAAGTCTTAATACTGCCAAAAAATCATAAACAAAATCAAAAGACATTTTTAAAAACAGCTGTTTGTATGCAAATCTAATAACACACAGCCATTTTTTAAAATATTTCATAAAATCAAAAGTCTTATTGGACTGTCAACAAAATCATATTACACACGATTTTTTGACAGGTCTTAATACTGAGTGGTATGATATAAACACAGCTTAAACGGTTTAGTGGGCAGACGGATGCCCTATAGAGGTTTCATATTATGCAATAAAAAAAAAATCCAAAAATGTCACATACCAAATCACGACGGAGAAGCGACGATATGGAGTTTGTAATCCGTAATAAAAATTATTTATTTTTATGGACGTAAACTTAAATTGACTTGCTACGGGATTTTTACAGACTTTTTATACGAAATTTAAAATGAAACGTAAATTATTAATTTTACATCTACTAAAGTTCGCGCTGTTTTATATTACTTCGTGGTTTTAAAAACATATTACAATTGCAGTAGAATTTTGTGTGAGAAAACTAAGTGAAAACCATAAATAAAATGTGAAAGTTTTTTTCTACCTTGTAATCACGTAAATTAAATAGTATTTCAGTGACGCGTCACTGAAGGTTTCACGTGACTCATAAAAAACAGTTATTAATGAACATTTTCATTAATTTAAATTTTGGGTTGTAATTTTTCTCACTAATACAATTTTTGTATTCATTTAAACTAGATTAATGTTTGGTTTTCCCCCCATTTAATTTAAATGTCAAATTTAAACGGCGTTTTATTTTTACAGATAAATTGTGTGGGGAAACGAATAATTGAACTAGTTTAAATAAATCTGAATATGATATTACCTACTACTATTCCTTAAATAAATTAATGTTTTCATACATTTAATGAAAAACTTCATTAAACTTTTTAAACAATTATTACGAATGTTTTCATTATGTACACACTCAAAAAAAAAAAATAAAACGTTGTAAAACGACAAGAAAAGTTTGTAACTTTTTTTTGCTACCACCTATTTGACAACAATTCCGTGTAATTTTACAAGATTTTTAAATAATTTTGTAATTAGTAAAAACTACGAGGTTTTTCGAAATTTAACAAGATTTTTACCAATAAAATTGTAAATTTACAAATTTCTTGACGCAATAAAACTTATAAGAAAATCTCGTGAATTTACTAGATTTTTTTTTGTAAAAAAAACCCTGGAAATTCGTAAAATTACAAAAAAATTTAAATTTTAATCAAAAATTGTTTGTTAAAAAAACAAGGAAAACTCTCAAAAATTGGCAAAATGACAAGGTTTTGTTTGTGTGCATGTAAATTTTAATTGAATGGAATTTTAATGACATCAGTTTAATTGATCAAATGAAACCTGCCTTCGGTTGAAAACGTGAGCCATTTTTCATTAGGCTGATGTCAATTTTCATTATTTTCACGAAGCTTGGGAAAATTTTTAAGAAGCATATTTAGTCCATTTTGTGTTTCAGAATTCAGAGTAAAAAAGACAACCCTAAAAAAATTGAGTTAAATCGATCAATTTTTAAAAAACTTGTCCGCCATATTGGATCAGCCATTTTGATTTTTTTTAGTTTTTAGTTAAACTTTGAAATCAGCGAACCTGAAATCCTCTAGAAGCACATTTTCTGCCGGATTCAACAACGATAAAGACTTTTGGCAGAAATTGGATCATTCCTTAAACTTTAAGGTCCAAATTCATAAAAAATTTAAACGTTTTATAACAGGTTTATTAATCGAATTTCCACACAAAATTTGTTTTATAAACCTCTTATTAACCTCTTTTAACTTTTATGAATTTGAAGGTAAGAAGAGGGGTCTTTCCAATAAACACTTTTATAAAATTAAAGGGAAAGTGTTTATAAATGTTTTGACTTTCTTATATATTTTTTATATGCGCTTGATCTGGCTTTTATACAATGGTCACTATTTGATCCCTGTTCAATTTCTCATTCCTTAATGTGCAAGTAGTGTTGACAGTTGGGAAATGCCATCTTGTAAATTTGTCCGCTTAAATGCTTTTAAAATGTAAATTTACTTTTTTTGTATTTTTGTGAAAATTACGAGTTTTTTACGAGCACTTCCAATTTTACACGACATCCTCGTAAAATTTACCAGCTTTTATTGTAATTTAAGACCTTTAAAAAGCGTCTGAAATATTAGGAAGTTTTTTGAAGAGATTTTTATTTGAAAATTGTATTACAGAGCAATAAGTAAAATTAGAGATAAAATTTAGTAGTCTGATTTCGAGAAAAAAAAAAAGTATTTTTCTAAAATCTTTATTTATCAAAAAACTCTGTTTATTATCTATAAAATAGAGATTAAAAAACTTTGTCAAATATCTGTCGAATTGAGATTACAGTAATTTTACAAAGTATTTAACAGACTAACTATTTTGAGTATAGAAGTAATATTTTTTTCAATTTTATGCACTACCCTTTCCCGAAAATGTCCTCATTTTGGAATTTCGCTTGGTAATAGCAAAAAGATGATACGTATTAAGGAGCTGATATTGGGAAAAATAATAAAAAAAAAAAAATAATTATGTCTTTACCTCCCTAAAACCGGTTTAAGTTTGCAATCGTAGTGTATTTTGTCTACAAAAAAAAATATTTTTTGTTTTGACAGCTATTGGTGTCAAAATTCGCGGAATGTTAAATATTGCGGGGTATATCGCGGAATTAATGGAAAAATATTTAAAAAGTTTTCATGGTATTATTTTGGTCCACCAGTGCATTTTAAGAAAAAAAAAAATCTAAGTTTTAGGTAATATAGAACTTTAAATTTTCATATTGAAGCGGATGTTACTCAAGCATGCTCAAAGGGGTACTTTAAATCTTCTATGTTATTTTTTTACCATTTTAAGCCACATAAAAAGAAAAAGTCGAAAAAAATATTTTTTTACTGTTTTTTGCAACAAAAATTTAATAAGTAATAAGTACTATGCAAATCTTTTTCCCTTAATGTACTCCTCATTCCGCAAAATTTTGACAACAATTGACAACAAAACAAAAAACATTTTTTTTTACCAAATACACTACGATTGCGAACTTTAACTGGTTGTAGGGAGGCAAAGACGGAATCCAATTTTTTTTTTTTTATTGTTTTTCCCATCATCAGCTCTCGAATGAGCATAATTTTTTTGCTATTACCTTAAATTTCATTTTTCGGGACAGGCTAATGTGCATATCTTGTACAAAAACTAAGCGGTTAATTGATGCCACAAAATGTACTAGGCCCACCGCACCGTGCAATATAAATTTAAACTTTTGTCAGAAAAAGAACACATTTACTTTCATTATGCATTTTTTCTCAGCTTTTGATGTTATTAAAAAAACGCGTTTTTTAAGCGATGTCGTAAAGGTTTGTCGCGTAAAATAGTACGTATTTTCAGAAATGATACAATAATAAAAAAAGTACTAAACGAAATGTTCGAGAAAAACTATGATTATTTACATATACTATGGACTCCAGCCAACCCGAATTTTTGTATGAGACCCTCGGCATATTTTTTCACATTTTTTCACAGCATATTTTTTTTCACTGTGATTATTACACCGCCCGACAAAAATGAAAAAAGTCGTTAAACACGATCTAGATAATATAGGTTTAGGTTAGGTTAGGTTAGGGGTGGCGGAGCTCAAAATTTTGAACTCCTCGCATAGACCGGCTGGTCCATAGCAATACCACATGTTCCTTCAGCGACGAGGATAAAACGCGTTAGTCCATGTTGCAAACAATTTAATGCGCATGAGGTCCATGACTGCGATTTCTTCCAGATTCTCGAGTTCTGCTTTGCCTAAAATTTGTTTGCGATGCCTGGCCAATGCGGGGCATTTGGGCACAGGATATGTTCAACAGTTTCATCCGTATTCGGTTCATCACATCTTCTACAATTGGAATCAGAGATGAGTCCAATTGTTCTTGCGTGGTAATATAATATAGGTTTGAAACTAGAGACTAAATGTAGTAAAACTGCATTTACAGTTTTTCACTTCGTGATCCTGTTTTCTTTTAAAAGGACTTCAAAGTTTTACAGCATTAAATTTTATAAAATATTTTTTTAATATTTATACTTGCATTAGAATGACACTAGTGATAGCAAATGAAAGAGGAAGATCTCCCCTTATTTTCCTATTTTATTATTTTTACATATCAGGAAAAAGGAGGTCAGTTACAACCTTTCAAAACTTTATCCTTCAATACCATTCAAAATTTTTAACAAAATATTTTGTAAAGTTTTCAAAGGACTTTATTCACATCCTTTTATCCTAATATGGCGAAATAAAAAAAAATAAAAAATTAGGGGAAATCCTTCTCTTTCATGTGAAGTACAAATATTTCAGAAATATTTTATTTATTGGCTGTCGGACTGTGTTATAATATAATTATGTTAGTAATTTTATTAATTTTATATTTCTTGTAACAACTGAAACTTGATAAGTAATAACTTAGTAAAGGAAATAAAAAAACTGTTTCCGTAAGAAGTAAAATTAAAATATATATAAAAAAAATTTTAAATAAATAATAAATTAAATTAAATGTAGCTTCCCCTCGTGATAAAAAAAAAATAGTGGGGGTACATTTGGTGGAGGGAGTGACGGCGAGTAAAACAATCCTATAGTTTGTTCAGAAGACAGCAAAGTTATTGGTAAAACTACAGATAAAATTTTGTTTCTTTGGTACAAAACTCATTTTGCTTAAATCTGTATTTAAGTTTTTTGTACGAGTATGTAAAGTTTATTTTTTTGTATATCGTCGAACTATATTCAATAAATGCCAACTCGAAAAAGCTTACTTTTCAGGAGAGCTAAAAAACTAGTTATTTCGCATATTATTGTAACAAAAAACAATGTACCTTCCATAAGATTGTTTAAATATTCTAAAGAATTTTTACATATGCCAAAAATTTTATATTTTGCACTTGTTTGCGTATTTTTCAGAGATGGCATTTATTACTGTATCAAAAAACAAATATTTTTTTAGAGTTGGCATATTTTGTCGGAAAATAAAAATAATTTTTTTTTGAAAAATTTTTATTATTTTTTTTTTTTTGGATTTTGTTATCCTTAGTACGGTAATTGCAAAAACTAAAAAAAAGATTAAAAATCTTTGCATATTTTTAAAAGTTACTAGCTCCGAAAGCCTTTTAATTTCAGGGTGGTCAACTTTGGCGCTCTGTAACTCACGCTGTATTGTAATAGGGTCACTCCAAACTAGCTATTTTGAAAGCTTATGTCATTGACTTTATTTGCCCCACACATAATGTTCCAATCTGATAAATAGTTTAAAGTTACATATATATATAAGCAATTTTTTTTTCGCAAGCACTATTTACCGATATTTTCAAAATATCAATATCTCGAAAACTAGCCATTAGATATCAAAATCTTTACCAGATTCGTGTTCAGCATGACAAATGCAATGAGATACGTGGTCTAATTTTTTTTAAAAAAATTTTTTGGAAATTTACAATGGGAGTTGGCATTTATTTTCACCAAAAAAATATGTAGTTTGAGTTAGCAGAATAACAAAAATGGATGTAAAACGACAACAAATTATTTTTTTGCTCTGAAATTTTTACCACAGATAGGTATTGCATAGGGGATCTATTTGCCATCGGAAAGTCATTTCGATCAAATTTGAGTTGGCATATTTTGAATATAGGTTCACGATATAAAATATTTTTCATGAATTTGTATTTGAGCAAAATAATCAGGAACTGTTGAGTGATAATAACACCGCTCAACAAATCGAAGGTTTTTGGCTCCGGTTTGAAGTTTCATATAAAATTTTAAAAGATTTTGACTTGCTGATTCCAAATCTGTGCTCCAAATTTTTCCATCACGTCTAGAATTTTAATTATTCGTGGTTGAAAATACGAAAAAAACGCGATTTTTGCTTTTTTTGAAAGCCTGCACAGCAGCCACTGGGTGGAATAAAAATCTGGTATAAAGCGTTAGAGTAGAATTGAACTATGATCTCAAATATATGATCAAAAAAATTTGAAGTTGTGTCACTATTATTGGCCAAACATGTATTTAAAAAAAACACTGTGAAAAAAATTAGAAAAAGCACCATTTTTAAAAGGCTTTAAAACAAAAACCAGATGATCAATCTTTACTGTGATGAGCTCAAAATTTAGGCAAAAGTTCATTCTTTCTTATAGACTTTTAAATTCATTAAAGATATCTTCCGGTTTATACGAAAAATAACACAGAAAACTTAAATTTGTAAAATATTTACTTTTTTTTAATTTTTCTTTGAAAAATATCAAAAAAAAACTACCGTTTTTATAAAAATGGTAATTTTAACAGTATCGTTTTAAAACGCAAGTGAAACACAACCAATCGCAATAATTCGAAAAAAAATGTATTCTATGTTTGGTCTCCGACATAGACAAATTATACTTTTGCGCTTTATACCAGATTTGTATTCCACTGAATGGCTGCTGTGCAGGCTTTCAAATAATGCAAAAATCGTAATTTTTCGCATTTTCAACCGTGAATAACTAAAAATCTGGGCGTGATGGAAAAATTTGGAGAACAGATTTGGAATCAGGAGATCAAAGTCTACCAAAATTGATCACCAGAATTCAAACCGGAAAATGAGTGTTGAACGGTGTAATTTGGCACAATCGAATTTAACGTTTGTTCGGAATTGTTTCATGGTTAGGCTGCAAGTGTATGCTGACGGTTTACGTCAGCCCACAGACTCTGAGGTCCGTTGTGACGATTGTTTCTTTCTGAGGCAAAAGGTATCAATTCTGTTCGCACATGCGAATTTATTAAAAATGTTGATTGTACTCGTATACGAAATACGCTATAGCATATTTGAGTATCATTACAATTCCTATCGACTCCGAGAATACGCACAGATCTTTGCTGGGTTGCAATGTATTTCACCACTCATATCACAAATCTTTAGAGTCCGACCGAAACCAGTTTTCGAACCGAAACCGAACCGAATATTCGGCCGAAAAAGTAACATTCGGCCGAAACCGAACCGAAACCGAAACTTAAAAAAAAACTACCGCCTGGCATGGATAAAATTATTAAAAAGTTGTTAAAGATTAATATACAGCATATAATGCTTTTAAACCATAGGAATTGTTGTATTTTTGAAAAAAAATATGTTTTTTAAAAAACTTACAAAAAAATTGTATACATATTTCATTTGCAGATTAGGAGAAAATAATTTTTGAACTGAAACAGTTTTACATTTATTTTAACAATTTTTTCAATATAACTGAAACAAGTGTAATGAAATACGAAATCAAAAAATTCACCGACTTTTTTGCACATTTTTTAAAATACCAAAAAGTTTCGGTTTCGGCTAATATTCGGCCAAAATTTTGCCGAATACCGAATAGAGGCCGAAACCCCATTATTCGGCCGAAACCGAGACCGAAACCGAATATTCGGTCGGACTCTACAAATCTTACTACCAAAAATGTTATCTAATTTTTTTGTGATCTTAAATTTGTGTGAACTTATAATAATACTTTTATTTAATTTTAACACAGTCTTATCGTTGTTAAGTTCTTACGAATTCTAAGGCAAACACTGAATATAAATCAAAAGAAAAACAAATATGAAAGAAAGTCGGTCAAGACCGACCATATAATACCCTATACTAGTGCTTTCCGAAAAATGGGTTCCTAGTTCAAACATGGACCGGGTGGACATTTCTTTTGTTAGATCTTTAATTAGTATTGATAATATACCCGGGTAAAAATGAAATATATATGATCATATATGAAGATATACGGATCATATATGGATTTATATAACCATATATTATCATATATGCCTGCATATATGTTCATATATGATCTGATCCGAAAATTGGCCTGATATGAGGTCATATCGGGCCAATTTTCGGATCAGATCATATATGAACATATATGGAGGCATATATGATAATATATGGTTATATAAATCCATATATGATCCATATATCTTCATATATGATCATATATATTTCATTTTTACCCGGGTACCGATTAAACCAAATATCGGGCAACTAAGTGTATGGAAACTTAGTTCAAAATCGAATACCATATTTTTTTTGAATATTTATTTGGGATGTCTAAGAATAATTTAGCGACAAAAGCCAAAATCTTCGATCGAGCACTAGTTGCAAAAATCGCGTTTGAATGGGAAAAAATAACAATGTTCGAATTTTCTCGATAACTATGAGAGATATCAAAAAAACACATATGACCAAAAAATATTTCTCGGAAAAAATACATTTACATAACGTATTTAAAAATTTACATTGCAGTCAGGGTTGCCAGAATTGTTGGGTACAAAATCGTCAAAAATTTACGATTTTTATAAAAAAAATCGTCAAAATCGTCATCCCGTTTGCAGAAATCGTCAAAAAATCGTCAAAATAAAAAAGGTGTATTTATCATTGATTAAATATTTATTCAAGAGATGTCCGTCCGTCTGTTGAAGACATGATGCAGTCCAAACCAAAAGAGCTAAATCCATGCAGTTTGGCTGAAATATATCTTATGGCCATTGGATGGTTCAGTTTGAAAATTGATAAAACCAGACCAGGGAGAATAAAATTCCGCCTTGTAAAACTGAACCTACCTCCGAAATTTCCTGTTTGTTCACCTTCTTAAACATATGTAATATTTTTATGAAAGAAAAGGTCATGCAGTTGGGTCAAGTTAATTAGAAAATGTATTTTTTCCTCCGCCCTTTTCTGTGGACACTTCCATAAAAAATAATAATGATAAAATTCCGTAAATATCATAATAATTCAATAACATTTATAACGAAGAGAAAGGTGTCCTCCGCCAAAAACCCCTTATATTTCTTTTACCTTTTGGAGGAAAAAAGAGAATGTGACTCTCACTTGTTCCCTTTGTCCCTTTCTGTACAAAAATATGGGTGGATACTTTTTTTAAATAACAAAAAGCAAAAAATATTCATTGAATACTAAAGTTTCATTAAAAAAATTTTAAAAGTAGAAAAAATTGGCAGGTTTTTGTTATTTTTAAAAATCGTCATTTTTTGGACAAAAATCATCAAATCGTCATTTTTCTTTTTTGGGTAGTAAAAATTGTCAAAATGCAGAGAAATCGTCAAATCTGGCAACAGTGATTGCAGTATTAAAACGGTCAAAAAATAAAAAAAAAAATAATTTTGAATGTATTTTGTGTGGTACGAAATTGCGCACATTTTTAAACGCGAATAACACGAAAACGAAATAAGCTACAGCATTTTAGATGACAGATTTGGATTCTACAGATGCATATTATATAAAATCCACCCTTAGTTTTTTGGATACAGTGGCTATTACTTACAACAACGTTGCAGTTCCGTCTTAAAATCCGCAAAATTTGCATTTTTTTTGTAGTATTTAAACGCGAATATCTGGAAAATGGATGCTGCTAGAAAAGTTTTGATGACTGATTCGGATTCAGAGGTCAAGTTACTATTATGTTTGTTATTACCGACTTAAAAAACGTTCACTCAAAGAATTATGTAGGTAAATTCCAGTGAATATTCACTTAAAACAAATGAAATTTTATTTAAAAACCATTCCACTGTTTTTTCATTTAAAATAAAAACGCATTACAGTCAATTTTAAATGTTAATTTAATGACTAACCAAAACATTAAAAAACAAGTGAATAATCAGTTATTTTGTATTGAAAAACAGTAAAACTATAGAAGAAATTTTTTACTGCCGAAATTAAATGTAACAGAAAATTCGTTTTTAATACAGTAAATTATTTTTTTTAAACTACAGAAACAGTAAAAAAATTAAATCCTTTATAAAATAAGTGATTTTTCTTTTAAAATGACTTTACTGATTACTTTTTAAAATAACCTACAAACAGTTAATGACATAATTTTCTTAGTGTTACAGTGGAACAGCAGAAAGTACTGAAATAGCGGTTTTTGGAATCTGCAAACGAGAATATCTCAAAAACGAAGGTTAAAATCTATTAGGGCATATATTAGAATTTTGGAGAGTGATTTTTTTTATTTTTTGCAATTTATACACGATTTTTACAAAAAGTGCTCGACAGAATATTATGGTTTTTGTTGTAAAATTTTTCTTACCCATCCGAAATACATATATAAAATACATATACATATTCAAAAAAAAAAAAAATTGGTAAAATTACAAAAAAAAATTGTAAAATTACAAAAAAAATTTAAATTTCGATCCAAAGTGGTTTGTTAAAAAACAAGGAAAACTGTCAAATATTGGTAAAATGGGATTACGAGACTTTTCCTAGTAATTTGACAAAGTTTTTTTTTTGTGTAGAAAAACTCTAAGATTCTGAGGCATTTTTCGTACAAAAAAACCCTCAGATTCTTAGACATTTATCGTATAGAAAAATTTCTAAGTTTTTGAGCCACTTTTCTTTAAAATACAATTTCAGACTGTGAGACATTTTTCGTATTGGAAAATTCTGAGATTTTTTGTAACATTTTTCGTATTGAAAAATTCTCAGATTCTGAGACATTTTTTGTATAGGGAAATTTTCTATACGAAAAATGTCTCAGATTTGTATAGAAAAATTCTGAGATCCTGAGACATTTTCCGCATAGAAGAATTCTCAGATTCTAACACATTTTTCGTACAGAAAAATTTCTTGTAAGAAAAATGTCTCAAATTCGTATAGAAAAATTCTCAGATTCTGATACATTTTTCGTATAGATTTTTCCGATTCTGAGTCATTTTTCGTACAGAAAATACTCAAATTATAGGACGTTTTTGTATAGGCAATATTTTTTGTCGATAACAATTTTCCAGTTTTGTATAGATAATTAAAAAAAAAAAAAACTATAACTTTTATTAATTTTATGTGTACAAAAGTTCCAGATTCAAAGAAGATTTTTCGAAACTTGAAATTACAAAAGTAGATCAAAATTAGTGTAGACAACGCAATTTGCAAAGCATATATTCTGAAACATTATTTGGAAAAAAAAATTTTAAATTATATTTTAGAAATTATCATTTGTATATCTGAAGACATAAAATAAATTTATAAATAACATTTTTCCGCTGATAACAAATCTGGTCAAATGTGGCGGCGGCTTAAAATAAAGTCGAGAGAAAAGCTAATGGAATGATATTTGTGAAGCATAACTTACTTGTTTAGTGGCAATCACCTTTTAAAGGTGTCTTATTCACCACCGTAAAAGTTTAGGAATTTAAATCCACAGAAAATTTTTTTCAATCAAAAATTTTTTAGTGTTTTTTCAAAATTTGAAGTTTTTTATATTTTTATATATATTCTGAGCCTTGTTTGTTAACAAAAGTATATTTTGTAGTACAACGGTATTAAAATTTGGCCAAATCATTTTGGTGGACCCGGGCCCTAGGGCTCACCCTGCGTACGTGCTTGACTTTAATAATGGGATCCTTTTCCCTACACAAAAATTAATAATATTTGATTATTTCGATTAAAAAATATTAAAAATTTGATGAAATAATTAAAAATTTAATTGGATTAAAAAAAAAATAATTGAATCAATTCGAATGTTTAGTTAGCAACAAAAAATCTTAATTACCCTCCATTGTATTTACAAAAAAAATAAAAAAAAATTAAAGGAACACTTTGATGATCATGTTTTTTTGTTGATAAAATGTGATGTTTGTTTATTTTTTTTTTTTTCAAATGTTCCATTTGGCTGTCAAAATTCTTTTATTTGCGTTAATAAAATATTTTACAATAAAATTATTTGTATTAAACAAGTTTTCGTGATAAAATTTGACACATGGTTTTGAAATGTCAGAAAAAAAGATTTTTCAGCATAAAATTAAGCATGAAACAATATTGTTGTTATAAAAAAAATTAAAATTTGGCATAATTTCAATTTGTAATGAATTTAAATTGCATATTAAATTTTAAGTTAGTAAAGCTAAAAACCAAAAAAGGCAATTTAAAAACAAAAATTTAATTTAAAAATCAAATCAATAAATTTTTTCAAAAATATTTAATTATGCTTTTAATATGCAGAAGGGAAATGCCGCCTCCTGTTTTTGGTTGGGCGTAAATTTTAAGTTAAATTCGGCTAAACCAATTACACCTGAAATTACATTTCACGTTACGTTTATGTAACACTGTTAATAACTTTGTTGTTTCCAAAAGGAAAATAAGTATATTCTAACATATATGGGGCAAAACGCGTCAAAGGTCCACACCAAAAAACAAATGTTGTCCAATTTAAGTTTTGGTAAAATAGTAGGTTAATGATAGGTATTCTAAATTACAAATATAAAATTTTTTGATGAAATATTGGCAGAGTTACAGGGTTGGAAAGTTTTGATGTTTTTGAAAAGAACGTATTTTGGTGAATTTTAATTAACATTTTGATGAAACAAAAATTTTAATTTTAAAAACGACTTTTAAAGTATTTTTGACGGCCTTTAAAATGGCATTTGTATTTTTTTTGAAAAAAATAAATTTGACCTTAAAATTGAAGGTCAAAATATTAAATTGTAATTATCTTATAAGGGTCGCACTTTTAGATTTTTTTCACTAAGTCCACTAGAAAGGTTGAAATTTTTTTTAATTTCGGTTTTTTTAAAAAAAATGGTATGTATGATACTTTATAAGAAATCAATTTTTTTACGAGTACATAACACCCAAACTGTACTGATTTCTTTATTTTTTATGCGTGCAACGTTTGTTGTGTGTGTTTACAACGCACGCTTTATCTAAGCATTGATTTTTGTTGTTGTTATTATATGCAGATTAAAGCGATTTCAGTACAATTTGAGTGTTATATTCTGCTAAAAATTGATTTCTCATAAAGTATCATACATACCATTTTTTTTAAAAAAACCGAAATTAAAAAAAATGTCAAGCTTTCTAATGGGCTTAGTGAAAAAAATTTAAAAGTGCGACCCTTATAAGATAATTACAATTTAATATTTTGACCTTGAATTTTAAGGTCAAATTTATTTTTTTCAAAAAAACCACAAATGCCATTTTAAAGGCCATCAAAAATACTTTAAAATTAGTTTTTGAAATTATAATTTTTGTTTCATCAAAGTGTTAATTAAAATTCACCAAAATATATTCTTTTCAAAAACATCAAAACTTCCCAACCCTGTAACTATGCCAATATTTCATCAAAAAATTTTATATTTGTAATTTATACTACCTATCATTAACCTAATATTTTGCCAAAATTATACTTGAATCGGACAACATTTGTTTTCGGGTGTGGACCGTTGACGCGTTTTGCCCCATATACTAACAAATCGAGGAACAAAATTTGTAGTTCTTTGGAATAATGGGCAAGATAGACGTGGTCAAACATGGTAAAATTTATCAGTTTTTACACGACATCGTTTCATATTTAATTTTTTCTACAATAAGTCAACAATTTTTTTTATAGAGTTTTATATGGGAAATCGATTAGTGTTATTTGTTTTTGGAAAAAATTTAGAACCTTTGCTGTGTTTTTCAATAAGTGGATTTATTTTCTCATTAATTATATTTTGTTTAAAAAAAATATTTTACCATACCAAAACAAATTTGGAATATTTTTTTTCGTAATCTACGATAAATTTGCAATTATAATCCGAAAAAATAATACAAAAATTTGGAAAATGAAAAAAGTTATAAATAAATCAAAATTAATCCAAAATCGACTTATTAAATCCTAGAATTTAGTTGGATTAATTTTGATTTATTTATAACTTTTTCCATTTCCCAGATTTTTTTTATTATTTTTTCGGATTATAAATGCTAATTTATCGTAGATTACGGAAAAAAATATTCCAAATTTGTTTTGGCTTGTTAAAATATTTATTTTAAACTAAATAAGATTAATCCGAAAATAAATCCACTTATTGAAAAACACAGCACTTGTCTAAATTTTCCAAATTTAACCAAAAATCGATGAAACAAAAAACTCTCCATTATTATTTTAATTTAAATGCAAGCACATTGAATTCTTTACAAAATCTCAAATTTTCAAAGAGCAGTTATGTTTTTGTTTTCGAGAAAAATTACTTTGAACGTTAAAGTATCGCAAAATATGGTAATATTGAGCAATTTTTGCAGAACACCGCTTTATTAATTTTTTTATAATTTTATTTTTTCTACTGTAATTTAAAAATTCTGAAAATTCCTAAACGGCTGTAGGCAAAATCGGCCAAAGAAAAATCGCCCAAAAAATTTATTAAAAATCGCCCAAATGCAAAATCTCCCAAAAAATATGAAAAATGACCCAAAAAGAAAAATACGAAACTTCGCCCAAAATTAACGAAAAAAAAGCCCAAAAAATAAATGATAAATGGCCCAAAATAAAATAAAAAAAAGATTTTTTCTAACACATTTTTTCCAAAACACATACTACATAGAAAAGCTTTCTTTTGCGGAGAGGGTGGGTTTAAGGCATGGAGTTAGAAATCCTTAAGCCTGACCGAAGGCCGGCTATGCAGAAGAACTTTAAGACAAAGACAAAAACTTTTAAGATAAGACCATAGGTTACGTGCCCAGTCAGAAATTGCCAACCGTACCAAAAATATTGTACTGGCAGAGCGTTGGATTTAATGGAAATGCCAATGCCTATCCAACGTTGGCAATTACAATAAAAAACGTACACTGCCAGTACAATTTGTTTAACTTTTATGACCGCTTTTTTTAAAATTAATTCGATAAAGCGGTTTGATTTTAAATTAAGGTTTTTTATTTGATCCTTGTTAAAAAAAGAAGCAAGAACACCAGTGTTTTCCGAAAAATAGGTCCCAACTCCAAACATCGATTCGATTGGATCTATTTCTCTTTGTATGCTGGTTTCTATTGCTAATAAACCAATTTAACTAAACATCCGAAGCAATTTGTATATTGAGACTAATGGTAAAGGTATAGACGATTGTACAATCGTCAATCTTACCCACACACCATCAATATACCGTCAATATAATTGCATATTCATAATATTGCGTCGTCTGTATGTACCTTTAGTCCAGAAATGGTCCAATTATAATCAGATTTGATTAGCCCAGCAAAACTTTGGTAATGTGTAGTGATTATATAACACATTACTAGGTAATGTATATACCTTATTTGTAGCATTATTTTAGGATGTCTTACCAAACATTTGTTCCACAACGTATTATTTTCAAGTGAAAAATAATGCATTACTAATAATTTGCTACGTAATGCATGATTATTGGACAAAATGTATTTTATATTTATTATTTCTAAACATTAAATCATGGATGACTTTTATTTGGTTACATTATGTATTATTTGAAAGTTTGAAATAATGCATTATTTAAAATTGGATGCATAATGCATTACAATAACATAAAAAATAATTATTTTATAAAAAAATGCATAAGTTTAAACTAGAGATGGGCTAACGACAGGAAATTTCTAACGACACACACTCACTAGCATATTTTATCTACTTACACTCACCCACAATCACGTGAGTAAATTTAATACAAAATTACTTTTTCACTACTCGTAACACCTTATATATTATGTTCTGGTATGCTATATTTTATACCTTACTCGTATGCATTACTTTGAGTCTCATCCCATGTTAAAATCATCAATGCTGCAATGTATAAAATAAGAGATCCTATACCTTATTTTATACCTTATTTGGTAATCTAAGTTTTGCTGGGAGATTACCAAAGTCCACGTTTAACTCCTACAAACAAAATTTAAACAAAAAATTCCTATTTTGAGAGATTTATGAAAAATTCGGAGGATGGTTTGTATGTGGACTTGTCCGATCACTTTTAAATTTGGAAAGATGATTTCTAAATACGAAAGGATACCTATTAAAATACGATTGTTAGGGTCATTTGACCCATATTTAAAGATGATGTTTGAATGTGGGCTATTTCAAGACATGAACCGATTTCATCCAAATTCAATTGGCTTTGCCCTTCGGTTAAAAAAAGCTTAAACTTCAAACTTTAGACAACGTTTACATGGAAAGACTGACACACGGGCTAACAAAAAGTAATTCTGAGACGTTCAGTATGCTTGAAGGTGGCTCTAGAACATCAGCACAAAGTTATTATAGCCTGTACCACAAAGGGTGTAGCGTATAAAAACATATAAACATTAGAGTTCGTTTTCAAATAATTTCGTTTTTGGACCATCACTTTTTACGACGTTTAGCCATAAAATATTTTTTGAAAAACTCCAACTACTTCCCGTGCCTTTCCACGACTTAAACCCAGGTTTTGATCGCATTCTCCTGAGAAGCAAAAACGGCTTAACTTATTGTTAATTTTACCATTCGATTCTACATTCTACGATATTTTTTGCAAGCTACAGAAAAGTGACGATAAAGCACGGAAAAATCTATATTTTTTTGTCAACATCAGAAAAACATAAAGGCCAAGCCTTATTTGGTGTTATCATTCTGGCTTTGGCATTGCACAGTATAACATAATTAAACATAACATAAAATACTGGGAAAGTACAATATTTTTTGTTTTGCTAACAGTGGGCCAACATTAGAAAAACATATTGGCCAAAGCGCTTTTTGGTGTTATCATTTTGGCTTTGTATCTGTACAGTATTTTTTGTAAATCTAGTATTTTGCCAACGTTGGCAACACCTTTGCCAACGCTTTGCCAACCTTGGCCCGCTTGTATTTTTCTGACTGGGTGGTTATTATTTATTTTTATAGATCGTTGTTTTAAGAATACAGCCCGTAAAATGCATAAGTAATTGATGTAAAAGTTTTAAGTGGGAAACTTAAATTTTAACGAAATAAAAAAAATTGGAATTAGCTTTGATCATAGCGCCGCAGCACAGTGCCACATTTGGCCAATCTAGGACGACAAATATCCAATTTTAATTATATTGACTTAAAATTCGGTATAAATGTTCGTTTTGACTTCGAAAATAACATTATGAAAAATACGGGAGGACGGTTAAGGGCCACGCCCACTTTTTTCACAATTTTTAATTTTGGTTATAATCACTTTAAATTTGGTATATATAATCTCAATGACTGTAGAAATAATATCACAAAAAATAGGGGCGGTCAGACAATTGCCACGCCCACTTTTTTAAAATATGTTTAAAAAATATGTAAAAAGAAGGTTTACATGTCGCCCCACTGTAGTCGGCGTCGCAGACGGTCGCAAAAGTTAGCCGTTGAAATAAGTACTATGGATATTGGTAAATATATCTGAAAAAGTCCGGCGACCAATACGGACCAAAAACAAAAGTTCTATTCCATCAAAAAAAAAATAAATACCCGAGTAAAAAAGTTCCTATATAGTTGTATATAATTTTATAAACATCATATATGATTAAATAGAATTATATAGAATTTGATGCGAAAAATGAGTCGATAAAACTATATAAAATTTGATCAATGTTTCATATATTTTGATAAATTTTTTATGTAATTTTATGCGAAATTTGGACCCCTATTTTTATATGATAATAGCAAAATTATATAATTAGATATAATTATATAAAAATATATAAAATTGTATAAAACTGTATAAAACTATATAAAGTTACATAAAATTATATCAAGTTTTATATAAATCATAAAAGTTTGTGTTAATTATATATAATTATATATAATTTTATGTAACTTTATATAGTTTTATACAGTTTTATACAATTTTATATTTTTTAATATAATTATATCTAATTATATAAATTTGCTGTTGTTATATAAAAATAGGGGTCCAAATTTCGCATAAAATTATATAAAAAATTTATCAAAATATATGAAACATTGATCAAATTTTATATAGTTTTATCGACTCATTTTTCGCATCAAATTCTATATAATTCTATTTAATCATATATGATGTTTATAAAATTATATACAACTATATAGGAACTTTTTTACTCGGGTATGTAATTTTCTTTTCAAAAATTTTTATTTTGTTAAAAATTTAATAAAAAATAGAAAAATTTGTTTTAAAAAAGAAGGAAAGATATGACTTAAAGCATTTAAATATCCTTTAAAATTACCAAAAAAGAGTGGATAAATATCTCTTTTTGTTCAAAAGTTACAACTGTTTAAACTCGACTTAATTTATGCGAAATAATGTACACTAGTTACAGGATTTTACAAGATGCAACTTTATGCACCCACCTGTTAGTAACGAACAGAATTATCGTTCTTATATGATTATTTCCATGCTATTAGAAATGTTCTATAATACATACAAACATATCATGCAAATCGGGGAACTTTTTTTTTGGATTTTTGTCGTGATAGGTTGGCCAAATGTGGCACTGTGCGCAGGCGAAAAATGTTAACAACAAATTTTAACAAAAAATCGCGCGATTTTTTGTTAAAATTTGTTGGTATACTTTTTCATCGGAGTTTTATGCTGTTTTTAAATTCATTACTTTGGATTTTCGACTGCGCTGCGATAGATTAATATATATCGTGGTAATCTGCATCTAAGCAATGGATTTGGGTTCGATTCCCACCAGAGCCTTTGTATGTTTGCAACAACGGAACGGTTTTGCTTCAGCTTATTCTGGTTAGTTAAATATATAATGTATAAAAAAAAACACTGTTACTGTTTCTAAAAATAATAATATACTGATTTATTGTGACATACATATTTCAGTTTTGACATTTTAAGATTTTTACAAAAAAAAAAAAAACCAAAATAAAATTGGGCAATTTTTTATATATAATTTTTGGGTAATTTTTCGTAATGAAAAATCACCCAATTTTTAATTTCGAAATTTTGCCCAAAAACTATGAAAATTTTCCCAAAAATGTTGGGTAACTTTTCATATGAAATATGACCTAAATTTGTTTGAAAATTTTTTGGGCGAATTTTCGTTTTATTTTTTGGGCCATTTTTCTTTAGGCGATTTTGCATACAGCCTTCCCAAACACATTTATTCAATAGAGCTTTTTATGGGCTATCGATTGGCATTATTTATTTTTGAAAAAAGTTCAGAACTGGGTTTTAAAATAAATTAATTAATTAAAAAAATACTTTCTTTTTTTAATTTAAACAAGTGATTACTCAAATTTTTTTCTACTGTAATTTAACAATTCTGATGTTTCCTAAACAAATCTATTTAATACAGTTTTGTATGGGCTATCGACTGGCATTATTTGTTAAAAAAAAACAGAACTGGGCTTTAAAGATTTAATTACTTCAATTAATAAATTACTTAATTTTTTTTTTTGGAAATTTAAACAAGTAATTACTAAAATTTTTTTTCAACATATTTTTTTTTCTTTGTAGAAAAGTATTTTAGATATTGCTAGCCTAAGAAACGGGGGTCGTGGGATCGATACCCTTGGACTTAATTTTCGGATTCAACACAAATTTTTACATGGAAAATAAAGCCAAAATGTCGTAGATCGCTAATTTTTTTGAAATTCGTAAATAAGTGTTTTCAGCGTTACAAACGAAACAAAAAAAAAATAGTATTGTATACATTTTATAGTGGAGAATAAAAAAAAGGTGTCGTCTACTTAACATGTCTGTTTACTAGTGATAAAAAATAAATTTATAATTATTTAATTGTTTTAATTATTTTAATTATTTAGCAAAATTGAATTCACGAGATTTGCTTGTTAAGGGGGGTTTAAAGAAATAAAACAGCCTTCATGTGATTTTTTTAAACAGCTATAAAAAATAAATACGCAATAGATTTTTTTTTTTTCTTTTTTTTTTTTATTTGGAACACTCAAAATAAGTCTACAGTAAAAGGTTTAGTAAGTGATATTGTACAAAAATCTACTAATTATTTACTAATTTTATTATCTTCAAAGTACTAAAATTAGTTATTTTTACTGGTTTTCAATAATTTTAGTAAAAAATTTTAGTATTGGTTACCAATTTCTGCACTAGGTCCTTTTGAACTAAAATTTAGTTAAATTTTTAGTATTGAATACCCACGTTTTTTTTTGGGTGAAGATAAATTATTTTAATATTTTTAAAATTTTATAACACAAAATTTGGTGTACTGATATTGCCACTCAATTGTAGAATGCTTTTTTTTAAAGGACAAAAGCGGCTGGAGTTGTACAGCTAAAAGTACTGGACCGATTTTGATGAAATTTTTTTGGCCATTTTTTGAAATTTTGACCTAATTATGTTTTTTATCAAAGTAGAAAAGTACATTTTTTTAATATTTATGTTTATGTTAGCATAATTTCAACAAAAATCATTCAGCCTTACCACAAAAAAATAATATAAATTTAAAATCGACTTCTAATTTTATTTCGATACAAATTAGATTTGTTTGTTTACCTACTACAATTTACTATTTTTTACTCATTTAACTACTTTTGCTCAAAATCCGTTCGAGTACACATAAAAATAGTAAATGTAGTAAGCAATTTAAGAGAATATAAATTTCTCTTTTACTAAAATTTTACTACAATTTACCGGAAGAATTTCAATGCGTAAATAAAAAAATTATGTCAAATAAATTATTGACAAATTTTAATATTTATTTCCAAAGAAAAATTTTAATACATAAAATAAAAAAAAATAAAAAATCTTCTAATTGTTGGATACATGGTTTTGCAAATAAATACACATCTTTACAGAAATCTGCTTAACATCGAGCATTGATTCTTGGTAGAAGAAACATGAGCTCTTGGTGGGAAAATTTTATTTTTCTCACCGACGTTTTTTAAGATGCAGATGTATTTTTTTGTCAATTTTGTATTTAAGGGGCCATCCTTAAGATGGTGTTTTTAAGATATATTGGAGTGTTTCATATACTAAAATCCTTGGATTTTAAGGGTAGAAAAGTTGGTGAAAATGTTCTACTAAAACTAACTTTGGATATTATAAAAAAAAGTCCAAATTTTTTCAGAATCTAATCAAAGTAAAGAGATTCTTCTCTCTGTACATTTTTTTATAGAATACCAAATATTCTATAGCATCTTGTAAGATTCTGCGATTTTCTGTAAGGAAAACTGCTAACATTGTGCTAACACTATAGCAAAATAATTTTTTATTGTAAAGGTTTTTAAGTAGAAGAATTCTTCAGATTCTGAAGGATTTTCTAATAAAAAAAGGTATTCAGTACTGACAAGGAAGGTATTTCAATGGGCATCTACCATTTGTCCTGAAACTTCCAAAAGAGAAAGATGTGATAAAAATTAAAGTTACTTGTATTTTTAGCTGCCTACTTTAACTTTTAAAAAAGGTTTTTCGCCTATTGAAAAAATGTGGGAAATTCCCAATAAAATCTAAACGCCAAAAGCAAAAACAAGGGTCAGCTTAATTTTATAGGGTTATGACTGCAACAACCTAACGAACCCGGCTTTGAACACGTCCAATAAGCCATTGTATAGGCCTTCACAAAACCTTTCGACCGGTATAAAATGTTTGAAACTATTCTTTTAAAGAAATGTGGAAAATTAAAAAAAAAGCGAACAATTCCCATTTGCACCCATTTGCAAGAAATGTGGAAAATTAAAAAGAAAGCGAACAAATTCCCATTTGCACTTCTTAGATCCGCTAAATGTGGGATTGTACAGCTAACTCTTATTTTTCTACCTTCTTTCCAATATACAAGTCTCAGTAAAATCGGTTGGTCCTCCCTTGTCATTGCCTTTTTGCAAGAAAATGTTCGCAGCTTTTGAACATCTTTCTTTGTGAAAAACCTATTAAACCTATATCAATGAGTAAAATTTTAAAATGGCTCCCTTTTACTACATTTACTACAAAAAAAGTGATCAAACAGACCTATTGTTTTTGTTTTTAAAATCGAATTTCAAAAAATGTATAGAAAACTTCAAATTTAAAATAAAACTTTTTTTAAAATAGACTTTTTATTTTTCTATGGTACGGGCCAATATTTTTCAAAAAATGGCCACGGTGAGTACAAGAAAATTTAATAATCCAGAAATCAAAAAAAAAAAATCATCAAAATCGGTTCAGGAGTTTTTTCTGCACAACTGCAGCCGATTTTGTCTTTTAAAAAATATTTTTTTTTTTTGACCAACACTCAGGTGATGTTCTATCACGAAATATAGGTATGGGAAGGAGGAAAGAGGGATTAGTATTTGTTAATATTTGTTTTGATTTTGTAGATGTTAAAAGTGTCGGTAAAGACATATGCGGGAAGCCTGTTTCACATACGAATTGTTCAGCCAATGAAATAATTTTCTCTATGGTGAGTTGTGCCCTCAGCTAACCAATCCACGACGATCGGTTAGCTCTACTACACCACTTTCAGAATTAATTCGTAAAATATCAATTGTAATCCAAAGATTCTACTTGTTTTTCGAAGATTCCATTCGTAATTCGAAGATTCCATTTGTAATTCGCAGATTATGTAATTCGTAAAAGATCAATTGTAGTTCGTAAAAGATCAATTGTAATTCGGTAAAGATGAATTGTAATTCGTGAAAGATCACTTGTAATTCGTAAAATATCAATTGTAATTTGAAAGTGATCAATTGTAATTCGTTAAAGATCAATTGTAATTCGAAAAATATGAATTGTAATTCGAAAAAGATCAATTTTAATATTATTCAATAATATTATTTAATATTATTCAATAATCAATAGTAATTCGTAATAGATCAATTGTAATTCGTAAAAGATCAATTGTAATTCAAAAAATATCAATTGTAATTCGTAAAAGATCAATTGTAATTCTTAAAAGATCAATTGTAATTCGAAGATTCCAATTGTAATTCGATAAATATCAACTGAATTTCCATTGATATTTTTCGAATTACAATTGGAATCTTCGAATTACAATTGTGTCTTTTACGAATTGCAATTGATATTTTTCGAATTACAATTGATCTTTTACGAATTACAATTGATCTTTTGCGAATTACAACTGATCTTTTACAAATTACAATTGGAATCTACAAATTACAATTGGAATCTTCGAATTACAATAGGAGTATTCGAATTACAAATAGAATCTTCGAATCACAAATGGAATCTTCAAATTACAAATGGAATCTTCGAATTACAAGTAGAATCTTCGAATTACAATTGATCTTTTACGAATTACATCTGTAAATAGTGTAGAGAGGCGCGTATTACGACTAAATATACTTCTATCTGGAATGAGTTGACCTATCTCAGCAGAACACTACCCGTGGAAGTATCGATAGAACAAAGACACACAACCCACACTCCTACGATGCTATAAGGAGTTGATAGAATTATATATTCTATTGTCCCCTACACCCAAAAAAAAAAGTGGGTATTCAATACTAAAAATTTTACTAATGAACTAATTTTTTAGTCCAAAATGATCTAGTGCAGGCGTTGGTAATCAATACTAAAATTTTTTACTAATATTATTCAAAACCAGTAAAAATTACTAATTTTAGTACTTTGAAGATACTAAAAAACTACCGTACTACTGGTAATTAGTAACTTATTAGTAGATTTTGGTACCAAATCACTTACTAATATTTTTACTGCAGAATTATTTTGAGTGTATAAGCATAAGTGTCCTTTTCTAAATGTATTCCATTTTGGTATAGACAGTCAAGAGATCAGATGGTGTGAAGTATCTTCTACAACTTTTCAAAAACCCTAAACATTTAAATGCATCCTTCGCTTATTCAAAATGTGCTTATTCCAACGGACATAACACTGTATTTTCATGCCCAGAACATTAAGAGCTTCCGATTCATCAATATTCGTAGTACCAATAGAGAAAATAGAAGTGTCCGCACCCCGGATACTCTTGTGTGTTAAATTACAGCATTGAGTCTTCTGTGCATTAAAATCGACCCATTTAGGTCAAGGTTAAGACAGTTATCCATATGCTGTCTCATAAGTCTAACTTCGGACTGACTTGGTCTATGGTCAAAAGAATAGAACTGAACAAATTTTGAAAAAAAAAATTACAAAAAAAAATAATTTACCTAAATTAGTAATTTTATTATGAGATAGGGACAGATTCAGGAGTATATTTTTTCCCCCAAAGTTTTTAATAGAGATTAAACAAGTAGAAAAGTTAAATTTGATTTGGCCGAATCTATGAATACCCTCCACAATGCCCTTTTTAAGTAATAGTAAATTTTCTAACGTGAAAAAATAACATTTTTGGTTAGAAATATTTTATTTTGTGTAAAAAAACTTCTTTTTTTGTAATTTAAAAAAAAAAAATAATTTACTAATTTTTTTTTGAGTGTAAAATTTTTTTTGGGCGTAAAATTTTTTTTGAGTGTATTTTTTTTTTTGTTTTAGTGTAAAAATATTTTTGAGTGACAAAAATACCCTGCAAAATATTTTTGTGACTTACCAATGTTTTTAAAACATGTTTAACGGGTTTTCACGTGATTTTAAGGTGAAAATCTGAAATTCACGGTTTTGCTAATAACTTTTGAACCACTAGACCGATTTGGCTGAAATTTAAAATAAACCTGACCAAAGGAACGGCGCATATATATATACTTATAGGTGTTACAATACTTCGAGGTGTTACAAACGGAATGACAAACTTATATATACCCTCTATCACTAGAGTGGAGGGTATAAAAATATTTTACCTAAATTAGAAATTTTATTATGAGATAGTGACAGATTTTGTATTATATTTTTATTCTTTTAAGCAAGTTTTCCGTGTAAAATCTTAATGCCCATATTTCGATGCATTACTTCACGAATGAAATTAAAAAAATTTCCCCCAAAGTTTTTGAAAGAGAGTAAAAAATAATATATTCATTATTATTAAAAGTTGTAGATTTAATTAATGTTTTCGTTAAATGAATTACTAAAGTAATTAATGATGATTTTTTAATTCAACAAACTTTTAATCGCATATGTTCTGATTCTAAATGGAACCTTTTTAAGCGTTAATCAACTGATAAATCTATTACAAAAACTACCGACGAGGTCATTGTATTTTAAAAATTCAAATTTCTATTTCTTTATAATAAAGTGTTTGAAAATCAGTGCAAACATACTGCAAATTTAATCAAGTATGTATAAAGAAAACAATTGTTGTTAAATGTCTATCACGTTTTTTTTTCTACATACATATAGTTATTTTTATTATAATTTTATTTTTTTTTTTACAACAAATAAGTTGTAAATTTCTTTCCAGTAGAATTAACAAACAAAATCCAGAGATAAACAGATCACATATTATTAAATATACAAACGAACAAACATTTACTTTCCATAAATAGGGTGATTGTGTCTTGTGGCGTTTTGACTCCCACTAAATAAGATAATAGAATTGGAATACATAAGTATTCTTAGCAAATTTGTAAAGATTGCACATGAAAATGTGTTTACAGTCTTAAATAGAACAATAATTTAAGTTATTAGTGATAAAAAGGAAAAGTTGGAAATATTTTTGAGAATTTATTCACCAGAGAAATTTTTATAATGTTACTTACTTTACCTTGTTTGCCATGTCAACCGGATGTCAGTTTGGACCTGACTTAAAATGGAATGTTAGTCATCTCTTTTTATTGCTTGCCACTTTAATGTTCTAATTCAAAGTTCAACTAAATTGTTCATAACTTGATATCTGTAACGGGCTTACGTTTTCCTCTGAGAAGTTAAAAATTCTTCCAGTTGACAAAAAAATCACCGCTTACATACTGCTGACCCTTCCATTATGAAGTTGATGACATCTTCACACAATTTTTCCAAATTTCCTTAAGGACAAGTCAACAGTGCCCACACGCAACTTAACTGTCTTGTCCTTGCGGACATTTGGAAAAATTGTTTTAAGATGTCAGAAATTTTTAAAGGGAGGGTCAGCAGTATGTCAGGGATGATATTTTTTTTCCTACTGGTATCTTTTGTTTTCATTGTAATATTGTTGTGCAGCGTATACAGCTCGTGGTTCATTCTAATTCGATACCCATCATCGTCACGCACTGTTTCGACAATTTTTCTGCTTTAAAATCTTTCTCTCAAACACTGCTAATATTAATTCATAGTTTTTCGTCACGTCCATGATTCTGCACCATACAAAAGAATGGGTAAGATAAGTGATTTATTTAGCGTGAACTTCGTTTGTCGAAAAAGGGCCTACTCCTCACTTCTTTAGACAGCACATTAGACTGCCCAGAAAAAAAGCGAAGTTTTTATTTTCTTGGGGGATACCTGCAAATTTTGTTCCTTTTTGTGCAAAAAAATTTCGGTTTTCTTTTGGGATTTTTAAAATAATATCTAGAGGTCGCGATCTCGCGTTTTATAACGATTTATTTTTTTTTGAGTTTTTTATTATTTTAAATTGTTAAATATGATTAATATGATAAAATATTAATAATTTCAGACAAAAAAAAAATAAATATCGCTCATTCCATGAGATGTCTCCCAGCATCTAATCAAATGTTCCTTAATTTATTTGAAATTTTTCACACATGAACACTATGAAGCTATTAAAATAAATCAGTTGTTAGTTCCGAGAAAATCCGTGAATTCGCGAATATATTCGCGTTCGCGAATTCGTGGATTTTCGCGAAACTAAAAACGAATTTATTTTAATTGCTCCATAGTGTACCTGTGTGCGAAATTTCAAATAAATTAAAGAACATTTGATTAGATGCTGGGAGACATCTCATGGAATGAGCGATATTTAATTTTTAATTTATTTTTTTTGTCTGAAATTATTAATATTTTATCATATTAATCATATCTAACAATTTAAAATAATAAAAAACTCAAAAAAAATAAATCGTTATAAAACGCGAGATCGCGACCTCTAGATATTATTTTAAAAATCCCAAAAAAAAACCGAAATTTTTTTGCACAAAAAGGAACAAATTTCGCAGGTATCCCCCAAGAAAATAACAACTTTGTTTTTTTCTGGGCAGTCTACAGCACATAGTTGCTGGACCTGTAAAAGGGTTGTACTTAAGTATTTTTAGGTAAATATTTAAATACTTATACTTAAAGTTTTCAAGTTCAAATATTTTCTTTACTTACCTAACATATGTTTAAGTAAGAAAAAAATATTTGTATTTAAAAAAATCAAATACAAGGCCAAAATGGCCTTTTTCGACACTTTAACCACGAATAACTTAAAATATATTTGGGTCGCAGATTTGGAATCAGCGCAACAAACACTACCTATTCACTTACCAGACTCCAATACGCATTTTCATGTTGAGCTGGGTAATCGACAAATAGATTATGAGTGCCGATTTGCATTTCTTGTCGAAGCCTACACTCAAAAAAAAAAGTTTGTAAAATTACAAGCAAAAGTTCTTGTAATTCTATTTTACTAATATTTTTGTCTATTTACAAAAATTCTTGTATTTTTAATAAAACAAAAACTACCGTGCGCTTTGTAATTTTACTATAATATGTTGGTAAATTTATTTAACAATTTTTTTAGGTAAATTAACAAAAAAAAATAATTATTTTACAAATTAAAAAAAAATTACAAGGTGTTTAGTTGTTTTACACAAGAAAATTGTAATTGTACAACAACATTTTATTTGATAATATTTAGTCTTTCTACCAAAAAATGTTTTATTACAAACAATTTTTTTTCAAGATTTTTTAGTTTACAAGGTTTTCAGTATTTTGACACAAAAAAATGTAATTAAACGAAAATTTGTATTGAAAAATAATTATGCAACAATAGGAGACGCAAAAATTTTCTAAGTCCATATTTTGTTAAAAATTAATTTTTATAAATAAAAAATTTCATAAAAAAATTTTGAAAATTTTTTAAGTTCCGGATACAAACATTTTTCAATTAGTTGTAAGCTTTATCAAAGAAATTGAATATTAAGACAATTTTTTTTGGTAACTTGCTTTAAGTAAAATACCACAATTTTTATATGTTTTTACTATATTATTGTTCTAGTTTTTTTGTTTGTATTTTTACCATTTTTTGGTAATTTTACCATATTTTTTTGGTACTTTTTTTTAAATCTGGCACTAAAATGTCAATCAAAAGCTGTCAATTATGAAAAATTAAGTTTTTTCTTATTTTATCAGGTACTTAAACGTCCAATCTACAACATCCAAAGTTTTTTTATAAATTTTTAAAAATACTTGCTAAAATAATTAAAAATTCGAAAAAAAAATGTAGTTTTTTTGACTAGTTTTTCTTGAAAATATAAGAAATTTCTTGTGTAGCCTCCTTTGCAATTCTCATATGTTCAACTTAAGAGAAACGAAATTCCGAAAAAAAGTGCAGTGTTATACTCTAAAAAGTTTGTTAAAAGTGTTCAAGTGAAAAAAAAAAATCATTTCAGGTTGTTAAAGTGCTACTCCAGCTGCCGAAGAAGGAACAATAAGATGCACCAATGGAAAAAACCTTTATATTTACAAAACCAATATGTAAATATACCAAATTTTTTGTAAATTTACAAAACAAATATGAAAGTTTAGAAAACAAAATTGTATACTTACAGAAAAAGTTGTAATTTTACAAAAATGAAGTAAAAATTACAAAAACAATATTGTAAATTTACAAATTATTTGGTTAAACTACTGTTTTTACGGCAAGAAAATAAGAAAAAATGGTATATTTACAATAAAAATTGTAAATTTACCACTTTTTACTGTAAATATACAAGTTTTTGCCATAAAAAACTGTAATTAAACCAAACAATTTGTAAATTTACAATTTTATTTTTTGATTTTCTACTTTATTTCGTAAATTTACAACTTTTTTTGTAAGTCTACAATAATATTTTACAAAAAAAATTGTAAATTTACACTTTCTCCCCGTAATTTGTTTGTTAAATCAATTTACAAATTATCCCCGTAACATTACGGGGATTCTTGCTAGTACATATTTTACAAAACCTGCCCCGTAAAATCACGGGGATTTTATGTCATTTTACAAACTTTTTTTTTTGAGTGTAGTATGTGTCTCCTCAGCAGCAGGAGATAGGTCCACTAATAATATATATTAGGTAGATGAGAGAGCAGTGACACTAAAAAAAACTTGTCAAATTACTAGAAAAAGTCTCGTAATCCCATTTTACCAATATTTGACAGTTTTCCTTGTTATTTAACAAAAAATTTTAATTTTACAGTTTTTCTTGTAATTTTACAAATTTCCGAGATTTTTTACAAAAAAAATTTCTTGTAAGTTTTATTTCGCAAAAAAAGCTGTTAATTTACAATTTTATTGGTAAAAATCTTGTAAAATTACAAAAAAGCTCGTTATTTTTACTAGAAATTCTCGTAAAAAATTAGGTAGCAAAAAATCTAGTAAAGTCACAATACTTCCTAGTAAGTTTTATCGCGTCAAAAAATTTGTATATTTAAAATTTTTTTGGTAAAAATTACAAAAAAAAATTACTTGTAAAATATATATATGTCCTTTATTTAATTAAATATAATATAAATACAAATTGTAGCATAAAATACTTAAATAAAATGTTCACTAAGAACATAGGGCGTAACTTGCAAAATAACAACAAAAAAAGTTAAAAATTTTTCTTGTAATTTTACAATGTTTTTTTTTAGTGTACATAATAACTTTTGTGATTAAAGCTTTGTGACGTGGGGTTTCCTGCTTGTATCTGAGCAATAATTTTAGACCTGTTGTTGGAGTTGTTACGCACCAGCAGCCTTGTGGAGCTCAAGATTTAAATAAAAATGTCATTTTGGACCACCCTAATGGGCACTTTTAGATCAATTGGTTCGTCTTTACTCACAGGGTTTTAAGGCATTTCTTGAATGGCGGTTATGTCATCTCCACTCAAAATAATTCTACAGTAAAAGGTTTAGTAATTGATGTTGTACAAAAATCTACTAATTAGTTACTAATTTTAGTATCTTCAAAGTACTAAAATTAGTAATTTTTACTGGTTTTGAATAATATTATTAAAAAATTTTGGTATTGGTTACCAATTTCTGCACTAGGTCCTTTTGGACTAAAATTTAGTTAAATTTTTAGTATTGAATACCCACGTTTTTTTTTTTTTTGGTGTACTATTTTATCGAGCTCATCCACCACACAGAAAAAAATATAGAGATAAACAATTTGAGTAATCACTTGTTTCAATTTAAAAAAAAAAATTGAGTAATTTTTTAATTGACGCAATTAAAAAATTTACTCAAAAACTAAAAAAAAAATTGAGTAAATAATTTAATACAAATTTAATAATTATTTTTTTTTTATTCTCTTTGAATTAAAATTGTCCTATGACTTTAAAACATAAATATATTTAGTAAAGTTTGAAAAAACATTTTTTGGAAAAAAATGTGAAACTTTTTTAAGGGTTAACAATGGGAAAAATACAACTCTGTTAAAAGTTAAGATGGATTAAGTTTCTGCCAAATGAATACAACACGAATTAATGGTGAATACGGGTTATTCAACACAAAGAGGAGTAATTCCAATTCTTAATTTCTTCAAAAGTTTCATTTAAATGGCTAATTTTAATCTGACAAACATTAAGTGTGTGGCAATCGAAGGAGTGCTGATGATGGAAGGGTGGCATCTTCCGAAAGCTGTCGACATCTCCACTTAGCCTGTGTTGTCACTTGATTTTTTTCAGATTTTCTCATTGTACAACAATTATTATTTCTCAGAAATAATTAATATGGACTCAAACCGAACTAAATAAAAATTCAGTTATAAAATATACAGTCCAACAATATATAAACACAATTAATACTTTTTAAACTTAAAAAAAAAAAATTGATGCATTTTGAGTTAATTTTTACTTGAGACAATTAAAAAGTTACTTAAAAATATTGGAAATGTTAAGTAAAGTTTTAATTGTGTGAATTAGTAATTTACTCAAATTTTTTATTGAGCATTTAATAATTTTTTATTAAAAGTTTACTCAATACTATTAAATCGTTTACTGGTGCAGAATTGAGTAATTTTTTACTCAATAGTATTAAAAAATTACTCAATTATTTTTTTTATTTTTTTCTGCGCACTAACGATTTTTACACGATAAGTAATTTATTGAATTATTTTAGAAATTAACACAATTACTGATGTAATAAATATTACAAATTTTGTGATCGGAGAAAACTCAAATACTAAAGTAATTGAATCGGTTTATGCAGTGATGGAATTTCACCTAAACATTTTGTTGTTTTTGACGATAGAGAGCTTAAAGTTTATGCACAATTTTTAGATATCTCCGGTATTTAATTTCGGTTTTCGAAAACTGTAACTTTTTTATATATTTTTCGAATTCAATTATGTTCAAAATTAAAATGTAAATTTTTGTTCGAGCTTTTTGTTAAATATTAGTAGTATTTATTTAAAAACCAAACAAACCTCTGGTCTTTGTTTTTTATAAATAATATATATTTTTTTTTCGATATTTCGTTTTGCTTTGAAAAGCATCATCAGGGTTTGTATTTAATGTATATCACATAAAAACTATTTAGTGAGCAATCTTTTGCTGTAGTTTGTTGTAAACACATATTGTAACAAATTTAAATTATGATGTATAATTTGCAAAAGTGCGAGATAGACAAATGACAGTTATAAAATAAATAGACACAGATAGACAAAGCATTTTTTGTACTGCATATCAGCGACTGCTTCCTTTTAAGTTTTATATGTTTTTTGATAATATGATGATAATGATTATTGTGATTATTAAGATAATAATGGACATAAATAACAACATGAAAATATTATTTTAAGATCAAAAATAAAAATGAAAACACACAAACCGATGATCAAACAGATTAATGATATTAAAAGTTAAATATTAACCGTCGAAATAATGTTACTAAAATCATTGTTAAGAAAACTAACAAGTCTTATAAGGGACATATCCCAACCCTTATATACCCATTTGCCTGAAACTTTTAATTTAAATAAAATGCACGATTTTAAGGTTCGGATGTCTCGGCTTATAGGCCATTTTGGGGATTTAAGCGTAACAAAATGTGTAAAAAACGGTTTTTAGGGATTTTTGTGCTATTTTTTTTATCAGACTATACGATGTTTTTATATGGAAAGAAGGAAAGAAGGTTTTGTAATATTTATCCAACGGTAGCATAACCACGTTTAAATTCGGCTTGGTTAAGTTCTTCTTCACTGAAATGTGTTAATTTTGGGGGGTTTTTATATAAAGACATCAACAAACGATATCATTATGAGTATTAAATTATCGACATGTATATTTGCTGTGGACGACGTTTGTGTTAGTTTGAGAGTTATCGGAAATATCCCGAAGAACCGTATTTTTTCATAAAAAGGCAACGACATATTGAAACACTAATATTAACGGCCCAGATAACCCAACTTTAAAATTGTCTCTTTTTATATATATTTAAAGTTTCAGGCAAATCGGTTTATAACGGTTGGGATAGTTCCCTTGTTGAAATAAACAGTGTTTAAAATAAATTATATACATATTTAAATACACTAGGTAATGTTTATAAATAAAAAGCAAATATTAAAAACTTAAAAAATATATGTATTAATAAAAATGGTGGAAATTGAAAATCATAATTCCAATAACTTGGATGCTAGTGAAAAACCAATCACAGTTAATGCCGATCATATTAATAATGCTGCAAAATGTGATATTAAAAAAGATGCAGAATCAAAACTATTTAATAGTAATGGTAGTGCTCCTATAAATGGTTTAAAAGCGAAAAGTGAAAAAACCGATCAGGATCGTACTATGACTGAGGACATTAATAAATTATTACGTGATATGCCCTTAACAGATGATATAACTTGCGGTTTTTGGATATTTAAAGGAAGTTTTTTTCAAAGGTAAGTGCCTACAAGAACGATTTCTTAAACATTATTAGCATGCAATCAGCTAAGGGTAAAGTTTAACGATAGCGAAGGGCCAACGGTTTTGTTAGGAACAACACCCATTTAAAAGTCTTTTTCGTTTATTTTATAATTCGATGCATCTCTGATTCCAAGGATACGTGCCTAGAACTTTCACAGTTTCTAAGAAAAATAATCACAAAATTACTTAGGGCCAGTTTTGAGTTGTCAAATTTATTTGTTTTAGGTTTTAACTACAAATTCTGTTTTTAAGATGTGGTTTATTTTAAGTTTGACTCACCAATGTTTGAGAGTTAAACTAAGGTACAAAAAACGTGAAAAAAACACCTCTGCTTTTTAAATATACTGGCAAGTGTTGCCATGTTGTGGTATTTTATTGGAAACAAATGTGTGATGATGGTAACTATTTTAATTGGAAATGCGATATCTGGTATGGAAATACCACTCTAATCGGCATTTGCTAAACTTGATCTGAAAAACAGAATGCTTGGTTAAACTTGGTTTTAATTTAATAAAGTTTTATAAAACTACCCTTTAAACTGAGTTTAAGCGATATGTCAATAACTCAGCCCTCGTTTAACTATGCATTTTCTTTCACATTCGAAGTTCGTTTAAGTAAATAAAGTAGCTCACTTTGAGTGGGACAAACGAAGAGTGCTGACAGGTTATGTGTGGTTTTCCGAAAGCTGTCAACATCTCCACTTAGACTGTGTGGTCAATATTTTTTTCAGATTGTACAACACCATCCGACACACTTTTATGTGGCCGAAAATGAAATACAAGTATCTAAAGGTTTTCTCTAGATCAATTCGCGTTTTCGCGAAATTCGCCAAAAAAAAAACGTGTTTCTCTAAAGAAGTGTGAAATAAGTCGGAAAATTAATCAAATCTACTTCTTTGCAAAATTATGTTTAAACATGTCTGGAGTGAAATTTGAAGTCGGGTTTTTCGTAGAACATACTAACCCTCTATCTCCCATTTTGAGGGATAATTTTAGTCCTTTTTTCAAACATTCTCATTGAACCTCAGTAAAAGGTGCGTTTAAACGGTTAAAATGTGGTCAACAAATATATTTTGTTAATAGCCCAAAGTTCGTGGGATATAAGCAAAATGCATAAAAAAGGTGAAGTATCTGTGTTGAAACACAATTTAATAAAATATTATACTTTATGATTTTTCTTTTTAAGTATTTTGTTAAAATCCCACGAACTGTTGGCCTTTGACAACCCATAGTAAAATTTAATGCAGAAAATATTTGTAAACAATTTTAACGCTTTAAACAAGCGTTTTAGTGGTTTTCTATGAGAATATTTAAAAAAAGTCAAAAATTAATCCTAAAAATCTGAGATTAAGGGTTAATATGTTCAAAGAAAAGAACCTCAATCAAATTGCACTGTAGGCATTCACTACATATTTTCGACATAAATATTTGACTCATCTTTTGTGAAACGCAATTTTGCAATATAATTTTTTTTGCATTTTTGCGAAAAACGCGAATTGATTAAAAAACTTATAAGTCTGGCTACAGTGAAATATTTCTATGATGCAAATTTTTTCTTTTTTTACATTTTTCGCAAAAAGGCGAATCGATCTAGAAAAACTGAAAAACTGACACGGGTATTTTATTTTCGGCCCCACCATCAGAATTTTTTGGTCCCGTCCATGTGTACAGCCAAAATTTTAAATTTGTCGGACGGTGCAAGAAAAGTTATTATTTTTCAGAAATAATTTAAAATAACTCAAACCGAACTAAATAAAATTTCAGTTCAATTCAGAAATATTAAACACAATTAAAAAATAACTCAAAATACCGATTTTACACTCCCTAGTAAAAATATTATGCTAATTTTACTAAATAGATCTAATTTGATCCGTAAAATGGTTGTATCAAATAATATCTAATTGTATTACTTTAGATCAAAAAATATAAAAATTGATACAATTTGATCCTGAATTTGGTCAAATCTAATTATATCAAATTGATCTTATAATATCTATTTTTATATAATTTGATGAGCAAAACCAAAATACGAATCTAATCATATATGAAGCAATATCTAACCATATAAAGTGGATCAACCGTATCAAAGTGCTAGATAAAATTTTATCTAAATTTATATGGAAGCATATTAACTCATATAAGATTGTATCAAATTATATATGATTATATCAGAAAATTTTTACTCGGGCTATCACTTTTTTCCATTATACACATAAAAATATATAATTCTAAAAGATTTATGTAATCCTCTTTTTTTACTCTGACCCGACAATCAGGGGATGCCCCCTACTAATGCAATGCATTGTGTTGGTATAAGGAAAAAAGGTTATGAGGAGAAGGAAAGCGGGAGTAGTATTTGTGGGCATTCAATTTAAATTTTTCTTAATTATAACCTACTGGGAAGACCGCGGGAAGTTTATTCCACATACGGCTACTAATGCGTTGTGCGATACATTAGACAGTCGACAACGAACGAATGTCAGATGCTGGAAAGGCGATTACTACGGGCATACACCCGCATCTTAGGGGTGAGTTCGCCCATCTCAGCTGAACATTTACCGTGGTAATATCGATAGTGCAATGACGCACATTCCGACGATGGTCCAATAAGTCAATTGAGTTGGGTTGAGTACCCTACTGTCATTTATGAGCTTCAGCACACTCCTTTGCACCCAACCCAGAAGTTTCAAGACCTAGAAGCACCTGCCCAGGTTTTGGAGTTGTATTCCATTTTCGGTCGGATATTGGCGGTATAAATAGTGAGGAGATCAGACGGAATGAAGTAATTCTTGCACCTATTAAAGAATCTAAAGACACCTGAATGCTTATTTCGACACTTGAAAAACATATTGATTCCTAAATAGCTATAGCACCCATGGATACAGATGACGCTGATTCCACAAGCCGTCTGTGGGTCAGCATACAACATTGGGTCTTACAAGTATTAGCAATTGATTTTCATAAGGTCATGATTAAGTGTGGCATTCATGTTCTGCCTTATAGCATCAACATCAGTACATTCAAAAAAATATGTATGTAAAATCAACTGAAAGAAAATGTCAGTTAAAATAACCACTTTGTCAGTTGTTTTGGGGTCATCTACTTTTTCAATTAAATCAACTAACAATGTTAGTTATTTTAGCTGACAAAAAACAACTGATTTATGTAGTAAAAATTACTTACATTTGTAGTCAAAACAACAAAAATGTAGTAAAAATAAAATAAACAATATATAATTTTTATTTTTTCAAAAAATTTTTCAGAAAAAAAATTGAAGACCAAATTTTTTCCAATTTTTTTTTTTTTTTAAAGTTGTGAAAAAAATGCGAAAATTTATTTTTATTTTTTGGAAAAACATTGAAAATTTTTCAGAGATAAAAAAATAAAATTAACTACTTTAAATAACTGTTACTACATTACAGTACTATTTTGTTAGTTATTTAAAAAAAACTAGTTTCAAACTACTTAAAATAACTAACAGAAATAGTTGTTTGATATTTTTCTTACAAAAACAACTGACTTTGTAGTTGAAAACAACTAACTACTGTAAAATATACAAACAACTAACATGTAGTAAATTACATAATTTTTTGAGTGTAAGGCTTGGTCTATGATTGAAGGAAAACGAATGACAAATGTTGCTGTCATCTGCGAAAGAATAGATAGGATTGGAAGTTAGACCCAGAAGTTCGTTAAGAAAAATAAGAATAAGGGTAGGAGAAAGAACAGAAGCTTTCGGTACCCCTGAATTCAAATGAAACTCATTCGATGAGAACCCGTCTATAACGACACGTATAGAGCGGTCTTAGAGAAAGCACAATATAAGTCGAGATAAATCACCACCGACACCAAAAGCAATAATCTTCGAAACGAGTGCACCGTGCCACACACGATCAAACACCATGGAAATATCTAGAGCTACCACTTCGTTTTCACCAAATTGATGAATAAAACGACTCCAGCTTTCCGAAAGAAACGCTAACAGGTCTCCCGTAGAGCGACTTCTACGAAAGCCATACTGTCGATTGCATAAAAGTGAATTAGACTCCAGATAATTTACCAGGTGGTGGTTTTCTCAAAGTTCGTTTAAATGGCTGATATTAATCTGACACACTTTGAGAGTGACAATCGTAAAGTGCTGACGAAATAGGTTGTAAGTGGCTGCTGATGTTTTACATCAGCACATATAGACCCTGAGGTCCGTTGTGATACCATGGACTCAAACCGATCTAAATAAAAATTCAGTTATAAGTGGGTTATTCATAAAATCTAAAGTATACTTAAAGCAAAACATTATTTAAACTTTTTCATATCTTCTATTTATTGTTTACAGATTTGCAAATCAAACATCATATGTTATATTGTATGGCCTAGTGGGCTGCATATTTTCAATGACTTACGCCTATTTTAATGGAACGATAACAACAATTGAAAAGAGATTTAAAATACCATCCAAAAATACGGGCATTATATCAGTGGGCAATGATATTAGTCAAATGATGGTCTCAGCAGTATTAAGTTATTATGCCGGCACAGGACACAGACCGCGGTGGATAGGATTTGGTAAGTAAATATAAAAATTTTCAAAATAATGTTATGCTAATATAAATATTATACTTTTAAGGTCTCTTAACAATAGTGGCATTTTGTGTGCTGACGGCAGCTCCTCATTTCTTATATGGTCCTGGAGAAGATGCATTAGCTTTAACGGCTGAATTTGGTGCCTTACCGGATGAAAATGCTACTATGGAAGTTTTAGAAGAACAACGTTCGAAAACATTATGCCGCATTCGAGGTGACAATATAGAATGTCAAGATACTGAGGGAAATTTTGCCCCACAGGTCGTGCTATTTTTAGCACAATTTATCTCTGGTATAGGCGGATCATTGTACTACACCTTGGGTGTTTCCTATATGGATGATAATATTAAAAAATCAAAAACACCGGTATTATTAAGTGAGTATAAGCCAATTATAACCGGAAACTAGTAGTTGTAGCAACAAAATTAACGGTAGATGTTTATAGACTGCAATAAAGACAGTTCTAAATTAACAAAAAAAAAATATAAACTTGAAGATAACTTTTAGAAAAAAACTATAAAGATAATATTAAAAATCTTTTTTACAATAGCTCATTCTATCTAATTTTATGACTTGTTTTTTATAAAGGTTTATCATATTTTCTGCGCATGTTGGGTCCTGCCATTGGTTATGCCTTAGCTTCCTTATGTTTAAGAGTATATATAGCACCACAGTTACATCCAGTTGTAAAGGAAAATGATCCGAGATGGCTGGGAGCCTGGTGGATGGGTTGGTTAATTATTGGTGCAATGATTTTAGTAACGGGTACTTGTTTAACAATGTTTCCCAGAGAACTACCAAGAGCTGCAGCACGTCGTATGGTGGAGGAAGAACGTAAAAAGCAACGTTTATCTATAAAAGATAAAACGAAAAAAGAAAATGAAAAATTTAACGAACCATTGGAGGAAAAATCGGTAACTGAACATAAGGCTTCCTTTAACGATATGATAAAGACTTTCAAACGTTTGACTACCAATAAGATTTTAATGTACAATAATTTTTCTTCGGTCTTTTATTTTTTCGGCTACACACCATATTGGATATTTACACCGAAATATATTGAAATACAATATCGGCAATCGGCATCAACTTCGAGGTAAGTTTAAAAATATTCAAAAAAAAAGTTTACTTAATTTTAATTAATAAAAATATAACTTCCCTGCACTCAAAATAAATTATCTGTCCAATCAGCAGAAAAATCTGTTGGAAATACACCCATTTACACTCAAAAAAAAAAAAATGTAATGTTAGCAAAAAAAGCTTGTAAACCTACAAGAAAATTTGCTGATTTTGAACCCACAATTTTTTTGCTAAAGTTAGCAAAAATGTTTTGCTAATAATTAGTTAACTAAATATTTTTTTTTTAACTTAGTTTATACACATCTGAGGACCCCATTGGGTTCGGACCCGATAGGTCCAGACCCCGATGGGCCTACCTAGTTGGGTTCCTTAAAAATCGTCATAGTTTTTGATCCAAAATTTGTGTCCGTTTCGCTCTACCTTGCATAGTTTTTGAGATACGTGATTATAGGGAACCACTGGGGTCTTGAGAATTAAAAAACTCGATAACTTCAAAAATATTTCTCGGAGAGCTTTTGTCTATTTTGCGGTCTTGTTCTACGTGTTGAGAGGTACAAAAACGCTTTTGGACTTTTTGTTGTGTCGACAATATTTACCGAGATATGAGCATTTTAAAATTTTCGGGAATGCTAACTTTTTTGGATCCAAAGTTAGGGCCCATTAGGGTCCACACATGTGAAGAGGACCGGCGATACTATGGAGATTCTAATAACCGAAAATGGCCTCCATTTTGCTCTATCTGGCTTAGTTTTCGAGATAGCGCCATTTAAAGTTTTCTGAAAATAAAAAGAAATTTACCATTTATTTTTCTAATATTAGCAAAAAATCTTGTAAAAATGTAGTCAACTCAATTTCAAATTTAGCAAAAGAAATTAGTTCAAAGTTTGTTTAAAATTGCTAATGTGCTAAATGAAGTTTACAAGAATTTTTTGCTAACATGCTAATTTCAACTAAAATTTTTCTAAAAGTTAGCTAACTAGCGTTAGCAAAAACAAATTAGTAAATCTACTAACGTATTTTTTTGAGTGTAGAGCCATATGAGGCATTCCACACCAAATGTCCAGCGAAAAAAAACACGTGCACCATAAACTTCTGAATAGCTTGTATGGATAGCCCTATATGAAACTTAGAAAATTGCGTTTTCGGTTTTTCAATTTTTCAAAAACTGGGCTTAGGAGGCGTGGTCAAATATTGGAAAAATGGTCAAATTTGTGGCGAGTTGCCTTTTATCACATTAAAACGAAATGCACCACAATCTATAAAATTTGCACTCTTATATAGTTTCGTATGGGCTATCGATTAAATTTTTTTCCAAGAAAAATTTTCAGAACTCGTTCTGAAATTTTCCATTTTTTAAAAAAGTCAATTTATCAAAAATTCGGCCACTTTTTATACCCTCCACTCTAGTGATAGAGGGTATATATAAGTTTGTCATTCCGTTTGTAACACATCGAAATATTGGTCTAGAACCCCATAAAGTATATATATTCATGATCCTTGATCGATTTTAAGTCGATCTAGCGATGTCCGTCCGTCCGTCCGTCCGTCCGTCCGTCTGTCTGTCTGTCCGTTGAAAACACGCTAACTTTTGAAAGACTTTATGGAGGCTCCTGAAGTTTGACATATATGAGGCATTCCACACCAAATGTCCAGCGAAAAAAAACATGTGTACCGTAAACTTCTGAATAGGTGATATGGATAGCCCTATATGGAACTTAGAAAACTGCGTTTTTGGTTTTTCAATTTTTCAAAAACTGTGCTTATGAGGCGTGGTCAAATATTGGAAAAATGGTCAAATTTGTGGAGAGTTGCCTTGATTAAATATTTATCACATTAAAACGGAATGCACCACAATGTCAAAAATTTACGTTCTTATATAGTTTTGTATGGGCTATGGATTAAATTTTTTTTTTTGGAAAATTTTCAGAACCCGTTCTGAAATTTTCCATTTTTTAAAAAAGTCAATTTATCAAAAATCCGGCCACTTTTTTTTCCCTTTTTTATTTATTTTTTTAAAAGTTTAGATGTTTGTCCATCCACACAAAAAAAATCAGAAACACGTTCATCTTTTTTTTCGAGAAAATCGCATTTGAACTTTAAATTTCATAACAATTTAGTAATTTGCTTGTATTTTCTTGTGTCAACAGAGCGTATGACGAATATTTATGCAATTAATATTACTCATTCGCAACTTTAAAACAAAGAAATACAGGCAAATAACAAAATTGTTATGAAATTTAAAGTTCAAATGCGATTTTCTCAAAAAAAAAGATGAACGTGTTTCTGATTTTTTTTGTGTGGATGGACAAACATCTAAACTTTTTAAAAAATAAATAAAAAAGAAAAAAAAAAGTGGCCGGATTTTTAATAAATTGACTTTTTTAAAAAATGGAAAATTTCAGAACGGGTTCTGAAAATTTTCCAAAAAAAAAAAATTTAATCGATAGCCCATACAAAACTATGTAAGAACGTACATTTATGACATTGTGGTGCATTCCGTTTTAATGTGATAAATATTTAATTAAGACAACTCGCCACAAATTTTACCATTTTTCCAATATTTGGCCACGCCTCCTAAGCTCAGTTTTCGAAAATTTGAAAAACCAAAAACGCAATTTTCTTAGTTACATATAGGGCTATCCAAACAACCTATTCAGAAATTTACGGGACACATGTTTTTCTGTAGCGGGACATTTGGTGTGGAATGCCTCATATGTTGACCATTTACCGGGTCAGGTTGGTATTGCAATCCAGCAAAATCGGTCCAGTGGTTCAAAAGTTATGAGCAAAAGAGTAAATTTTGGTAAGGGTATTTTGCGAATTTTCGAAATTAAAACCACTGTAACTTTCGAAAGACAATTCTGAGGGTGCTAAAGCTTACCATATATATTTGTTGTTCCCCAAGTCTATTTGGTTTTGAATTTCAGCAAAATCGGTTCATTGGTTCAAAAGTTACAAGCAATGCTCTGAATTTCAGATTCGTTTCACCTTAAACTGTTGAAAACTACCCAAGCAGAAAAATATGACGGTACAAAAAATAAGGCTCTGGTAAAACATTTTATTTTTAGTATATAAAGTAGTATGCAATTACACATAGGAAAGAGCTTTGCCAGTGCTTTTTTTCGACCAAATTTTAATATAAAGCTCTGGTAAAGTACTTAATTTTTTGTATATAAAGTGGTATGCAATCACATATAGGAGAGGGCTTCACCAGTACTATTTTTTTTATCCAAAATCTCGAACATTATATAATCCCATTTCTCGTGATGACAGTGAAAACTCGAAAAAATCTCTGTTTTCTTTAAAAATGTTTCCTTTCAATAAAATATCATCATAAAATATTTCGACCGTTTTTTACTAAAAATTTCTTTAACAACTATCACATTTCTATTTTGCAGTAAACATACGTTATCAGGAGAGGTGGATCTAACTTTAAATCCATGAATATTTTCAAAAGAAAAAATCACTCTCGAGATAGAAGTTTCTTTGACATTTCCAAGAGAATATTTAGAAAATGTACTAACCGGATAAACCAAAGGAATATTATTTGCTAAATTATCGGAATGAAAATATGTAATTTTCTTTGAATTTGAGCAAGAGGGTTGTCTGGACCCTTTATAATACTCTTTATATAATCCAAACTATTTTCGAAATCGAAAGCAGAAAATTATGACAATGACGATCCCATATTAACAACGTCATCTGCTATATAAATAAAGTTGTGTATATTCATTTCCATTTACCTTTTTTTTTTTTTTTTAAAAAAGAGAACTAGAATTATGGTATTATATTAAAAATAAAATTTCTTATCTTAATTGGTTAATGCATTTGTTTCTAAAATTAATTCATTAAAAAATTCTTTCGGAGAATCAGGCTTAAAAATTTCCAAAATATAAACATATTAGAAAGACAGAAATGACGTCAAAGACTGAAATGGTGATCGCAGTTCCCGTTAAGTCGATATTTTTTACTTAATTTTTAATTTATTTTTGTTTTTAATTTAATCTTTCATTTTATTATTTATTTAATTTTCATTTTATTTAATTTTTCTTAAATTTTTGTTTAACTTTTGAAGTCAATTTTTATTTTTTTTAAGATTCGTTTCGGTATCATTATTTTAAAAAATCTAAAACTATCGATCTACATCGATACTAATTAAAAAAAAATATGTTTTAATAAAACTTGGTGATGTTGCTCTTAAAGTACTTTGTTATGTTGCTTTTAAAGTACTCTAAAACAGCTCTGTTACAGAGTTAAAAAATCCTATACGGCAGACCGTTTACCATGGTTATCATTAGGGCGCTGATAGAGTACTTTACTGCATTGCTTTCCCAGCACTTATACTACCAAATAAGGTTCTTTGCCAGCACTTTCCCGTCTGTATTTTTCTGCCTGGGTAGTTAAACAAGTTTTTAAAGCATGGTGAATTACCAGTTTTTTTAAAATTTGTTGTTGTTGCCGTGGCGCGCAGCTTAGTTGTTAGACAAGTAAATATTTTTTATTGTTGTGTTATTGTTTTTGTAACTGTATGTAACGGTGTATAGTAAGTATTTTTGGAAAAAATCAAATAAAGTGGGATTTGATTGAATGTTAGTTTGTTTTTGGTTTTTAAAGAAGAGGATGGTAAAATAGAAAGAAGGAAATATCTGAAATAGTTTTTTTTGTATTACATAAAGGAATAAAACAACAAAAATATTTTACAAAGTAATTTTGTTACTCAAAGAAATTGTACACTAAAAAAAATATTTACACTTAAAAAAGATGTTACACTCAAAAAAAGGTACACATAATTTTTTTTTTAATGAAATGGCACACTCAGAAAAATGTTGACAGTCAAAAAAATTTTACACTCAAAAAAATTTTATTGATTAAAAATAAGTTTTTCTCAAAATAATATATTTCTAATAAAAAAATTGTAATGAAATTTTTTTAATTTTTTTTTAGAAAATTACTATCAGATAACATTGTGGAGGGTATTCATAGATTCGGCCAAGTCGAATTTAATTTTTCTACTTGTTTTTTCTTTTTTTTAAATTTTTTTTTTAAGTTTAGATGTTTGTCTATCCACACAAAAAAAAATCAGAAATGTATTTTTCGTTTTTTTCGAGAAAATTGCATTTGAATTTTAAATTTCATAACCATTTTCTAATTTGCTTGTATTTTCTTGTGTCAACAGAGCGTATGACGAATATTTATGCAATTAATATTACTCATTCGCAACTTTAAAATAAAGAAATACAAGCAAATAACAAAATTGTTATGAAATTTAAAGTTCAAATGCGATTTTTTCGAAAAAAAAGATGAACGTGTTTCTGATTTTTTTTGTGTGGATGGACAAACATCTAAACTTTTAAAAAAATAAATAAAAAAGATAAAAAAAAGTGGCCGGATTTTTGATAAATTTACTTTTTTAAAAAATGGAAAATTTCAGAAAGGGTTCTGAAATTTTTTCAAAACAAAAAAATTATATCGATAGCGGGACACATGTTTTTCTGTAGCGGGACATTTGGTGTGGAATGCCTCATATGAGAAATCTGCTGATTTAAGCAGACACGGTTTGTGAAAATCTACCATGATTATCAAGGTGAAATCAGCAGAGAAATCTGTCAAAACAGCAGAGAAATCTGCTAAGATATTTCAGTCAAACCCGGTTATAACGAACTCCGAGGGACCGGTAAAAATAGTTCGTTATAAGCGAAGTTCGCTATAAGCGGGGTATATTTTTTATCAACCTAGTTTTATATAAAAAATAATAGATCCAATTTTGTTTAAATTTATGTTTTTTTTTGTAAATAAACTACTTATTGAGAAGAAATCATTAAAAATATTAATAAATTTTATCAAAATTATAATAAAAAGCAAAAAAATTCCAATCTTTTGTTAGTTGATAACATGATTGGCACACATTAAAAAATATTTATGGGAGTTCGTTATAAAAAGGTAAATATACATGAAATTATGTTTGTGGGACCATAATAAGCAGTTCGTTTTAACCGAGGATTCGTTATAAACGAGTTCGTTATAAAAGAAGTATTTTGTGTGAAAATTGATGCTAAAACGTCGGGACTTTAGAATTAGTTCATTATAACCGAGTTCGTTATAACCGAGTTTGACTGTATTTAGAAAATGTTTGATTTTAGAAAATTTCGTTTCATAAAGTCGTGATTAGACGAGAGAATTCCCCTAGATTTAAAGTAAAAAACAACTCTGTGGTAACTTTTAAAATTGGAATGTCAAATAAAATTTTACTATATATTTTTTATTTACTTTAATTCAGTTTCCAATCTACAAATTATTGACTAAATGTGCGAAAGCAAATAATAATATTCACAAAATCCACCAGAAAACACGTAAAAAATGCTATTTTCTGACCTTAGGTCTTTCGATTTTCTTTATATTAACGGTATGCATTCTCCATAAAGCTAATAAAACATATCCATTTTCAGTTTTTTTTAATTTTAAAAAAATTGCTATTTTTTCGCGAATTTAATTTTCTTCAAAAATTTAAAAAATCAAAAAAGTATGTTAATTTGAAGAGCCATATCTGCTAAAGTATCTATCGGATTTCTACGATTCAAAAAGCATTTGATTCAAACGTTCGTCCTTTTTGATACCAATGCAATAAAAAAAAAAGTTTTTCCAAAAAAAGTGCATTTTTGATGCAAATGCAATTTTTTGATGCATTTTTCAAAACTTTCTCCCCCTTCAATTTTTTTGAAACCTGCATAATTCGAAAATATGGCATTTTTTACACAAAATTGAGTACCGTTTTTTTTGTGACGGCGTTTCAAAAAATTTTCGTGATTTTTTTAAAACTTCTTATTTGAATTTTTCCATACAAAAAATCAATTTAATATTTATTTTGCAATTTTATCAAAAAAGTATGTAACTTTAAAAAGCCATTTCTTCGAAAGTATCTATCGGATTTCTACGCCTCAAAAAGCATTCGATTCAACTGATTATCCGCTTTTATAACAATGCACTAACAAAAAATATTTTTTTAAAAAAATGCATTTTTGATGCAAATGCAATTTTTGGATGCATTTTTTAAAACTTTCTCCCCCTTCAATTTGTCTGAAACCTGCATAAATCGAAAATATAGAATTTTTTACATAAAATTGGGTACATTTTTTTTTTGTGACGGCGTTTCACAAAATTTTAGTGAATTTTTTAAAAATTGCTTACGTAGTTTTTCCTTAGACTAAATTTTTTTTTTGTTATTTTATGAATTTTATGAAAAAATTGTATGGAAAAACCAATAAGGTATTTTTAAAAAAATTACAAAATTTTTACGAAACTCCGTCACAAAAAAAGCTGTACGCAATTTTGTGTAAAAAATGCTATATTTTCGATTTATGTAGGTTTAAAAAAAATTGAAGGGGGAGAAAGTTTTAAAAAATGCATCCAAAAAATGCATTTGCATCAAAAATGCACTTTTTTTTTAAAAATATTTTTTTTTATTACATTAATATAAAGTAAGACTATCGTCTGAATCGAATGCTTTTTGAATTGAAGAAATTCGATAGATACTTCCGAAGATATGGCTATTCAAAGTAGCATACTTTTTTGATTTTTTCAATTTTTGAAGAAAATTAAATTCGCGAAAAAATCGCGATTTTTTTTAAATATAAAAAACTGAAAATGGACATATTTAATTGGCTCTATAGAGAACATGTGTACAAAAAATTAGATAAATTTGAAGACCCTCGGTCAGATTTTATAAAATCTTTGCTGGATTTCATGTATTATGAAAATGGTAAGCAAAAACAAGTATTAAAGAAATGAAAGTCAAAAGTATATTACCACAGAGTTGTGTTTTACTTTAAATCTAGGGGTTTTCTCTCCCGTTTAAACGCGCCTTAATAACTTTAATAGTGTTTTTTTTTTTAATTTTAACCAAGGTTGGCAATCGAAACGAATAACGGTATCGATATTGGTATTGGTATTGTTTTTTTTTATTTATTTCGGTATCGGTTCGGTTACGGTATTTGAGTTGAATCAGTTACGGTACTGCCGATACCGAAACGTCAGTACCGGTACGTACCGGTAGTATCGAAAAAAATGCTAAAAATATAAAAAACTTATAAAAACTCTGATTAATTTTTATTATAAAATAAAAATTGTGTTATTCGACCTTTAAAATATTATATTTTGAGGATGTTTATTCTGTTGTAGTCCAATGGACTATCGTATGTAAAATTGTTTTCAATATTTTTGTTGGTTATTGACAATCGGTGCCTTATTAGTATGGTACAATTTCTTCGTCTTTCTAATTCTCACTGCGAATAGAGGCGAATATGTTCTTATACTTTAGTTTGTGCACAAACGATTTGTCATTAGACTCGTTTGCTACTTTGTAGTAAATCGTTTCTATTTTTGCTAAATAATCTTGACAATGGAATCTTGACAAATTCCGAAACACGTGTCGATTAAGTCGTGCAAAAATGACCAACATAAATAAATTTAACACAAAAAATAATTTTCTTGAAAATTATGCTATAAGAATATCATGGTTTTAATTAGTAAAGAAAATAATGACCTCGAGCCAGAATAAACATCCTCAAAATATTATATTTTAATGGTCAAATAAAACAATTTTTATTTTTTAATAAAAATTAATCAGAATTTGATACTTAAAATATCCAATATACTTTCTGTAGTTCCACTGTAACATATTCGAAAGTTGCACCAACATTTTTATTTTATAGTAAATGGACCTCCTGAATCCGAATCAGTCATTAAAACTTTTCTAGCACGTTCCCTATTCGCGATATTCGCGTGTGAAAATTACAAAGAAAAGTACTGCATTGCAACGTTGTCGTAATAGCCACAAGATAGGTAATTATTTTACATAAATCAGACCTCGTGATTCCAAATCGATATCATCGATATCGTTTAGTTTTCGCGATATTCGCACTCTAAATTAAAAAAAAAATCGATTTAACAGCGATTTGTGGCTCCGCTGTTATATATTTAGCGTTAGTGCCAAAAACTTTGGGTATATCTCCTTTATTTTTCGAGATAATTCGAAAATTTGAATTTTTCGCAATTAAAACGCGATTTTTTAAACTTTTCTTAGACCTCCCATACAAATATTCGAAAAGAAATGTGTGGTTTTAGAAAAGTTGAGTGAACATAATCTAAGAAATCTAAAAAGTTGTATGTATGCAAAATGTCTTAGAGTTTGAGAATAACTTTGTACTAAAAATGGTTCAGAGTCTGAGAACTTTCTTAAAAAAAAGTTTTCTAGAATCTGAGAAAAGTTCTATACGAAAAATGTTTAAAATTTCCATACGAAAATTGTCTCGAGAAGTTTCTCACAGTCTGAGAATTTTTTTATACGAAAAATTTCTCAAAATTATAAAGTGAAAAATTTCACTGAATCTTAGAATTTTTGGTGCGAAAATATCAGAATATGAGAATTTTTTTAAACAAAATCTACACTCAAAATAATTAGTCTGTTAAATACTCTGTAAAATGACTGTTATCTCAATTCGACAGATATTTGACAAAGTTATCTGCCGAAATACAGATTAATAAAAGAAAATAAATAGAGTTGTTTTTTGTTAAAATATAGATTTTATAAAAATTCTTTTGTTTTTTTCTCGTAACCAAACTACTAAATTTCATCTGTAATTTTACTATTACTCTGTAACACAGTTTTCAAATTAAAACCTCTTAAAAAAACTACCAAGTATTTCAACCCCTCTTTAAAAAGCGTCATAAATTATAATAAAAGATGCTAATCTTACAATGATGTCGTGCAAAATCGGAGGAACTCGTAATTTTCACAAAAATAAAGTAAATTTACAATTTGAAAGCATTAAAGAGGGCAAATTTACAATTTCCCAATTGTCAACACAACTTGCACATTAAGGAGTGAGAAATTGATCGGGAATCAAGTAGTGACCGTTGTGTTAAAGCCATATCGCATAGCCATAGCGCATTAAAAATATATATAAGAAAGTTAAGGCACTCTTTAACGATTTTTTAATTTTATAAAAGTGTTTATTGGAATGACTTCGCTCAAATGTGGAACTGAAAATGAGAAGTTTATGAAAAAAACTGTGAGAACATCTAGTGAATTTATAAATAATTTCTACAAAGTTAAACATTCGCGTGCCAAACATTTAAGCGGGCGCATTTAAATGATGGAATTTGCCTTTATTTTGTGTCAAGTTATTACTATCCATCCTTCTTGGTAAAATTTGGTCGCTCTCATCAACATTTTACAGATAATTCTGTAAATGTAAATTTTTTTTTATCGAAATCATTTTACAGAGTTTTCTTCGTAAAATAACAAAAAATCTTGCTGGTTGGAAATATATGGTATTTTCTGCTGGCTCAGCAGAGTATCTCTGGATTTTAACAGAGTGATTAATTTGAGTGTGGAATCTGAAAGTTTTTCTATACGAAAAAATGTTTAAGAATTTTTTTTATACGAGAAATCCCTCAGAATCTAAGAATTTATCTCTCCTTAAAATTCCCCAGAATCTAAGTCTTTCGTCTTAAAAATGTCTCAAAAATTGGTGTAAATTTTTAAAACACTTTATGAATAAGAATATTAAAATACGTTTAACCTTTTCTTTTTATTTTTGTTTCAATTTTCAGTATGGTTACTGGTACAGTAGCTTTGGCTTTCTCCGCAGTTGGTGTTTTACTTTCTGGATTTGTTATCTCCAGATATAAGCCCAGAGCTCGTTATATGGCTGCTTGGAATATTATTGTAGGATTTCTTACCGTAGCAGGCATTATGACTTATGCATTTATTGGCTGTCCTGGAAACGAACAATCAGTAGTTGTTAATATTCATGATAAGTAAATTATTCTATTAATTAAAATAAAGTTTTCTCTTGATGCATTATGCAATGCATTTACCAATAACATAAATGTTTATCTTTTTCAGGGCTCTAGATAGTACTCCCACCTGTAATTCCGCTTGTGGCTGTGATTATGTCCGTTATTCTCCAGTGTGTGGTGAAAATAACATGACTTATATTTCCGCCTGTCATGCGGGATGTAAGCATCAACATATAACTAGTACGGGTAAAAAGGTAAGCTTCAAGTTCTTTTTCTGCCTCAAAGAATTTAAGATTTGGGTTTCATTACCAATAATATATTTTATATACTCTGTATATTTTTTTATATTCTAGTATTTCTACGATTGTTCCTGCATACCAAGTGATAATGCCAGCGTAAATGGAAATCCAACATTTGATCGTTTAACATCTATGGACTTGACTGAAGATAACACCAATTCAACCACATTTACCACTCCATCGTTGATAGCATCATTGTCCTCATATCCAGATGTAAGTTTAATTATATATTATAAATTTTCTTTCATTCCTTTCCGTATAACTTGAGATTAAGAAATACAAAAAAATCTAGAGTCTTTATCTCAATAGATATAAAAAATACAATTTCTCCCTTCTTTTACCTATTGTTTATTCCTTGTTGCATTAAAAAAAATCTAAAAAAATGTTTTGTAAATTAAATATAAAGCTTTAATTTAAGCTTGATAACGTCCAGATTGAGTAAATAATAACTGTGCTACGAGGGTCGATCTGGAAAATGAAATTATTTATAGAAATTTTTTAGAAAATTTTTTAAAAAAATATTTCCAAGTCGATTTGTTCTAAGTTTAAACATTAAGGTGGTTATTCATAAACACGGAAATATATTTAATGTAGGTTTATTTGACAGATATTGCAGGAATATTTGCCAAATAAACCTGCAATAAGTCTACTATAAGTATTATGAATAATAGCCTAAAAATTTAAAAAAAATGTGCCATAGTTTTTATTCAGTAATCAACTAATTTTTCCAACAACCTAAACAAATAATTAATACACTAGAACACAGTAGAAGAAATTCGCATTTTTGAGCTCAAATTTTTTTGACCACCAATTTTTTGTAAACAAAGAAAAATTTAAATTATTTTAATATCTCATTACAATATACTTAGATGTACTAATATTAAAAAATAATAACATATTTTTTTTGTTTACAAAAAATTGGCGGTAAAACGAATTTTTGATCAAAAATGCGATTTTTTTCTACTGTTTTTACTGTATTCGTTTTTTGTTTGGGTTGTTGGGAAAATTAGTTGCTAACTGAGAGGAATTTCCCTAAAAAGAAAAATTAGTTGATAACTGAATAAAAACTATTGAAACATTTTTTAAATTTTTATGTTCGAACTTAGAAAAAATCTACTTAGAAATATTTTTTAAAAATTTTCGGAAAAATCTCTATAAATAATTTAATTTTTCAGATCGAATCAGGACGCAGGAGTACTCTGTCACCATTCACCTACTTTTTAAAAATTTAATATCCTTTCGAACTTTAAGATGTTTTCTTGTAAATATTGAAGATATTAGCCCTGTTTTTTGCAGGCCGGACTAAGATTAGGATTAACTTTATTCAGTTAAAAAATGGGTCAAATCAAGTCCAGATTTTTTTTTTATAATTTTTTTCTAAAATTGCATACAATTAGTAAATATAAACAGAAAAACAAATTAAGATTTGTCCAAAATGTAACGAATGAAAAATAAATTTAGTTAAATCCTAGGATTAACTTTGATTTATTTATACCATTTTACATTTTGGACAACGCTTAATTTTTTTTCCTGTTTATATTAACTAATTGGATGTAGATTCAGAAAAAAAATATAAACAAAATGTTTAGACTTGATTTGACATATTTTTTAACTAAATAGAGTTAATCCTAATCTTAATTCGGTCTGCAAAAAACAAGCCTATTAACTAGAATATTAATTTTAACAAGAAAAAATTTTCAAATCTTTAAATTCAGAAGAATATCAGTTTTTTTTTTTTAAATTTGGTGAATGGTGAAAGAGTACTCCCGAATCGAGCACAATATTTTTTTAAATTATACTCGTGTGATAATAATAGCGTTGAGTATTATACTATAGAAGCGTTTCTAATTAGTTATATTATAGAAACGTTTCTATTTAGTTGACAACCACCGTATGTCATAGTTTGGTATTGAGTTCAACCCTTATGAACCGATTTTCCTGAAACTTAAAATATATATAAACGAGACGATTTTAAGGTTGGGGTGTCTCGGCTTATCGGCCATATCAGTGTTTCAAAATTTCGTTGTCGCCTTATGAAACAACGGGAACCTCCTGTGTCAATTTGTTTTTCAAAGATAGAATTTTTAAAAATAAAAAAAAATATTGAAAACCGCATAACTAACGCAAAATTAACACTTAAAAAATAAAACTTAGAAAATGTTCTTGAAAAAATTCGATAGCTTTTTTATAAGTTTTAGAAAATTAAAAAGATGATCGAGTTTTTAATTCTCAAAACCCCAGTGGTCCCCTAAAATCACGTATCTAAAAAACTAAGCAAGTTAGAGCAAAACGGACCCAAATTTTGGATAAAAAACTATTGTGGGTTCAAAATCAGCAAATTTTCTTGTAGGTTTACAAGCTTTTTTTTGCTAACATTACAGTTTTTTTTTTTTTTTTTGTATGAGTACAAATAATTGTATGAGTACAAATAATATTTTATAAAATGTAATCCTCTAAAACTTTAAAGTCCGTTTAAAAGGAAACAGGATCACGAAAAAAATATCTGTGGCCGTACGAAAGAACTATTTAAGTCCACTTTTTGCGAAAGTTGAGATAACACCAAAAATAGAAAGTGTATTTCATTTACTATCACTCTGTCAGATCGAAATTTTAATATAGTTTCTCATTTAAAAGTTATTTAAAAGTTATTTGAAAAACAAATTTTTTTTTTTTTTTTTACTTCGAAAAAAAAATAATAAATTTACCTTTGTCTGACTAGCAAAAACAGAAATACGTTTTTTTTGCAAAAAAAATTATGGGAAAGCTATAAAATCTACAAATTTATTAGTTTTTACCGAAGGAGGTATGTTTTTAATGATCATATTTCATTTCGATAAATTTTTCTGAGAATTTTTCAATTGAAGAAGTTCTTCTTACATAGAAAATATTAGATGTTGAGACATTTTTCGTGAATAAATGATTTTTTTAGGGAAAATGTCTCAGAATCTAAGACTTCTTCATTATGAAAAATGTCTCAGAATATGAGACTTTTTCAGTATTGAAAAATTTTCAGATTCTAAGAATTTTTTCAAGAGAAAACGTCTCAGATTCTGTGACCTTTTACTATAGAAAAAGTCTCATATTTAAAAGCATTTTTAAGAAAGCATTCCTACCAGAAAGGCCTGAAATTATAGGAATTTTTTTGTACTAAAAAAGTTTTAGATTCTGAGACTTTTTTTCTATAGAAAAATTATCAGTTTCTTAGACCTTTTTCCTATAAAAAAAGTCTCAGATTCTCAGATCTTTTTCCGATAGAAAAAGTCTGAGATTTAGGAAAAAGGTCTCAGAATCTGAGACCTTTTTTCTAAAGAAATAGTCTCAGATTTGCAGATCTTTTTCCGATAGAAAAAGTCTCAGATTCGTAGACCTTTTTTTTTAGAACGAGTCTCAGATTCTTAGACCATTTCCTATAGAAAGAGTCTTAGATTTTTATATCTTTTTCCTATAGAAAAAGTCTCAGATTCAGACCTTATTCCTAAAAAAAAGTCTCAGATTCTCAGACCTTTTTCCTATAGAAATAGTCTTAGAGCATTTTCTTATATTGAATAAGTCTAAAATTCTGGCACATTTTTCCTTTAGGAAAAAGTGACAGATTCTAAAACCTTTTTCCTATAGAAAAAGTCTTAGATTCTGAGAAATTTTTCATTCATAAAAAGTCTCAGATTAAAAGACCTTTTCCCGTCAGAAAAAGTATCAGATTCTTAAACTTTTTCCTGTAGAAAAAGTCTCAAATTCTAACAAGGGAAGTATCTCAACCCTAATGAACCGATTTGCAAGAAACGAGAAATATATATAAAAGAGACAATTCTAAGGTTGGGGTGTCTCGGCTTTTCGGCTATATCGGGGATTTAGGGGTTCAGAAAATGGGTAAAAAATTGGCAAAAAAATAGTTTTTTTTGGATTTTTCAGCCATTTCTTTTTAAGCAACTATATGATGCATACATATACGAAGAAATGTTTTTTTAATGCCTATCCAAATGTGGTATGATCTTGTAAAAATTCGGCTTTATTAAATATTATTTTCATGAAAATGCATAAATTTTGGGGGTTATTTATGTGAAGACATAGACCTACGATATCCATAAGAATATGAAATAATCTTTATTAAATTTAAGTCGACACGTTTTTTTGCTCTAGACGATATTCCTGTTAGTTCCGGAGATATCGAAATTTTCCCAAAGGTCCAAATTGTTTCATAAGGGGACGACGAAATTTTTAAACACTGATATGGCCGATAAGCCGAGACACCCCAACCTTAAAATCGTTTCTTTTATATACTACCTCCGTCCCGAAATATTCTTAACATTTCTATAGATTTTTTTGTCCCAAAATAAACTTTACATTTTATTAAGCAGTGTTTTAGTTAAAATAGTTCAAGATAAAGTTAAAAAACAACCTTATACTAATCTCGTGTACTAAAATTGTAACAAAATTAATAAAAAATATTTGCAAGTCCCTATTATGGAAATGCATTTATTAAAAACCGTTAAAAGAGCCTCTAGCGTAAAATTTCTTATTTCATACGCCGCATTTTGTAATTATTTTCATCTTTTCGACCATAGTGGACACCATGCCTGTTTGTAACGTCGAAAACAAGTTGTCTCATTTATCTGGATGCAGTTTATTGAATCCATTTTTGAAAAATTGCAAAGCTATAAAGAATTTCTAAATTATTGATATGTCCCGATATGTATTAACAAAAAAAACAAAGCTTTTTCAAAAAATCCTCCATAATCCCAGCCAAAATATAGAAATGATAAGATTATTTTGGGACGGAGGTAGTATATTTTAAGTTTTAGGCAAATCGGTTCATAAGGGTTGAGATACTTCCCTTGTAAGACTCTTTTCCTATAAAAAAAAGTCTAAAAAGTCTAAAAAATTATGAGACGCATTCCTGAAGAAAAAGTCTCAGATTCAGAAACTTTTTTCTATAGAAAAAGTCTCGGACTCTGAGACCTTTTTATTATATATAAAAAAAGTCTAAGATTCTGCCACTTTTTTCTAGAGAAAACGTCTCAGATTTTGAGACCTTTTTCCTATAGAAAAAGTCGAAGATTCTGAGACTTGTTTCCTACAGAAAAAAACTCAGATTCTGAGACATCATTCCTATAGAAAAAGTTTAAAATTCTGGGATTCTGAGACCGTATTCCTATAGAAAAATCTTACATTCTGAGACAGTTTTCCCATACAAAATGTCTCAGATTCTTCGAACTTCCAATGGAGTAAGTTTCAACATCTTAGACTTTTTCAACAAAAAATAGTCAGATTCTGAGACCTTTTTTCTTAAAATAAGTCTCAAATTCAGATATTCTGAGATCGTTTTCCTATAAAAAAATTCTTAGCCCTTTTTCCTATCGAAAAAAAGACTCAGATTCTGTGATCTTTTTCCTATAAATATGTCTCGAATTTTGATCGAATTTTTCTTATAGAAAAAGTCTCTGATTCTGAGACATTTTTCTTATAGAAAAAGTCGCAGATTCTGAGACATTTTTCTTAAAGAAATAGTCTCAGATTCTGAGACATTTTTCCTATAGAAAAATTCGGAACCTTTTTCCTTTAGAAAAAGTCTTCGGTTCTGAGACTTTTAGATGTTAGAAATTCTTCTACAAAAATCCGTAAAAGAAAATTTTAAAATAAGTTTGACAGATATTTTTTCACAGAAAATTTTCAGATTAAGTGACATTTTTCCTATAAAAATTTAAAAATTTTCCTTATAAAAATTTTAAAATTTTTTTTATGAAAAATTTTCGGATTTCGAGGTTTTTTCTCTCGGACATTTTTTTTAGAAAATTTCCTTCTTTCTTTTTGTCTTTCTTTTTCTTTCTTTTTCTCTCTTTTTCTTTCTTTTCCTTTTTTTCCTCTTGTTTTTCTTTTTGAAATTTGGTCAGGCGGGGGGGGGGGGGATTTCCCCTTTCTCGCCCCCTTGTACCCGCGCATGATTAAGAAAAAATAAATATGAAATTAATTATTTGCAATAATCATGCATTAGGTAACAAGTAATTAGTAAAACATTATTGTTCACTTTGAAATAATATGTTGTCGAACAAATGTTTGGTAAGACATCCTAAAAAAATGTTACAAATAAGGGATATACATTACCTGGTAATGTGTTACATAATCATCACCCATTACAAAAGTTTTTCTGGGAAGTTTATGTATAAAAACATACAAAAACTCGGCTTATTTTTGAGATACATTAGAAAAAAGGATTTTTTTTTGAAAAAAATAGTTAACTCCATTTTTTTTTCGTAAAAAATGGGTTAATTAACGTGCTGACAAGGGAAGTATCTCAACCCTTATGAACCGATTTGCCTGAAAATTAAAATATAAATATAAAGAGACGATTTTAAGGTTGGGGTGTCTCGGCTTATCGGCCGCATCAGTGTTTCAAAATTTCGTTGTCCCCTTACACAGAAAAAAATAAAAAAAATATTTGAGTAAATTTTTAATACTATTGAGTAAAAAATTACTCAATTTTGCACCAGTAAACGATTTAATAGTATTGAGTAAATTTTTAATAAAAATTTATTAAATGTTTGAAAAAAAATTTGAGTAAATTTTAAATTGACACAATTAAAAATTTACTCAAAATTTATCTATTTTTTTTTTTTTAAGTTTAAAAAAGTTTTCAATTTTTTTCAAAAAAAAAAAAAAAAAACTTGTTTTTTCAAACTTTACCAAACATATTTATGTCTCAAAGACATGGGAAAATTTTACAAAGACGATTACAAACTTTCATATACATACACAAAAAACTATAAACTAAACGAGAATTCAAAAAACTATAAGAGTTTACAAAAATTTAAAAAAACTATTAAATTTTTATTAAATTATTTACTTTAATTGTTTTTAAAAATTTTAAGTAAATTTTTAATTGCGTCAATTAAAAAATTACTCAATTTTTGTTTTTAAATTTAAACAAGTGATTACTCAATTTTGTTTCCTCCATATTTTTTTCTGTGTATGAAACAATGTGGACCTCCGGGAAAATTGCGATAACTCCCGAACTAACAGGAATATCCTCTAGAGCAAAAATACGTGCCGACTTAAATTTAATAAAGATTATTTCATATTCATATGGACTTCGTAGGTCTTTCTCTTCATATAAATGCCCCACAAAATTTGCACATTTTCATGAAAAAAGTATTTAACGAAGCCAAACTTTTACAATGTTATGCCGTCGTTGGATAGGCATTAAAAAAACCTTTCTTCTCATATGTAAACATCATGTAGTTTCTTAAAAAGAAAGGGCTGCAAAATCCAAAAAAACTATTTTTTCGCCATTTTTTTGACTCATGTTTTGAACCCCTAAATCCCCGATATGGCCGATAAGCCGAGACACCCGAACCTTAGAATTGTCTCTTTTATATATATTTTACGTTTCATGCAAATCGGTTCATAAGGGTTGAGATACTTCCCTTGTGAGTCAAAAAGTTAATGTTTTTTCACATATGATTAATTAAGTTGCCTTACTTTCATAATATATAACAATAAATTGAAAATAAAAGTTTTTTTGGAAAAACTAGTTAACTCCATTTTTCGAAAAAACACTCTAACTGACATCGATTTTCGGTTTTAATGTACAAAAGTGAGTTCAATCCAAACAGAAATCTTTAATATTATTAAAAATTATGTTTTGTTTAATGCGCATGCATAATAACATAAATTCATATCAAATAATTAGTGAAATATGTTTAAAACTTTAAGTGTGTTTTTCTCATGTTTTCAAAAAATTGAGTTAACTAGTTTTTTCATACGGCCACCGAATTGTAAATGCTGTTTAACTACATTTAGTCTTTAGTTTCAAACTTATATTATCCAGTTCGTGTCTAACGAATTTTTTCATTTTTGTCGGACGGTGTAATTCTGTAAATTTACAGTTTTTTTATCGAAATCATTTTACAGAGTTTTCTTCGTAAAATATCAAAAAAAATTTTGCTGGTTGGAAATCTATTGTATTTTCTGCTGGCTCAACAGAGTATCTCTGTAATTTAACAGAGTGATTATTTTGAGTTTATGTACTTAGGCATCTGATCAGATGCAATCATATATTATCAGACTAAGGCCGGGTTTTTTAGAAATGGATTAAGTTTAATTGTATTGTAAAACTCGGATATTTCCGGAAAATTTTTTTGTTATTTCATTAAAGACCAACATTTTAAGCAAAACTAAACTGTCCATAAAAAAATTTGTTTAAAAATTTAGTAATGGCAGCACAAATCTGTTTTCAGATTTACTAAACCTTCCCAGTTGGCAACGTCCTCGAGCCATCCTCAGTGACGGAGCGGTGACATGTCAGAGTCACTGCTGACATCCACATGACCTCTCTATGTACTGGGTTAAGGACAGTTTCATACAACTTTTCAAAATGTCCTCACTCAAATTCAGCAGTGGTCAGGGCTGACCTTCTGGGGACATGTCACCAAAGACTTCTTTGGGGAAATGTCTGACGTAGGTCATGCGAAAATACAAAAAAATTTCGTATTTCCTTTAGTTTTTACTTTAATCCATTTTCCTTTAAAAATTATCTTTCTCATATTTAAAAAAAACTTTTCCCTTTTTTTAGTCCCAACTGGATTTGAACCTGGAACCTCCAGTTTATTAGTCCTAAACCTTACTACTTGTTCCAAACTTTATTTTGAAAATTGTTTGTCTTTTTATTACTTTTATTCTACTTGTTAGATTTTGATTTTATTTTAAATAAATCCATTATATTGCCATCTTTATCTTGGAAATTGAAGAGTTGCCCAGATTTAAAATTCTAATTTAATATACTGCTATTCTGAAGACATTTCCTTTTAGACGTCTTAGAGGAATTGTCCACACTCTTAAAGCAAACATTCAGTGCTGACAATGTTGGGACATGTCATCAAGGATTATTTATGATTTGTCAGAACCTGTAGACATTTCCTCAAGGAATCACTGTGGAAATTTCCTCAGTGACACATTTTCCAACTGGGTTGTTTAACTGATATCTCAAAAACCCAGCCTAAAGCATATCAGATAAGATCAAATCGATTTTTACACGGGGATAGATAATTTTCAAGTGTCGATAGACAATTAAAAAGTTTGAGTTTCCCGAAAAATATTCTTTTAGCTTTAAAATTAAAATTATTGTTATATTAGAAACTTTTATTACACTACTCTACAAAAATCAACTATTTTTTTTTTTGCACAGACTTATAAAGTACATTTTCGGAAGTATTTTGGCCTCCTAAACACAAATCTGTCATGAGAAAAGTTGTATCAAATCGCCTTCTCGAGATATAGGCCTTTTCATTTTTTGTGGACCAAGACCTCAAAACAGAAAAAAAAAATTTATATTGGGAAAGTCTATGTAAAAGTTGTTCATATTTTTTTTTTGATTCGAATTCCCAATAAAATTACCTAACTTTTGCAAGAAATCCGGACTCCATACACTCAAAATAATACATTGGTAGATTTACTAATTTTTTTTTGCTAATGCTGGTTAGCTAACTTTTAGCAAATTTTTAGTTGAGATTAGCATGTTAGCAAAAATATCTTGTAAACTTCATTTAGCGCATTAGCAATTTCAAACAAAATTTAAACTAATTTTTTTTGCTAAATTTAAAATTGAGTTGACCAAATTTTTACAAGCTGTTTTTGCTAATATTAGCAAAATAAATGGTAAATTTTTTTTTATATTTTCAGAAAACTTAAAATGGCGCTATCTCGGAAACTAAGCCAGATAGAGCAAAATGGAGGCCATTTTTGGTTCTTAGAATCTCCATAGTATCGCCGGTCCTCTTCACATGTGTGGGCCCTAACTTTGGTCAAAAGCTCTCCGAGTAATATTTTTAAAGTTATCGAGTTTTTTATTTCTCAAGACCCCAGTGGTCCCCTATAATCACGTATCTCAAAAACTAAGCATGGTAGAGCGAAACGGACACAAATTTTGGATCAAAAACTATGACGATTTTTAAGGAACCCAACTAGGTCTAGGCTCATCAGGGTCTGGACCTATCGGGTCCGAACCCAATGGGGTCCTCAGATGTGTATGAACTGAGTTAAAAAAAAAAAAAATAGTTAACTAATTATTGGCAAAACATTTTTGCTAACTTTAGCAAAAAAATTGTGGGTTTAAAATCAGCAAATTTTCTTGTAGGTTTACAAGCTTTTTTTTCTAACATTACAGTTTTTTTTTTGAGTGTATGATCAAGGATATCATTAGGACATTATAAGGAATTTCGAAATGCCCCTTTTTGCTTATGTCCTTATAAGTATCCGACTTTTGCAGGAAACTTCCTGTTTAAAGCAGACATGTAAAGTAGACAATTGAATAAAGAGAACCTTGGGTTAAAATCCAAAATCCATCGAATATATCCAGAAATATTTGCAAAAGAAGTCAACATTTTTAACCAAATCTGCATATTTTTTTTCGTACATTTTTTTGGACCAATTTTAATGGTTTTTTGTTAAAATTAAAAAAAAAAATAAAACACGTTTCTTAAAGTATTTTTTTTTTGCCTCCTTAACACGAATCTGTAATCAGAAAAATTTTATCTAATCATCTTCCCGAGAAATAGGCATTTTATTTTTTTTCGGATTAAGCCCTCAAAACCAACAAAGTTGGCTTCTTTGCAAATATTTCTAGATATACTCAACGGATTTTAGGTTTTAACCCCACGTTCTCTTTATTGGTGTGTTTTCTTTACATATGTGCATTAAACGGGAAATTTCTTGCAAAATTTGGAAAGTTATAATGATAAAACGAAAAAATTAAATTTTTAACTTTCTTACATGTCCTGATGGTATCCCTGATCGTATCTAGTCCGGATTTCTTGAAAAAGTTAGGTAATTTTATTGGAAGTTCTAGTAAAAAAAATATGAATAACTATAACATACACTTTTCCAATATTAACAAATATGCCTATATCTCGAGAAGGCGATTTGATACGATTTTTCTGATATCAGATTCGTGTTAAGTAGGCAAAAATAGTTTAGCAAATGTGTTTTAAATTTTTTTTTTTTTAATTTTAACAAAAAGTCATAAAAATTGGTAAGAAAAAATATATGAAAAAACATATGCAAATTTGGTTAAAAATTTGATTTCTTTTGCAATTATTTCTGGATATACTCACAGGATTTTGGATTTTAACACCAAGTTCTCTTTATTGGAGTGTTTACTTTACATATCTGCTTTGAACAGGAAGTTTCTTGGCGAATTCGGATACTTATAAGGACATAACCAAAAAAAGGACATTTTGAAATTCTTTATAATGGTCTGATGATATCCTTGATTGCATCGAGTTCGGATTTCTTGCAAAAGTTAGGGTTTTTATTGGGAATTCGAATAAACAAAAATATGAATAACTTTAACATTCACTTTTCCAATATTAAAAAATTTTTGTGTTTTGAGAGCTTGGTCCACAAAAAATGAAAATGCCTATGACAGATTCGTATTTAGGAGGCCAAAATACTTTAGAAAATGTATTCAAAATATTTTTGCAAAAACCGTGTAGAGTAGTGTTATAAATGTTATCGCTCTTAAACTAAAAAAATCGTTTTTCTTTCAGACAATTTTTGGTAGCGGTGGCCAAGCTGTATCTGGTGCCTGTCCTGTTAATTGTTTTACACAATTTGTTACCTTTCTGGCTGTAATGTGTTGCTTGAAATTTATTGGTGCCACAGGAAGAGCTTCTAATTTCTTAGTGTCGGTACGATGTGTACCAGAAAAAGATAAAACAGCAGCTATGGGTTTTGGTATGATGATGATGTCAATGATGGCATTTATACCCAGTCCCATATTTTTTGGTTGGGTTTTGGATCGTTTATGTCTAGTATGGGGTAAAACATGTTCGAATAAGGGCAATTGTTGGTTGTATGATCCAGAATCATTAAGGTATTTAAAATTTTGTTTGAAATTCGATAGGTACTAAATCTTATCATTGTTTTTTTTAGATATACTCTTAATATGACAGCCGCTGTTTTCGTTAGCATTGGTGCCATTTTCGATTGTGGTGTTTGGTACTATGTTAAGGATTTGAAAATTTTCGATGAAGAAGTTAAAGATATTGAAATGGAAATTGTTAAACATGAGGATGAAGAAATTAAACCCGAAATTTAATTAAATATATTCTATATAGTTTAGTAAATGAATCAGTTTATTTGTATTAACTTTAGCATGATTGTCTTAAGGTGTGCCTGTGAAACTCTGTGTGTGTGTGTTTTTTTAAAATTATTGTTTTATTTTTCTATATTTTTAAAGTAATATATAAAAATGTCTGATTACACTGTTATAGAATGTGACATTTTTTTAACAAGCTGGTCACCCTACCGGTGAAGTAAATTTAAGTACGCTGAATTTAATGGGGCTAGCCGTTTTTCGAAGTTAGTGCTCGTATTCGCGATTTTAAATTTTGATGCTCAAGCACAATAAAAATGTTAATTTTAAACTTGTGCTATAATTTTTAAATTGAAACCCGTTATAAAATTGAAACCCTAAAATAATACAGCACTGAAAATTTTATTGGCGAAAATTTTTTTCGCGATCTTTTTTAACGACTTTTTTTATTTTTCTATTAATTTATGAAAATGTGTAGTAGAATACGATACAATTAGTGTTTGGGGTCCGGGAATTCCCGGGTCGGATTTCCCGGGAATTCCCGGGAAAACACTGACGGGAATTCCCGGGATTTTTTTTTAGTTTTTCCCGGGAAATCCGGGAATTTTGTAAAATAAACCTTTTTACATAAAAACGTTTATTTTACTTTAATTTTTACCATTTTTTTTTTACATACAGGTATAATTACATTTGATATTTTTTGTATTTTTTCTATTTGGAAGAACAGTGCAAATATATATTTATAGGAAAACTGACCAAGTGTAAAAAGTATGTTAATATCATGAAAAAACTTAAAAAGTCAAAAAATATACGTCGGTTAATGATAATTTCGCTAAGACTGTCAAAAAAATATAAAAATTTTGAACCTAGAATTAACATTTCCAGAATAAATATTAAAAGTGCTGCCAACTATATTAGTTTTTTCTCGAATAACGCAGTTTTAAATTTTTTTGCGATTTTTAGCTATTTTATAGATTTTTTGTGAAGGAAAAAGTTGAAATATTTTTTTTGTTTTGTTTTATTGTATTTCAGGATTTTTAACTTTTATGTTTTGATTTTTTATGTTTTAATTAATTGTTTATCTCTAATAAAACTGTTTTTAATAAAAAGATAATCAAATTTTAATGTTTTTTATGATTTACATTAATAATGATTAATAATGATTATTTCCCGGGATTCCCGGGAATCCCGGGAAATAAATTATTTTTTTCCCGTTTCCCGGGAAATTGAAAAGTCCGGGAATTCCCAAACACTAGATACAATATAGAAAAAACATTTTTGAAAAAAAAAAAATCGCGGAATTTTTTTTTCGCGGAAATCTAAATTTATTTTTAAAAATTGTCCCAAAAACATAAAAATTTAATTTTTGTGGTATTTTAGCATTAAATCGAGAATATCGCGAATACGAGCGCTAACTTTGAAAAACGGTTAGCTTTACTGAATTTAGCGTACCCAAATTAGCTTTTCCAGCAAGGTGCCCAGCTTGTCAATTTTTGCGACTAGCACAGTGTTGTTTTTGTTAATTAAGTTATTTTATATTATAATTAACTGTTGATATGAACATTTGTTTAATGGCCAAAATAAAACAATTAAATATTTTTTAAAAACTAAAATTTTTATTTAAAACAAGTAGAAAATTTAAAGTCGGTCAAGACCGACCATATGATACCCTGCACCAATTTTTTCCGGAACTTATTATCTTTACTTAGAACTTATGTATTTAAGTGAAGAAAACACACAACAACAAAATTTTACTGAAATTTCCTTATCTGTGTTGCCAACCGGTTTAACGAATATCGTGCGAAATTTTTATATGGGGACTAAGTCCAAAAATGGTACAATTATATTAATACCTACACTGATAGAAATTTGTACATGACAATAATGAAAATCTACATTAATGTTATGAAAAATGACGTTAAAAAGGAACCTATGCAGGGTTTCATTGAAATAATGAAATAGGTATCATAAAATGTAATTGCAAGAACAAGTTTCATTAAATTAATGAAAATTGTTCATACAAAATATAAAATGTATCTGATGAAATTTTTCATTACTTTAATGAAAAAAATCTTTAATTCTTATGAAATACTTTCATTGAATAAATCCTACTTTTTATTTCCGAAATGAAATACTTTAATTGAATAAATGCTACTTTTTATTTTAAAATGAAATATATGTATGAAATTGTAAAGATATTTTTATAGAATTAAAAATAATAAAAATGCAATGCACTTCATGATTTTCACTTAGTTTTCTCGCATAAAAATTTTACTCCAACCTTTAATTGTAATATATTAACCACGAAGCAAATAAGACAGCGCGAATTTAGTAAATATAAAGTTAAAAATTTACTTTTTATTTTAAATTTCACAAAAAAGTCTGACAAATCACTTTCACATATTTTTTTTTTATCTATAGATTTCACTCACAAGGGAAGTATCTCAACCCTTATGAACCGATTTGCCTGAAACTTAAAATATATATTAATGAGACGATTTTAAGGTAGGGGTGTCTCGGCTTATCGGCCATATCGGTGTTTCAAAATTTCGTTGTCCCCTTATGAAACCATGTGGACCTTCGGGAAAATTTTGATAACTTCCGAACTAACAGGAATATCATCTAGGGCAAAAATACGGGTCGACTTAAATTTAATAAAGATTATTTCTAATCCATATGGATATCGTAGGTCTATGTCTTCACATAAGTACCCCCCAAAATTTACACATTTTCCTGAAAAAAATATTTAAAGAAGCCGAATTTTTACATGGTTATGCCACCATTGGATAGGCATTAAAAAAACATTTCTTCTCAAATGAAAACATCATATAGTTTCTTAAAAAGAAATGGCTGAAAAATCCAAAAAACGATTTTTTCGCCATTTTTTGACCCATGTTTTGAATCCCTAAATCCCCGATATGGCCGATAAGCCGAGACACCCCAACCTTAAAATCGTCTCTTTAATATATATTTTAAGTTTCAGGCAAATCGGTTCATAAGGGTTGAGAAACTTCCCTTGTCAGTTTTCTCACACAAAATTTTACTATACCATTAACTTTTAATACATAAGGAAGGACTGACCCGATTCCTCTGAAATTTTCAATGTAGATTCGTGCATACAAAATTTGATAACCTACTAAATTTCAAAACGATATCTAGTATAATATGGTTTTTACAGTCCTTTAACATGGACAATTTTTTTCTAATTTCAATAGGCTTCGTCCTTTGGCCGAAAGATTTAATAAAGATTACAAGGCCTTCCAGAAACCTTTCGGGCTTTGTAAAATTTTTATATAGTTTATTTTGAAAAAAAAAAAAATATAAAAGCCCTAATATACATCCGTCCAAGCCAAAAGAGCTATAAAGTTGGTATTGGAATGTATTACTTAAGTGCAAAAAAGTGTATTTAGATTTTGATGAGTATAAAAGATTCGGCACCGAAAAATTTATCACTCTCCATTGTTTTTTGGACATTTGTTAAACAAATGGAACATTTTTAAGTCAAAAGTTTAGACTTAGTTTTGTTAAAAAAATATTTTTTTTTCACAAAAAACACAATCATTATAAAAAAAATTTGATGAAAGCAAAATTTTTGGTGAAAAAAAAATGTAAAAAAAACAAATTTTTTTTGATAAAAAAAAATTATGAATAAAAATTTGAAGAAAAAAAAAGTTTTAATGACAACAAGTAAAAAAGTTAAATTCGACCATTCCGAATATAAAGATACCCTCCACAATGTAAAAAAGTTTATTTGCAAAAAAAAATCCGCGAAAAAAAAAATTTTTTGGTTAAAAAATTAGCGACATTTTTTTTTTTAAACAATATGTTTGTACTTGTTTAAATACATTTCGGTGATCAATTTAGTTCACATTCAGTTCACATGTGCATTTGGTAATGTTGATTGTAAAAAAGTTTATTTGCAAAAAAAAAAAATTTGGTAAAAAAAAAAGTTTGGCGACATTTTTTTTTTTGTAAAAAAATATGTTAGTACTTGTTTAAATACATTTCGGTGATCAATTCAGTTCACATGTGTCAACCAGCAGCGGAATTAACGCATTTTGTATTTTTAGGTAATGTTGAATGTACCAGCATTTTCGAACTGATTTCGCTTAAATACAATACCAAACTGCTTAGAGCAACAACAAGTTAATATGCTAAGTCTTACAAGGATGGTTTTTCACAGGGCATCCAGCGATTGTCCTGAAACTTGAATATGGGAATCGTGGGAGGAAAAAATAAGAGTTACCTGTTTTTTTAGCTGCCCAATCTCAAATTTAAAAAAGGGTTGGCACTTTATGAAAACTAAGGGCTTTCAGGAAAATCCGTATAAAAGCCGAACTAGCAGGAATTTTTCCAAACGAAAAAATACGGATCTGCTTAATTTTGAAAGGGATTATTATAAATGCTTTTGGAGGTCATACGTATATGGACATTTCCATTTAACTTTTCATTTCTTTGAAATTTTGGTTTTTTGGCAAAAACTTTTTTATTTGCATTCAAATGGCTATCTACTGATAGAAATGCATAAAGGACATCTAATGCAATTAGCTTACAAACCTTTAAGGCCAAAAATCTTAATTTGCGGTAGTTAGCGACAATCAAACTTTCGAAATTTGGAAAAGTTGATTGAAATTTCATAAAAATTATGTACTCTTTGGCCTATTGTACTTGCGCCGTCCACCGTATTCTTCGAAGATTTTAAATATATGGTTCCTATACTTGTTCAAAAAAGGTGTATTTATGAATTTGATGTGCCATCGATAATAAAAAAGTTATTTGGTGGTAACGGTTTGAAATTAAAATTTCTTCATTTTCAATTTTTCGTCGTTTTTTTATCAGGAAATTTGCGCCGCTTCATACTTTTAAAAGCTAATACAAAGAATGATATCTGTCGTAATTCCCTACACAGGAAATAATATCGTAATTTTTTTTTTAATTAAAAATGGATTTGATATTAAATTTAACTTCAATTAAACATTTTAATTGATTCAATTAATGTTTTAATTGAATTCTTAACTTTACTGAAAACAAAAATAAAATAAACAAACGAAACCGGTTTTGTATGCATTAGTGTTAGTAGCCAATGAAAAAATAAAAATGCAAAAAACAAAAAAAAAACTTTTGAACTATTGTTTTGTATATTTTTGTGGTAGCAACCACCAAAAAAATTTAGTTTCATTGTTTTCTTTAAGGCGAGTGGTCGTTGCGGATAATGTGTTTTGCTAATGAAATATGTACAGTTGAAACTAAAAAAATAATATGAGGCATTTGCCTTGTGTTTGGCACATTGAAATATAATACATTTTTTTTTGTTTCAACTTTACTAAAGCGACAAAAATGCATGCAATAACAAGATTTAAAAATAATAATGTAATTTTTAATAGTTATTGATATTTTAAAATACTACTATAATGTTTCTATGCAAAACTATACCAACTGTTTATATTTAATAAAGAAAAAAAAATTCTTAATAATATAAAACAATAAAATTCTATGTTTATTTATTTTAGGCCATTTTTTGAAGTTTAACTTTTAAAATTAAGTTGAGTTTGGTATTTTTTCAATTAAACATTTTATGTGAACCAATTGATCTATATTATTGATTTTCAATTTTATATTAATTTTTTTTTAGTTTATTTAATTACAATTTTAATTGGTTTTCCATTTTATTTTCAATTAAAACTTTAATTGATTCAATTAACAATTTAATTAAATTTTAAAACTATTTTCAAACAAAATAAGTAATTAATATGCGCATTTTCGTGATACGTCCGAAATCAATTAATTTTTTAATTGAATCAACGAATTTCGTAATTGAAATTCATTTTTATTTTTTTCTGTGTACAGTTTTAAACCGATCTCATGAATGTGCCCTCAATAGGAGCGGAGTACTAGCTAGACAAATGTTGAGAGACAAAACGTGAAAGTCATCAAAAATCCACTTTTTTGCGAGGCACATTCGCAATATTACTTAAAAGTGGCCAGCACATCGCGTGATCCAAATATTTTTTGATTTTTTATAATAAAATCGATATAGCGTGTTAAAATTTTGATTAGCAAAAATTTTGCAAAAATCTGACATTTCACGATTTTAAACTTTTGCTTGTATTTTCGCGCGAAAAGAATTTAGATTTAAAATATACCCGTCAGACGATTGCTTGTTATGCGTATTATGAATCGTGTGCAAAAATTGGTACTTAATGTGACTGTACGCTGAAAACGCGCCAATTTTGTCTCCAGATAAACCACCAGGGCACACCCAAACCGCTAATAGAAATTCATTTCTATAAATGGCAATTGCTGGTACTTATAAAGCTTTATCCCAAAACTGAGCGGCATTAATAAATTTTGAAGATTGTGGATTTTATGTATCTTTCAAAATTTCATTAATCAGAAATCGCATCACTTTTAAAAATTCACAATTTAGCATAATGCACAAGTTTCTTATATAATTTGAGGGTGCTAAATCCGAATATGACCTTATTTGGTCAATTGTCATTAGATTTCGCGTAAATTGCATATCAAGTATTAAGAGAGCAACTTTTTAAAACAAACTTTTAACGTAAAAATCTGATTGTACTTATATCCACGTTAATGGACGTAATTTATCCGGTTTTTATTGGGGATAGTATGAAACGTTAATTAACGTTGATTTTGTTAAATTCTAATAATAATTTTAATTTTGAAATTTTTTGTTTTCAATTAAAATCTTTAAACCGCCATAACTTTCGCGCCGTCCGCTGAAAGTTCTTCACGCGAACGGATTTGAACTTACTAAATGCTTGTTTATACGCGTACTAAACGATTTTGATGTGCCATCAAAAAAATTTTTTATATTTTTTAAACCTTAAAATCAAATGTTAAATGGAAATGATTTTTATCAGATTTTTTTTTTTTATATTGTGTACAAAGATACCCTATGGGGCCATTTAGACATTCCCATTTACAGTTTAATTAAATTCCAAAAACTCGCGATTTTATTCGTGATTTTCATTTTTAAAAAATCACAAAAAATTAAAAAGTGGTGTTCTTTGAAGAGCTATAACTTCTTAAGTAAATATCGGATTTTTATAATCAAAATTGATTTTAAAAGCTAAAGTCCTCTACTTTAAACGTAAAAGTTAAAAAAAATTGTATCATTAAAAAAATTGCATTCTAATTGCAAAAAATGCAACAAAAAAAAACCCCCAGTGGTCCCCTAAAACAGTGGTCGGTAGAAAGAGAGAATATGAATGCATTGGTATATGCAAATAAACACGCATGTGTTGGTATATTTCTCAAACAAAGCGATATCAACCAGCTTGTTGTTGTATTTTTATGCTCTTAGTTGCGAATTTTGTTGACATTCGTGTTGAATACATGTAAATAACCGAATATGTTCGGGATCCATGTGCAATTGATGCCGACCACTGCCCTAAAATCACGTATCTCAAAAACTAAGCATGGTAGAGCGAAACGGACACAAATTTTGGATCAAAAACTATGACGATTTTTAAGGAACCCAACTAGGTCTAGGCCCACCGAGGTCTGGACCTTTCGGGTCCGAACCCAATGGGGTCGTCAAATGTGTTTGAACTAAGTTAAAATAAAAAATTTTCAGTTAACTAATTTTTGGCTAAAGATTTTTGCTAACTTTACCAAAAAAATTGTGGGTTCAAAATCAGCAAATTTTCTTGTAGGTTTACAAGCTTTTTTGAGTGTAGCTTTCTATTTAAATTTTGATTATAGAAATGCGATATTTACTTAAGGAGTTATGGCTCTTCAAAAATACATTGCAAAACAATTTAGAAAACATTTATGTATTTACAAAATTTTTAAAAACAAATGAAAATGACGACTGACTTTTTTTGTTAAGATTCCATACTTTAATAATATGTTAATTAAAAAAAAATCAAAAGGGGTAAAAGTTGAGGAAAATGCACTCAATAATGCATTTTCATTAAAAATTCATTTTTTAATGACATATTTTTTTTTTTTAATTTACGTATAAAGTGGAGAAATTTATCTTTTAATTTCAATTTTGATTTTAAAATTCCGATATTTACTTAAGAAGTTATAGCTCTTCAAACTACACCACATTTTGAATTCTTTGTGATTGATAAAAATTAAAAATCGCGAGTTTTAAGAATTTAATTAAACTGTAAATGGGAATGTCTAAATGGCTCCATAGATTATCTGTGTTCATAATATAAAAAAAAAAAAATCTGAAGATCCAAGTCCAGATTTGTGGCTTTGTATCGTAATTTTGACCGATATACATCTTTTCTATACTATTCTAATAATACTTTATGTTTTTATCTAAAAACTTCTCAGTAATATCCGAATTTCATGTAATATATTAAGCTAAAAAAAATTTAAGAAATTTTAATTTTTTCACTTTGGATTTTTAAAACAAAAAAGGAACCCAAAAAGATGTCCCAATATTTGTTTGTTTTATTATTGACACTAAAAGGCAACTTTACCGAACCTGACGATTCGAAATTTGAAAAAAGAAAAATAAACTCCACCCTAATGACCAGTCATGACGTATTTGCTCAGTTTATTCCAGTGGTCGGCAGAAAGAGGCATATAAATGTATTGGTGTATTAATATCATAGATGGGACTAATTAATTAAAGGGACCAATTAATTGATGGTTTAATTACCATTTAATTGATGTCAATGGTAATTAAATTTTTTTCATTACCATTGGTTATATCAATTGTACCAATTAAATTACTTATCAATTTAATTACTAATGAAAATTAAAAAAAAAATAATTACCATTGGTATGGCATCACTTAAAAAAAATAATTACCATTAGTAAAAGTCGTCATAATATTGTCAAAATGGTTAATATTTGGAAAAATCTGTTGTTTTTGTTATATGGTGTTTTAGTTTTTCACATTTTATAAACCAAACACACGGTAATTGCCTTTGTATAACACAATATTTCAAATTTTTATTTGCGTTTTGTTTTTTGTCTTTGACATTTTCATATTTCTTTTTGTAAAAACATACTTTGATGTTTAAATTTTTAACTTTTCAAAAAAACAAAAATATGCAAACCAATGGTTTTGAAACCAATTATAATTGGTGTTTTTCAACAATTGGAACATTTCATTACCATTAGTAATTATTTTTTCAATTAAAAAAATTTAATTACCATTAAATGGTAATGAAAATTTTTTCATTACCATTGATATCAATCAATGGTAATTAAATTTCAATGGTAATGAAAAATTCCCATCTATGATTAATATAAATAAGCATGTGTGTATTTTTTAAACAAAGCGACATCACCCTGCTTGGAAGAAAGTTAGCTTGCTACTGAGTGAAGTTATTGTATATTTTATGCTCTGAGCAGGGCTGTCAGATATGGCGATTTCTCGCCAAACGTGGCGATTTTGAAATATGTTTGGCGACGAGTTTTTCGATTTGGCGACGTGGCGATTTTTTGGCGATTTACAAAATGATTGGCGATTTCATTGGCGATTTGTCAAATTATTTCCTGAATATTTTCAAAAGATTAGTAGAGCCATTATTTCAAATTATCAAATTTTATTTACTTTTGCTGCGCTTAGACAGTTAAAACTTTTTTTAACATTTTCGACAGACTTTCTACAAGTCTGTTCGTCTAAGTGGCATTTTATGAATTAAAACAAAACAAAAAATATTTGGGAAATTTGTCCAGTGTCCAAAGAGTCAAAAATTGTACACTGTTGTTAAGTAAAAATAGCGAAAGAAAATTAAGAAATATTCAAGACCGATTATCATGGATCGATTGGGGTTTTTGCATTAGAGCAGAAAACAAGAATAAATGAATTTTGAGTGAAATTAATTGCTTATAGACAGATTTTAAGTAATTAGCAAAATTTTTCAATGTAGTAATTTATAAATTACTAGCTATACCCGGTCCGCGTTGCTGGCCCTAAGAAAAAAAAATGTTTTATATTGCATCTTGATTTAAATAAAGTGTCCAAGGATCCAGCTAGTAACCTTTGGTTCCACTCTCGGTTAGCAATATCTATATAGAAATCTCAACAAAATCGGTTCAGCCGTTTTTGCGTGATTTCGAAACAGACAGACATAACGTTAAGAATAGTACAAAGGTGCGGGTCATTTAACGCATTTTTATCGAATCGTGATAGTCTAAAGTTCCAAGGTGTATCCTCGATTAGTACTATCGGTTACGCAAATTTCATTGACATCAGTTTTGCCGTTTTTGTGTGAGGAGGAAATAACTTTTTATTTATGAAAAACGGGAGTGACATTTTATGCCCTTTTGTCGAATCGCGCTCTACATATGACCTACAGTTCCCGCTCGGTTAGTTCTATCAGTAGTGACAGATTCGGCTTATCCGTTTTTGAGTGATTTCAAAACAGGCAGATATTTATTTTCAGTATAAAACAAAGGTGCGTGGCAATTTACGCCTCTTTGTTCAATCGTGGTCAGTATAGTACAAAGGGCGTTGCAATTTTGATCCCTATTTCCAATAGCGATCTTATATGGCCTACATATGCACTTGGTTAGCACTGTAAGCAGTTAAAATGTCAAGAGAATCGGTTCAGCTGTTTTTGAGTGATTGCGAAACTGGCAGACAACGTCCAGTATAGTACAAAGGGTCGTGCCATTTTACGCCCCTTTTTCCAATCGTAGTATAATATGGCCTATAGTTCCGCACTCGGTTAACACGATCAGTGCTGAAAATTTAATTAAAATCGAATCAACAGTTTTTGTGTTATTGCGGAGCATGCAGAAATAACATTTAATTCAATACAAAGGTGCATGACATTTAACACCCATTTGCCCGATCACGCCATAATTTGACATATAGTTAGTACTTGGTTAGTACTATCGTTAGTTTAAATTTCATCAAAATCACTCCATCCGTTTTTATATATAGATGTCATTAGTGATGCAATGTAAAAATTAGATTTTGCCCACCCCTTCGCCCACAGGAAAAAACCATGGAATTTTACGCCCAATTGTCCGATAAATTGGCATATAGTTAGTACTCGGTAAGTACTATCTTTGGTTTAAATTTCATCAAAATCGGTTCATCCGTTTTTTATATATTGATGTCATTAGTGGTGCAATGTAAAAATTCGATTTTGCCACGCCCCTCCGCCCCCCACACAAAAAATACAAAATCTGACCGCACAGTGTTACTCGCCAGGCTATTCTGAATATTCCCTGAAAATTTCATCAAGATCGGTCCAGCCGTTTTCGAGTCTATACGGAACATAAATACACACATACATACCCACATACATACACACATCCATTTTTATATATATAGACAAGGGTATTCAATCGATTAACCGTTAATCGGTTAACCGATTAATTTTGGTCGATTAACTGTTCGAATAATTTATAATTGTCAACTTTCAAATAACAAATAAACCGATTAATTTATGTCGATTAACCGAAATTTCTTTTTTTAGTACTTTTGCCTATTTTTTCTTCCTTTTTTTTTTGATGTTTCATTTTAAATTACGGTTCTGCTGAAGAAGTTTTTGTCTAAAAAAAATTATCAAACAAACTCTCGTTTAGCAATGTGTAAAAAATTCGTCAAGAAAATATTTTATCGAGGTCCTAAAAAGATATTTCGGATAATAAAAAAAAAAAAAAAATTAGTAACCCTAGCCAATTTTTTTTACATTGCTAACAGTATATATTTTTCTAATAGTTTTTCATGATATCCGAATCTGACCTTAGAACTGATCTATCTTATCTTGAGATATATAGATTTTGGATTGACAATACTGCAAAAAATCAGTTTTTCGCAATGTTCGGGACCCTATAAAACCGCGACTTATTTTATGATGTATAACACCGTCCGGCAGCCAATATTAAACATGAACCGGATGATATATGTCTGAAAGTAGAGATCAAATGAAGTAAAACTGCATTTATAGTTTTTTATTTCGTGATCCTAATTCCTTTTAAAAAGGCTTTAACGTTTTAAAGGATTACATTTTAAAAAAATTTATTTCGACCAATAAAATTATTGCAATTCCGGCCCTAAAAAATAAAAGAAAACAAATTTGGAAACCGAACAATTTTTTTTTGTTGATATTTTTAGTAGGGCCCCTGTAGGCTAATTGGTAGCGTGCTAGCCTATGAAACAGGGGGTCGTGGGTTCGATTCCCACCAAAACCCTTGGTCGATTTCGCTACAACGAGACGACGGTCATTGTTACCAGTTCTCGGTTAGGTTAAAATTATTTAAAATGAGTTGTAAATAAAAATTGGAAAAATAAATAAAAACTGATCATTGGATCAAATTATTATTATTATTATATTTAGTACCGAATTCGAAACTCTTTTTGGGGTGCATCTAAGCCCGGTACCAATTTGGGTCAATTTTTCCATTTTATAAAAATTGCTTTATTTTTTTTACGTTTTTGTACATTGAATTGGGACTAATTTGGCTTAGGCTAATTTTTCAGGGTGCATTATAAAAATTCTCTATTTGGGCTAACATTATAGAGGGTATTTAAAGCTTCGCCATAGTGGATATAGATTTCTTATTAATAAATTCTTAAATGTATATACAATTCGTGGTTATATATTCAATTTAAATTTAAAATTGATATTATTCGGTTAACCGAATAATTCAAATTTATCCGATTATTAACCGATTAAATCTCAACCCCGATTAATTATTTGCTCGATTAACCGATTAAACCCGAACCTCGATTAATTGAATACCCTATAAATTACCGTTTGAAGTAAAAAAATATAAAAACTAAAAAAAAAAATACTTTTGGTGATTTTTATGTATTTTTCTAGGATTTTGGCGATTTTTGAGCATTATTATTTTCTAGCCATTATAAAGAAAACAAAATATATTTTTTTTTAAATAAAAATAATTATTTTTTTTTAACAAAAACTGAAAATATTTGAGTTTTGGCGATTTCTGGCGATTTTTGACATCCGATTTGGCGATGAGCGTAAAAAAAATCTGACAACCCTGTCTCTGAGCTGTGAGTTTTGTTGACATTCATGTTGAATACATGTGGATAGCCGAATGTGTTCGGGGTCCATGTGCAATGGATGCCGACCACTGGTTTATTCTAATATCTGTTTAGATACTAGAGATGGGCGCGTGAGTGAATTTTGACTCACGCACGTTCACGCTCACGAAATAAAAGTATTGCTCACGCAATACTTTGTAAAAAAGTAAAATTATTTTTTTTGATTTCTTGCACAAAAAGAATGTAGATTCGTAAAAACAATCATAAATATTTATTTAAATCACAATTTGGTATTAATTACCTAACAAATTCAATATGATGACGATTTTCTTACTTGTTTAGACAGCAAATAACAATCACGCAAACTCACGAGAAAAAAATTACTCACGCACGAAACTATTTTTTCTAATCACGCGTAAATTACGTGAATCACAAAAAACTCGTGTCACGCGAGCATTTCTAATGGATACTTCTATATCGTTGAACTATATTCAATTTGAGCTATCTGAAAATACACAACTTTTCAGGAGAGCAAATAAACCGTCTTATTCGCGTATTTTTAAATTTTTTATCGGTTGACCGTTTACAATATTAAATAATAATTACTACTAAATATTTCATGTGCATTCTTTGTAAAATTTCGTATTATTTGCTGAGTAACAACAGAGAGCTCTACCTTTTTTATTTGAAATTAATCAACTTGAGCAGATAGCTCATTATATATAGATTTATGTAACTTTAACGGGTTGTGATAAGAGTTTGATTTTTGTACCATTTTTCTCAGCTTTTAGTGCCCTTCCATTACAAGTGATAAAAAAGTTATTTTTAATTTTTAAAAAATATAATCGTTTTTTTTTTTTCCACGCCACTATTTGAAATCTTTTGCAAGCTTGCGAAAAATGTCACTCAAAAATATACGTTAGTAGATTTACTAATTTTTTTTTTGCTAGTGCTAGTGAGCTAACTTTTAACAAATTTTTTGCTAAAATTAGCATGTTAACAAAAATATCTTGTAAACATAATTTAGCGCATTAGCAATTTTAAACAAACTTTGGACTATTTTTTTTTTGCTAAATTTTTGTATTTTTATTTCTCTTTTTACTCTCCGTTTTTTTTTTGTTGTTGTTCATTGGAATGTTTTAGAAAAATTTAGTTCAAATGAAAGCGTTGGTCGATACAGTCTTTGAGACGCGGCAGTAGGTTTTAAATTTAATATAATATAAACTAAATGTGTATAATATAATTAAAAAAAATTGTTGTAAGAAAACAAATATGTTTGAGAAACACTTGTGTGAGTTTGTTCGTTTCTTTAGCATTTTTCCTCTTTTTGTTTCTTTTTAATTTGTTTTTTTCACGTAGATATTTTCATATAACGCAAAATGAGAAAAAACGATGAATAGGTGGATAATTATATTATCTTCTAAAACAACAATGTACGCAATTTGCATAAAAAAAAGGACGCGGAAAAACTCAACAAAAACACTTGTGCATTTAATGATCACCAACACTCTATTGCTTCTAAACACCAATGTAAACAAATAAAAAGGACGCGGAAAAAACCCAATAAAAAACAAGTAGAAAAGTTAAATTCGACTTGGCCGAATCTATGAATACCCTCCACAATGCCCTTTTTAAGTGATAGTAAATTTTCTAACGTGAAAAAAAAAACATTTTTGGTTAGAAATATTTTATTTTGTGTAAAAAAAAAAATTTTTATTAATTTTTGAAAAAAAAAAATTTACTAATTTTTTTTTTGAGTGTAAAATTTTTTTTTGAGTGTAAAATTTTTTTGAGTGTATTTTTTTTTTTGTTTTAGTTTGAAAATATTTTTGTGTGACAAAAATACCTTATAAAATATTTTTTTGACTTACAAATATTTTTAAAACATGTTTAACGGGTTTTCAACACGTGAATTTAAGGTAAAACTAATCTGAAATTTACGGTTTTGCTAATAACTTTTGAACCACTGGACCGATTTGGCTGAAATTTAAAACAAATCGGACCAGAGGAACGAAAAATATTTATGCCACACTTCAGCACCCTCAGAATTGCCGTTCGAAAGTTACCGTGTGTTTTATCTCGTAAATTCCAAAAAAACCCTTGCCGAAATTCACTCAATTGCTTATAACTTTTGAACCACTGGACCGATTTCGCTGGATTGCAATACCAACCTGACCAGGTAAATGCCCAACATATATGCCAAACTTCAGGAGCCTCCGTAAAGTCTTTCAAAAGTTAGCGTGTTTTCAACAGACAGACAGACAGACGGACAGACGGACAGACGGACAGACGGACAGACGGACAGACGGACAGACGGACAGACGGACAGACGGACAGACGGACAGACGGACAGACGGACAGACGGACAGACGGACAGACGGACAGACGGACAGACGGACAGACGGACGGACGGACATCGCTAGATCGTCTTAAAATCGATCGAGGATCATGAATATATATACTTTATGGGGTCCTAGACCAATATTTCGAGGTGTTACAAACGGAATGACAAACTTATATATACCCTCTATCACTAGAGTGGAGGGTATAACAATTGTGTATATGAAGGTTTCTATTTCAAACGTACCACGAAAAAAAAAATGTTGTTGGATCAAAGTCAAACTTTGGGAGCTTATTGCCCTATATGAAAGTAACAAATCGTGGAACAAAAGTTTTCATTTTTCGGAAAAATGGGCGAGATAGGCGTGGTCAAACATGGTAAAATTGAGCAATTTTAGCATGATGTCGCTTTATATTTATTTTTTTCTACAGTAACTCCAGGATTCTGAAATTTTCGAAACTCATCTTATTTATAGTGTTTTGTATGGGCTATCGATTGGCATTATTAGTTTTTGGGAAAAATTCAGAACTATGTCTGAATTTTTCAAATGGAAAATAAAAATCGATGTAGCAAAAAACACGCCATTTTTAATTTTTTTTAAAAAAATTTTAAATTAAAGTTCATTCTCTACATCATATCAAATTTTCAGAGAGCAGTTATTTTTGGTTTTCGAGAAAATTGGCTTTAAAGTTTGAATGTCTTATTTTATTTTCCATATCACTCATACGTTACTATACATTTATTTTTGCACTTACCAAAAGCTTGTTTAATTCTGTTTAGATAATTGATTTAGAGCTGAGTTGTCTTATTTATAGGAATTCGACTGTTTTTTGTTGACCAGAGACATACAGTGCCATCGCTTACTCGTTTTCTGTGTAATAAGAATGACAATTTTTTTGAACTTTAAAATCTTTGAAATGATGAAGAAGGTTTGTAAAATTTTTGAAGTGCAGACTTTAAAATATTTTTTGGAACATGTCTACTTCTGATATATTTTAAATTTTTATATGTAAGGCAATGTTTTTAACATCAGAGTATTCTTAAAAATTAACAACGACTGTGAATATTGTTTCCTGGATTTATTCCAGTAAATGGCTAAGCGCCGTCCCAGAATTTCAACAATCATAAGACAAAGATCACTTGTGAAATATTGTCATTTTATTGATGTTGAATGCAACTTTGATACGAAGAATCTTGAAAAACAGTCGAACTCTTATTATAAGTATGACAAATCAATTGAGTCCTGCCGAAACCAGTTTTTCGAGGCCAAACCGAAACCGAACCAAAACCGAAATTGAAACTGAAAAAAATTAATTCCTGGCTGAATAAAATTTTTCTATATTTCTGTTTTAAGATATATATACAGCACTTAATGTTTTTAAGCCATAGGAATTGTTGTATTTATTAAAAAATATACTAAGTACTATATATTTTAAAAAACTTACGAAAAAATCATATTTAAATAAACTTAAAAAAAATTGTTCATTAAATCGGTAGATTAAGAAAAAAAAATATTTGAACTGAAACTGTAACAAGTTAATTGGAAAACCTTGTTACATTTTTTAAAATGGACTGAATCAAGTGTAATGATACTCGAAATTGAAAAATTCAGCAACTTTTTTATATATTTTTTAAAATACTAAAATTTTGCCGAATACCGAATAGAGGCCGAAACCCCATTATTTGGCCGAAGTCAAGAACGAAACCCAATATTCGGTTGGACTCTATAAATCAGCTCTAAATCAATTATCTAAACAGAATTAAACAAGTTTTTGGTAAGTGCTAAAATAAATGTATCGTGGCGTATGAGTGATATAGAAAAAAAAATAAGACATTCAAACTTTAAAGCCAATTTTCTCGAAAACCAAAAATAGCTGCTCTCTGAAAATTTGATATGATGTAGAGAATGAAATGAACTTTAATTTAAAAATTTTTTTAAAAAAATTAAAAATGGCGTGTTTTTTTCTATATCGGTTTTTATTTTTCGTTTGAAAAATTCAGACATAGTTCTGAACTTTTCCCAAAAACTAATTATGCCAATCGATAGCCCATACAAAACACTATAAATAAGATGTGTTTAGAAAATTTCAGAATTGTTGAGTTACTGTAGAAAAAAATAAATATAAAGCGACATCATGCTAAAATTGCTCAATTTTACCATGTTTGACCACGCCTATCTCGCCCATTTTTCCGAAAAACGAATAAGCTCCCAAAGTTTGACTTTGATCCAACAATATTTTTTTTTTCGTGGTACGTTTGAAATAGAAACCTTCATATATTGATCATCAACACACTATTGTGAGGGTTGTTTTATTTTAACATGATAATGTTTTTAGGCTGGTGTCTAATTTTAAAAAAGTTGCAGGACGCCACCTCAGTTTGACTATATAAGCTAACGATTAACAAAAAAGAAAATGAGAATTACTCTTTTGATTTTTTAAAACCAAAAATTATAGTAACTTGGATTTTTAACTTGAATAATAATTTACCTCGTGGTGAATAAAACAAATATTCACCAGATGGTGAATAAAACAAATATTCACCAGATGGTGAATAAAACGTTACATAATTATTTTGCATCAATATTTTTTGTCATCAATTTTACATCAATATTTTTTTTTTTTTCATCAATATTTTTTTGTCATAAATTTTTTATCATAACTTTTTTTTTCAAAAGTGCACTTTAGGGGCCACAAACATTTTTGGGGGAAAAAAATGGAATTAAGAAAAAAACCTAAATTAATGTTTAAGGGGGTGGGCCCCGGGCCCCCGTGGAGCCAAAAAACCGCCCTACCACCTTCTGGTTTGTGTGGGTACTTAAATTAAAGGTAATTAAAAAAGAAAAAGTAAAATAAAGGGGGCTATGGCCCAGGGCCCTTCTAGGTCCATAAAACCGTCTTGATACGATTTAAAAAAATAAAAAATAATTTTGTCTAGTTAAAGATTACAAACTCCATAAATTAATTTAGTGGCTTCGCTAAATAAAGTTTTTTCTCTGTATCAAGCCTTTTACCCGGTTAATTACAAAATGGCGAAATTATTGACCAGAAAGATACTAAATTTTTAAAATACATACAAAAAATACATATTTGCAATCGTAAGCAAATTACCTTTCATTTGAATACCCATATATACATGTTGGTGTGTGGGGCGTTTTTTGCTCCAGGGGTTCCACCGGGCCCCAGCCCCCTTAAATTTTAATTTCGTTTTTTTCAGTTCTTAAGGGGGTGGTATATTTTTTTTGCCAAAATATTCGTGCCCCGTAAAGTGCACTTAGAATGCTTTTTTTTTATAAAATATTTTTTTCATCAATAATCTTTTTTCATTAAAAACTTTTTTTATCGACAAACACAGACAAACAGATTGATGGATATCACTTAAATGTCTTAAAAATCTTTACGGATCAAAAATATATAAACATAATGGGGTCATCGAACGATATTTCGATGCGTTTTGCATGGAATGACAAATTAATATAGCGTTATTTTTACTAGAAAAATTTTGCTTTGGAAAGATCACATATTTATAAACATTATCATGATTCAATGGTTTGGGCAATAGCACAAACTTCGCAGACATTTTTTTTCTATGAATGTATAAATGTTCTACTTAAATTTTACTAGATTTTGTGGTAAAAGCTACAGTTTTCTTGCTAATTTCAGACGGATGAAGTTGGAATTTTCCAAAAAATAAAAACTATGGCACTATTTTCAAAAAAATTCATGAATTTCATAAAAATTCTGTAATTCTTTTGTATTTTATTGAGTCAACATCGCGTATGAGTATTCGAAATTCGTTGGCTTCGTAAATCATTATTACTCATACGCGATGCTGGCTATACTAAAGGATGGTTTTTACACTTAACAAAGTTTTACTGCATATATTTATTAAAACATGTTTAAAAGTAATAAAAATTGTAAAAATGCACTAAAGGCACTAACGAAAGATTGAAAAAGCACAAGGTTAGCGCTTTTTCTTAGTGTGTCACTTAGGACATAAAGGGCGTTTTGAGGCACCATAAATAGTGCCAAAAGCACTATTTATTTATTTTTATTTTATTTATTTAATTTTAAGTTTTACAATCCAATACAAAGATTAAATCTTATATTAAGTACTGGATAATATACTGGGTATACAAAAAGTGGTTACACATAAAAAAGTATAAAACTATAAAAAAAGAATAATTTGTTTGTTTTAAAATAAATACCTATGTCATGGACCATTTTGCTATCGAAAACTCATTTTCGTATACTAGCAGATAGCTCAAATTGAATATAGTTTCACGATATATCACATTTAACTTTGTATTTCTGCTTAATTTGTTGATAAAATAACATAAACGCAAAATGTGGATTTAGTTGATGTTAATCAAGTACGCGTTTAAGTAACGATTAGTAAACAATTCTTATGTATAGAAAAAGTCAGAAAAAGTTTTTGTGACAGCGGCGAAAAACTTTTAAATTATTTAATTAAGCTAAATTCAAGATATACAACTGTATTCAGTATAATAAGAATAAAAATTACACAGTGTAACCCAAATCGGAATGGGATGAAATCAAAAGCAAATTAAAGCTTGAATTTGGTGGACTTTATTATACCATCCGACAAAAATGAAAAAAATCGCTAAACACGAACTGGATAACATGCGTTTGAAACAAGAGACTAAATGTAGTCAAAATGCATTAACAGTTTTTCTTTTCGTGATCCTGTTTCCTTTTAAAAGGACTTCAAAGTTTTAGAGGATTACATTTAATAAAATATTTTTTAAACATTTTTACTTGTCCTAGGATGCCACTAGAGATAGCAAATAAAAGGGGAGGATTTCCTCTAATTTTCTAATTTTATTATTTTTGCATATCAGGCAAAAGGAGGTTAGTTACGTCCTTTCGAAAAAATGTCTCCTTCAAATGACTTAACTCACATCCTTTTATCCTGATATGGCTAAATATAGAAAATGGAAAAGTTAGGGGAAATTCTCCCCTTTCATTTGCCATCACCAGTGTCATCGTTGGACAAGTACTAGTATTTCAAAAATATTTTACCAAATGTATCCTTTGAAGTCCTTTTAAGAGAAAAGATGATCACGGAATAAAAAACTGTAAATGCAGTTTTACTCCATTTGATCTATACTTTCAGACGTATATCATCCGGTTCATGTTTAATATTGGCTGTCGGATGGTGTTATAATTATAATCACTTTAAAAATGTATAAAGGCGTATACTTAATTTTGTAATTGTCTTTAAATAACAATCATACCCAACGGTGCACAGTAGTATATTTTAATAGTTCGGCCCTTCAGTAAGTACTGGACCGATTGCAGCGAAATTCATAACAGTTATAACAAACGTAATTTCGTTTGGACCCCACATGTCCAATAAAGGCACCACTAGAGGCCCCTAAAGTAGGACATATTTAGTATAAATAAACTTTAAATGTTTTAAAATTACCACTTAACTAAAAAAGCCTAGAGGGTTTTGTTATGGAAAACGTCAACTTTCGTTTTCTTTTGGTTTCATCCCATTTCGATCCGGAAATTTCGATTTTGTTTCACTGTGTAATAAGAAAATTAAAACATTTAAATTCAATGTTTTATACATTAAGATTTCTGAATTTCAATTCGGCTGTTCAGAATTTCATTTCAGATCTACAAATAATTTTATCTTAATTTAAAATCGAAAAGGTGTAGTAATATGGATGGTAGAGCAAAGCCAAATTCTAATTACGTTGATAATCGTGGTCAAGACATTAATGATGATGAAACAAAATATCTAAAAAGTGATAGCAGTGATTTGAAAAATCATCTTAAACAAGAAAATAAAAAATCCAAAAATTATCGTACTGCGAATGACGATTTAAATAATTTATTACGTGGCATGCCCATAACTGACGATATGATTTGCGGCTTTTGGATATTCAAGGGAAGTTTTTGTCAAAGGTAAGTTATAGATTCTATAAGATATTAATATGAATTTTTTCACAATATTTTTAAATGCCACTATAGTAGTAAATGAGCAAATGTTATATTACACCGTCCAACAAATTGCAACTTTTGGCTGTACACATGAACCGGACCCGAAAATTCGGAAATTTGGGCCAAAAACAAAATACCCGTGTCTCCCAGTTTTTCTAGATCAATTCGCGTTTTCGCGAAAAATGCAACAAAAAAAAAATATTTTCCACAAAAGAAAAAAATTATGCTATTCAGAAAGTGGGGTTAAAAAAAAAACACCCGTGTCTCAGGTTTTCGCGATCAATTCGCGTATTTGCGAAAAACGCTAAAAAAAAATTTTTTTGCACTGTTAAAAAAAAAAAACATTGGGTTTAAATCTAAGCATTTATGTCTCACAAGGGAAGTCTCCCTAGTGTCACCCGCGGATTTTTATGGAGTTGGTTTTATTTTGTAGATCAGAAAAAATAAAGGGACACGTATTTTTTTTAGCGGCCCAAATTCATATTTAGGGGGTAAAAAGGAGGGGGGAAGACAAGGCCATTTTTCAGTTTTTTTCGTTTATCTCCTATATTATGCAAAGAAACCTAGTCATGTTACATACCAAATGAAAGGTCTTTGGAAAACCTATCTACGTGTGCTAAGAACGTGTCCAAACATGCACAACTTTTCGTCATATTGAGTAAAATACTAAAATTTTAGGACATTTTTGTTAATAAGTCGAAAAATATTAACTTCTTTGGCCCATTGTTAGCACCACGATATAGGTATTTTAAATACCTTTAATCTGATACCACACATGCCTATATTAATTTTGTTAAAATAGACGTAAATCGTAAAAAACTGAAAAAGGTCAATTTCCCCCCATACAAATCGACCCCCCCTAAAAATGAGTTTAGGCCGCTAAAAAAAATACGTGTCGAATTAATTTTCGTTCTTAACAACATATCCAAATTTCATGGAGATCGGAGGGTGACACCAGGGAGACTTCCCTTGTCAGTTATTTCATATCAATTCGCAAATTTGTAAAAAAATATTTTGTTCTTTTTAGCACACTCGCAAAATTTCAAGTAGAGTTAAAAACAAATTTCCCATGTATCAGAGTTTTTCCAGCTAATTTGCGCACTCGCGAAAAATGTAATTATTTAAAAAAAAATAAAATACCAATTACACCCATTTTCAATAGTTTATTTTTCATTATTATTTTTTACATAAAAAAGTACAATAAGTTTTCAAATAATATTTTGTCATCATAATATTATTTAAGTAAAATTTTATATTCTATACTTATAAAAATAAAAATAATTCAATAAATTTTTTCAAATTGCATTTTTCCTAAATTGATTAGGTGAATATTTTATTTTTAGTCCCACTTTTCCAATGTAGTAAATTTTTTTTTAAGTGTGCAAAAAAATGCATTTTCGCGAAAACGAGAATAGATACATTAAACATTGGGAGACACGAGAATTTTATTTTTAGCAATTTTTATATAAGGACCGTAATTCTACTGTAAATCATGTATATTTATGTTTTATATCAGCGGTTACCAACCTTTTTGGCTCGCGTACCCCTATTTTTAAATTCTATCAGCCGCGTACCCCCTAACGAGTTTTTTGTTTTCGTTAAAAAACTTTACATATAAATATTAGAGTTAATTTTTTTTTTTTAAATAAATAAAATAAATAAATGATCAGCGGGTATTATAATTTTTTTGAAGGCTTTAGGGGAGATCAAAGCAATAGTTGCATTTTTTTTGGAAAAATATTCGCTCCTTGGGGTGGTTCAATGCATCTGGAAACACGGATTTTGAAAATATTTTCAAATCTGATTTCACCAGTCGATTCTACACCAAAAATTAAAGCAATGAAACACCCTCGTATTTACAATGAAAGGGCATTTTGAGCTTAACAAAATGGTACCAAAATCCACCCTACCACAACCCGTCTCAAAAATGTCCAAAAACACGTTTTTTAAGAACTTTTACATAAATTTTCTCAAAAACCTGACATCATAGAAAAATTTGGGAACCATATTCGGAATTAGTTAATCGAAAAAAATGGCAGGTCTCAAAATATCATCCAAAAATATCCCGAGTAAAAAAATTGATATGACACAATATATAATTTAATATGGGTTCGTGTCTATTTTGATATAATCTTATACGAAAAATGGTTTCATAAGATTTGATCGAATAATATCTAATAATATCAGTTTATATAACTTTATATCGACTTTGATACCAGTTTTGGTCTAATCCAATGATATAAAATTATATCCAATTATATTAAAATTTATACAATTTAAATCGGATGTGTTTTTTAGTTTTTAATAAAAAGTTGAAAAATTAAAATAATAAAAATAAGTTGTTCTTTGAAAAAAACTTGGAAAAATTTAAAAAAATGTAGTCATGTTAAATTTTATATAAAACACTTAGAAAATATTTTCAAAAAAATGTGTCCTTGGAAAAAACATAGAAAAATTTGAAAAAATGGAGTTATATAAAATCTTATATAAAACACTTTGCGATAAAAAAATGTTCCTTGAAAAAAACTTAGAAAAAATTTAAAAAATGGAGTCATATAAAATTTTATATAAAACACTTAGACAACGGCGTATGCAGGACTGTTTTTTCAGGGCCCAACAACAACAACAAAAAAAATGTTGTTGTTTTTTTCGTGAGATTAGTGTTTTCCAATACATATAAAAAAATATTTTTTTGTTGTTGTTGTTGGGCCCCCCCCCCTGTATACGCCAATGCACTTAGAAAATATTCGTGATAAAAAAGTGGTGCTTGGAAAAATCTTAGAAAAATAAAAAAATATGAAGTCATATGAAATTTTATATAAAACACTTTGAAAATATTTGCGATAAAAATATGTTCTTGGAAAACACTTAAAAAAATTAAAAAATAATGGATGCATATAAAATTTTAATTAAAACACTTAGAAATTTGAAATGATGCATGGGACCAGATGTTAAAACATATAGTTATGGATGGCGATATCTTAAAAAAATCCCACATCAAAATTTATTATATAAATTTATCTTGCAATACATAGTGTCACACATGATCATATATCAAATAATATGACTATATAAAAGTATATAAGATCATATTAAATTATTTTTACTCGGGATTGCAAAAAATGCTCTCTAAATTGCAAAAAAATACCTTGTTTTTGAACTTTGACCACAATTTTCTAAAAAATCTGACGTTATGGAAAACTTTGGAAACCAGATGCGGAACCAGCATTGAAAGGTTAATCTAATACGAATCCCGAGTAAAAAAATTAATCTGGTCCTTTATGTAATTATATCTAAATTAATCTAGTAGCAGCTCTAAATTGATCTAATCTGATCTCAAAATTGGCTGTATCAGAAATTATCTAAAATTATCTAATAATATCATATATGATATTATTAGATTTAATTAGATCCGAATTTTGGTCTAATCTGGTTTTGTAAAATTTTATCCAATTATATTAAACAATATATGATCTGATATTTCATATAAATTTGTTTAAAAAAATTTGGACTAGCAATTTTTAAAAATAAAACCAATATTTTTTATGTTGTTATTGAATTAATTTGTGTTTATTTTCTTTTAGGTTACAAAAAAATTTAAATTAAATTTGCATAAATAATACATTTAATGTTACTAAGAAATTACAAAAAAATAATAATTTTTAAACTTCCAACCAGTGTGGGGGGTTATTCCCAGTGACGGTCCGTGAAGTTGCCACTGCGTGTTCTCTACTTATTTAAAATATAAAAATTATGTATATAAAATACGTTTTTCTGGACGTAACACGTTCCCGTGATACACAAAGCCTCAGTTTTAATTTTTTTAATTGACATGCATCCAAAATTAATTTTTGTACTGCATTTATTTGCGAAATAATGTTTTTTGTTAATTGTCGATGTGGTGAGGCAACAAAATGACAATAAAATAGAATTTGGGCTGCATCTCATTTAAAAATATACAAAACTAGTAACATCCCATCTTTACCTATCTCGGGAATGCGTTAGGTCCAGAAAAACACGAATTATATACTTAAATTTTCTGTTTTTATAAATTAGAGAACACCCAGTGACAACTTCACGGACCGTCACTGGTTATTCCGCATTGAAACTTGACTAGCACCCCATCAATTACATGTATTATTCATCAGTGATCGATTCTAAGCAAGGATGGGTACCAATTCGATAAAAGTATTGGTATTGGTATTGGTTTTTAAAATTATATTAGTATTGGTATAGGTATTGGTTTTCATTTTTTGTTGAATTGGTATAGGTTTCGGTATTGGTTTTGAATTATTTAGGTATTGGGTATTGGTATTGGTTTTAGCCTCGAATCGGTATCGGTTTTTAATAAGTATTGGTATTTATCTTATATCGGTTTTGGTATTTGTATGCAAAAGGTTTTGTCGTTAATATTAATTAATTTAACGTAATCGTCCTTCTGTCCGCCCCACAGTGCACACTGGGGCGAGATGGTAGGTTTTTTGGTCAAAAGTCTCTACAGGTCGTAAATGTTAACAGATTTTTTTGAAATTCAGAATATAAGCCAATATTAAGGAAATAAATAAGTGCCTTGAAAGTTTTTGAAATCGGACCTACAAGGAAACTATTTCAGGGTGGACACTTCATTTTTAATAAAATTTACAGATGTTATAGATGAACAAATGAAGAGAAACTTGTCTTTTGTTTATGTATTTGAATTAGAGATGGTCTGTGGTCCCGTAATTTGCGTGACTCAAAAAACCACGTGATTCAGGCGTGAGCGATTTTTATTTAAATCACGTGATTATTGAGTGATTTTCATTTAAATTAAGTACTATATTAGGGTAATAAATAAGTGACTTGAAAGTTTTTGAAATCGGACCTACAAGGAAACTATTTCAGGGTGGACACTTCATTTTTAACAAAATTTACAGATGTTATAGATGAATCAAATGAAGAGACACTTGCCTTTTGTTTTAGTATTTAAATTGGAGATGGTCTCTGGCCCCGTGATTCACGCGTGAGCGTGAGTGATTTTCATTTAAATCATTTGGTTATAGAGTGATTTTCATTTAAGTCAAGTGACTATATAAAGGTAATAAATAAGTGCATTGAAACTTTTTGGATTCAGACCTACAAGGAAACTTTTTCAATTTACAGATGTTATAGATTAAACAAATGAAAAGACACTTGCCTCTTGTTTATGTATTTGAATTGGAGATGGTCGCTGGTCCCGTGATTTGTTACTCAAAAAAGTGATTTTCATTTAAATCACGTGATTGTGAGTTGAAAATTTCTAAGTAAGTGTCTAGAGAGTGAGTCGAATTTTCGCGTGAGGGATGTTTTTTTTTTTTTTAAAGACCCCTTTTAAAAAAAAATATTTTTTAGCAGTATTTGCATTCAGAATTAAGTCAAACTTTAAACTAAATAGTACATGCTTAACCCATTTTGGACAATGATTATTTTTTTTTTTTTGGAAAAAGGTACCTATTTAGTAAAATTAGCACCGGCTGATCTCAACATTAATCATCTCATCTTTTCTATGCACGTAGCCCTTAAACTCTCAAAAATAGCAAGTGTGAACGGCACATTATGCGTTCTTAAATTCTTATTTAATATGCATAGAAAAGATTAGAAGGTACGCAGTGTTGTATTTGATGTATTTTCCAATATGGTGGCAAAATGCTTGTTCTTCCTCATCTCACACGTATTTAATATTGAATTCAATTCTTTGTTTTTAAAAAATGGTATTTGTCTTTTATTTAATTAAATTAATTGATTATTTTGTCTAATTCAACGTTTTTTTAAGATAATACGCTCAATTGATAGTTTAAAAACCTTTTTTCTCTCTTTTGTTGTTTGCTTTGTTGTTGTTCTCCTTTATGTTGCATTGTTTTTATTAAACGTCAAAAGTTACATAAAGTGCTGTCATAGAAAAAAAAGTAGAAGTGTAACAGAGTCGAATTTCGCTTGATTAAGTATTTTGATGTATTTTCCAATATGGTGGCAAAATGCTTGTTCTTCCTAATCTCACACGTATTTAATATCAAATTAGATTCTTTGTTTATAAAAAATGGAATTTGTCTTTCATTTAATTAAATTTATTATTTATTTTGCTTTATTCAACGTTTTTTTTAAAGATAATACGCACTCTTAATAGTTTAAAACCGTTTGTTTTTTTTTTGTTTTTTTCTTTGTTGTTGTTCTCCTTTATGTTGCATTGTTTTTATTAAACGTCAAAAGTTACATAATGTGCTGTCACTAATACTTATTCAAGCGAAATACGACTCTAGGCCTTTTTTGTTGGCAAACTTTGATTGTTAACATGCGTCAAAACGAAAAAAACGAAACGTTAACTTCCATAAATTTCTTAATTTAATTTAGCGTCGTTTGGAATAGTTTTGTAAAATATTACACATTTTCGATGAAATATTAATAAAATTAGTTTATTAAATGCAATTTAGCTTGAAAGCAACACAAAAACATTTATCTTTTTTATTAATATCAAAGAGAGCCATTAACAATAAGAGAATCATTCACAATGTATGCAAGTTAATTTTTAACTTCTAGAATTTTGAGCGTTAACACTAATGTGAACTTTGTATGGTAGAACACTGATAATTATGCCAACAAAATACGCCTTCTGTTACACTTCTATTTTTTCTATGGTTGTGACATAAAATTTTGTAACGTATGCTTGATTTAAATTTTGGAATTTCCAAAAAAGGACATTAGTATTTTTTTTTACAACGCAAAGAAGAGTGCAGTGACATTCAATGTACATATATCAAATATTAACAATGTTTGCAAAAGAAAAAATTTCATCACAGAAAAGGTCTAAATTTTTTAAGATCTAAAAGGTCTAAATTTTTTAAGATCTACAAAACCGATACGAAAGTAGAAAAAAATGAATTGGTATTGGTTTTTTATTGGTATTGGTTTTGAAGAATAAAAGTATTGGTTTTTAATTGGTATTGGTAGTAGGGAATCGGTATTGGTTTTTTATCGGTATTGGTATCGCACAAATAAAGGTATTGGTTTTTAATTGGTATTGGTTTTCAATTTGAATTGGTATTAACGGGTATTGGTATCGAAAAGGTATTGGTACCCATCATTGATTCTAAGGCATTGTAGCAGTGATCATTACTTCCGTCCGTCGTTGGAAGCCAATAAACAAACCAAAATAAAAGGAATAGTCTTTTCAAGTTTGCGACAAATATGTTTTATAATAATAGGGTGGCTAAGTTCGTAAATGTGCAAAATCAGATTTGTAGGAAAAAGTTCCCCAAATCGCTTTCCATTTGTTTGGCCAAAAAGAGTTTTTTTTCGCAATTAACAAGTAGTGAAAAGCCAAATTTCTTGTATGAAATTAACAACAAGAGCAAATATTGGTGACTTTTTTTGTTTTAAATAACTTATATTTACAACTACTTGTATGTTTTAGGTGAAAATTAAAAAGAATACGATAGTCTTAACAATTTTTCAAGCTCTGAATAAAGAGGAATGAAAAGCCATTTCGTCACCATTTTTACAAAACTAAATTTACTTGAAGAGGGTGTGTGCTAGAATGTCTTACAATCGATCAATATTATTTGTACGTATACACATGGGGCATTCCATGTCAAATCTGACACTTTTAATAATTTTTTTTTAGATTTCAAAAGATATCCTTTACTTAAACTTCTTTTACTCAAAACTTCTTCAATAATGGTCCAAATTACAATTTTTTTTTTTTTAATTTTTTTTTTTACGTACTTAAAAAAAAAAATCCAAAAAAAATTCTTAAAAGTGGTCTAGTATGCCATTTTTAAGTTTTAAAATTTAAATCTCATTTTTGCAAATATATGTACTCATTGTTTTTTTTTTTTTAAATTTTTTTTGCACTAAAAAAAATAAAACTGTAAAGTTAACAAACTTTTTTTTGTTAACTCGAGTTTACTGGCTTTTTAGCAAATTTTTAGTTAAAATCAGCGTTTTAACTACTTTTTTTAGTTAAGTTCAATTTACGAAAATACTAGTTTTGTACAAATTTTGAATTAATTTTTTTTGTTGACTTTAAAACTGAGTTTACGAATTTTTACTAATTAATTTGCTGATTTTTTGTAACATTTTTGTCAAGTGAAAAATTTTAAACATTTCTTGTGTAGCCTCCTATGCAAATCTCATAAGTCCTACTTAAGCTGAACTTAATGCTGTGAAAAAAAAGAAAAAATAAGTGAAGTGTTAGTGTTTAAAACCAATATTTAACAAACTTAAATTTTTTTACAAAAAGTTTTGCTGAATTCAACTAATAAAAAATGTTACGAAATTTTCAGCTGAATTTTTAGTTAAAATTACGGTTTTTTTGCTACATTCATTCTACGAAAAGTTAACTAAATATTTTTTGTTAAATTAACTAGAAATTTAGTAGGTTCAAAATCAGGTGTTTTTTTAGTTAAATTTAACTAAATTTTTTGCTAACTTTACAGTTTTTTTTTTTTGAGTGTGTGTAAAACTTCTATAGATTCTACAAATTTTTTGCCCAGTAGAATCGTGGGATAACTATTATTACTATTTTTTAAAAAATTTTATTGTAATTTTCTAATCTTAAAATCATTTCTACTGCTCCAATGGTTCGTAATAGAGGGGTCATTTCCAAGACCGACCCCCATTAATTTTTACGTCTAAACATTTCTTCGGAACAAACTAATACCCCATCTTCAATTTTTAAGGGGGCTCCCACACAAAATGATATATTTTAAAATTTGCTCCAACGGCTCTAATTGCCCACAATATTTTTTTAGTCCAAACATTTTCTCTGAACACGCATACCCTCTATCTTTAACTATTAAGGCGGTCCCCATACAATTTTTTATTTTTTGTAAATTTTTTTTATTTAATCAGCTTCTACCGGTCCAACGGTGCGTCCGAGAGTGGTCATTAGTGAGACCGACCACCATTTATTTTTGTTAAACATACCTACGCCCTATCTCCACTCCCTAAGTGGGCTTCCATTCAAAATCACATTTTTATAAAATTTGCTCCAATTGTTATTTGTATGGGAGCTTACTTAGGGAGTGGAGCTAGGGCGTATGTTTTAAAAAAATGTTGGATGGTAAAAATAAATGGGGGTCGGTCTTGGAAATGACCCCTAATGAGTAAGCAAATTGGGAAAATCTCAATTTGTGGGACTCCTGTATTTATGAAGTCCCATCTCTGAATTTTATAGAAAATACTTTGTTACTGTTTATTTAAATTTTAGAAAACTATTTATCTTTGTATTTAAATTTGTTTGTAAATTGAAAGTTGAAAATAAATAAAATCAGAATACTTCAAAATTTCTAAAGACACACATCGTCTTATTAATTTTTTTTTTTTCAAATTGTCCGATTTAACTTGGAATGCCCCATATGCACTTTCTTCCCTGACCGATATTTCGATGCGTTACACACTTAATGACATACTCGTTGTGCAAAAGTAGAAAAAATTTGTTCACCTGGACAAATTTTCACCTTTACGAACTTACCATGCTATGATCATAAGACATATATGTATAGCTGCATCTTCCATGGACGGACATCGCAAGAATGTCTTAGCATCAATCACTGATCAATAACATTGCCAAACTTGTAATACACTCAGAAAATTATTGCAGTTACTACATGACGGTCGTTTGTGTAGTAAGTAGTAGCTGTTGTTTTTAACTACAATTTCGGTCGTTTTTGTATGAAAAAATCTCAAACAACTTTTTTTGTAGTAGTTTCAAAAAATAACTACAAAAAATATACTACACTGTAGCAATAGTTGATTTATGTAGTTGTTTTTAGTTTTTTTTCTAAAACTCGTTTTTTTCTAGAAATTTTTATTGCAAACGAATGTGTCGAGCGAGTTGGTCGTGCGGGATGCGGAAGGAATTATTTTTATACCAAATAAATAATATCTAAATAAATTACTTAAATTACAATTTATTAAATTTAATTATAACAAAAAATATGTTTTTGGAAAAATATTCTTGAGCGAAAGAAAATAAGTGGATAAATGAGATAACAAGTGTGTATAATATAGCGCTCACATAAGCGTGCGTAAAAACCAATCGAAAAAAAAACAAAATAAAATGTGTGCAGTGTTTTGTTTTCTTATGAGCGCGCCATCTTCTTTTCTTTGTATACACAACAGAGCAGGTACATACTTTTTTGAAACATTTCAAATTAATTCTTTTTTTTTATAAATCAATTTTGCCAAAGCATTTCGTTTTTTTTTATTCCAGACAAATTTTGATCAGTAGCGGTGAAAATTTGAAATGAACTATTAAAAAAACAAAGGTAAATACAATCAATTTATTTTGTTTAACATTTTATTAATATAATTTTTTTCTTCTATAATTCCAGATAAATACATCAAAAAATTGTCATCATGTCGAAATTCTATACAACCAACTGAAATGTATTGCTTTTTAAATAAATAAATATCAATCATTTAAACGTTTAAGAAATTTTTTAAATAAAATTTCAGGCAATTGTAGAAAAAACAACTGTATTAAACAGTTTTGTAGTAGTTTTTACTACATTTTGTAGTTGAAAATCAATAGTTAAAAACAACAACATGTTCAGTTGTTTTTACCGTTTATGTAGTGGACGCCTTTTCAACGACAAAATGTAGTCAAAACAACTGTCTTTTGTAGTAGATTTTACCGACATACTTTTTTGAGTGTATGGTCTGCACTTTTTGGGCAGAGACGGCTAATAAAAGTCATTCACTGGGCAGTTTGGAGTTCACAAGGCAAAAATGTTCGGTGGTTGCTTTGATACATACATCTATCCATTTGTTCTCCAAAATTTCTCATATTTGTAGCAGGATTTTTTCCCCGTATTTAGAATTGCGTAGAACCAAATAAAGATAAAAGGACTTGCCCATTAAAAATTAATATTTTTTTTGAGATTACAATGTTTGTATTTTTTTAGAACTTTTTGTTTAATAAAAAATAACAATAATGTCAACATTGTATTACAAAAAACCGCTACACAAACATCAAAAACCGTGTATTTGCCAAAAATACACTACATTGACAATTTTGTTTATTGTTTCTTCACAATGCAGCAGCAAGCAGCAGACAGAAAAAATAATATGGGATTGAATATTATTATAATTTAATTCCGTAATTTTTGCTGCTTCACATTAAAAGAGCACACATTAAGCTGAAAATACCGAAAAATCGGTTTTAATTAAATTAAAATACTTGCTTTTAAAATTTGAATTATCAGAGCTTCGAAGTTTGAAATCATTTTTGAATGAGTTCTCTAGTTATGACTCTGGTCACGGCGTTCCAGTTTAAATACCGACATTGAATATATTTCTTGGAATGCATTAGATTGAATGAAAAATTAATTTAATGAATTCAATATTCTAAAATCGAATTATACCAAATACGAATTCATTTGATGTGTTAAAATGTGATTGAAGAATGCAATCAGTAAAGTTTTATTTGGAACGACAAATTGAATTAAGGAATAAAATCCTTTGAAGTTGTCGGCGATTTTAAATTAATTTTTGACAATCTTTTTGATATTAGTGAGAATATGGTTGGGTGCTTTAGTGAATTTTGTCATACGCTCACTCAAGAAAAACTATCACTTACGACTCACTCAACTGTTTATTTAACTTAAAGCTAAGTAGTTTTTTACGCTAAAAATTTTGAAACTCGTAAAATCGTAATAAAAACTATTAAAAACGGAAACTTTTAAATATTTTTTTTTTTTTACGATTCCCCACTATAAAGCCGCGTTGCCAAAAATATTTTTTGACAGATTTTTTCACGTAAAGGTGCATAAGTTGTTCGTGTTCACGTGAAAAAATCTGTCAAACTCCATATAAAAAAAATATTTTTGGCAACGCGGCTATATAGTAGGGAAATTGTTTAAACTTTGTTTAAATACATTAAACAGCATACATTTTGCAATAAAATGGATATTTGCGATTTGTTATGATTGTTTCTTTCTTCTAATATTTAAAAGTTTTTGTTTTTAATAGTTTTTATTACGATTTTAGGAGTTTTAAAATTTTTGACGTGAAAAACAACTTACTAAGCTTAAACACGAATACCTTAATTGGGCAATACGCCCAAAGTGAGTGACTAGATAGTTTGTACACAAAACAACACTCAATGTTGTAATTGTTTTGAGTAAAAACTTTTTAGTTACTATGGCCGACATAGCGAATTGCCTAATAAGTGTTAATTATGCACCAAAACGAATCGTACTGCTAACGTATTAATGTTTTTGTTATATGAAAATCAGAAAGAGTAATAATACCCTTTTTGAAATTCGCAGCAAGAATCCTTGGGCCTTATTGGCTTTTATAAAGGCTTCAAAGTGGAATGCATAACTGGAGCGAGTGATAAAATTGAAGAAAAGGTCTCGAACATTAAAGGAATCATAATGGGCCACTTCAAGGCTTCTATTGACGTTGGTTTTTGTGTAAACCGGCGTCATCCTTCACAACCTAACCTACTTTAGGGTACGGTTACGGGTCCATAACTTATTCTTTACGCTCACTAATCTCGCGAGTGAAATTCACACAATTTCTTATTACGCTTACTCGATATTCTCGAATTACTTTCCGAAATTACAATATTTTCTTTAATTAGTTAAAAGAGCATTCACAAAGGAAATTGAAACTGGAAGTACATAAGATTTAAAAAATATAATAAAATGACTTCAAATCACGCAATTTGTTTTTCTCTTCAACAATTTTGGATCAAAATTTTAGATTTGTTTGTATAAAATTACTTAAAATAATATCAAAACTAACTTAGAAAATTTTTGATGTTTTTGCTGTTATATAATAATATATTATTTTGCATGGTACCATATATATTTATATGTGGAGCTGTATTAAATTTTGGCAATCTTTTATATTTACATACGGCATATATAATTATATATGTGACCATATATAATAATATATAACATTATCTGAAACTACATCAAAAATTATTGAAATGTTTTTTCCAATATATAATTGTATCTAGAAACATAAAGTGTCACATATAAACATATGCAGGTCTATATTCCCATATAACATTGTATATGACTATATCATTTTTTTTTACTCGGGATGTCCAAATTACTAAAATTTTGCGTACCCCCGCGGACAGTTTCGCGTACCCCCTAGTGGTACGCGTACCATAGGTTGGTAACCGCTGTTTTATATTAATAAAAAATAATGCAATACATTTTTTCAAAATTGCATTTTTCGTGAATTAATATGGAAAAACTAGAACAATATTTTATTTTAAGCCATATTTTCGGAATGTAGTAAATTTTTTCAAGTGTGCAAAAAAAAAGCATTTTCGCGAAAACGCGAATTGATATAGAAAAACCGGGAAACACAAGAATGTTATTTTGAGCCCCACTTTCTGAAAAGCGAACATTTTTTTACATTGTAAATTTTTTTTTTTTTTTTGCGTTTTTCGCGAAAACGCAAATTGATCTAGAAAAACTGGGAGACACGGGTATTTTTTTTTGGCCCTACTTTCAGAATTTTCGGGTCCGGTCCATGTGTACAAAAGTGTGTCGGACGGTGTTATCCAACAAATTTAATAGCCCACTGGGGAATCATACAAACTTTCTGGCTGAGTTTATATTTAAGTTTAAATTACGTTCACGTTTTATTCAATTTATTTATTTTAGATTTGCAAATCAAACATCTTATGTTATATTATATGGCCTGGTAGGATGCATGTTTTCAATGACTTCTGGCTATTTTAATGGAACGATAACAACAATTGAAAAGAGATTTAAAATACCCTCCAAAAATACGGGGATCATAACAGTGGGCTATAATATAAGTCAAATAATGGTCTCAGCATTGTTAAGCTATTATGCTGGAAAAGGACATAGACCACGGTGGATAGGATTTGGTAAAAAAAAATTCTAGAAATTTCTGAACAAGAAAACAATAAAATATAATTTTGTTTAATTTCTAGGTCTCTTAAACATAGTAGCCTTTTGTATTTTAACGGCAGCACCACATTTCATATATGGACCCGGGGAAGAAGCTTTAGGCTTAACTACTGAATTTAGGGCCTTACCAGATGAAAATGTCACTTTAAAACTTTCGGAAGAACCACACTCTAAAACCTTATGTGCCATAAGAGGTGACACTATTGAATGTCAGGAAACTGAGTCAAATGTTGTACCACAGGTGATATTATTTTTAGCACAGTTTATCTCTGGTATAGGCGGGTCAATGTACTATGCCTTGGGTCTTTCTTATATGGATGATAATAGTAAAAAATCACAAACACCGTTATTATTAAGTGAGTATAAGTCAATTAAGACTAAACCATTTACAGATGTAAATCGTAATAGATCAATTGAGGGGCTCAAAGCACAAGGGGTTCAAGTGACTTTTCTAAAAAAATTGAGTTAACATATGGAATTAGTAGGTGAAGTTCACAGAAGTTCAGAGCACAAGAGGTCATGTGAAATTCTTATCCGTTAGCGAGATATGACGACAATTTTTAGCTCTTGTTATTAAAATACCTGTTTTGCTTGGAGCACAAGGGGTATATGAGCACTTAAACCCCTTGTGATCCAAGCTTTGAAAATGTAATGCATGTTATCTCAAAAATATTAAAAAAATATACACTCAAAATAATTACTCTGTTAAATACTCTGTAAAATGACTGTAATCTCAATTCGACAGATATTTGCCAAAGTTATCTGTCGAAATACACACACAGAAAAAAAAGTTTCCAATCGAATTTATCAGTTGCATCAACTCAAAATTTGGTTCCTGCTACTTTATTTGGCTTTGAAAACCAAATTTTTTAGTTGCCCCAATTAAAAGACAGTTATGACCGCAGAAAATGAGTTGTGACTACAGATATTCAACTGTGAAGAACTATATACAAAAGTTCCAACCGATTTTTTGTTGCAATAACTGCCTTTCAGTTGGAAATCGTTAAATTCGTTTTCTGTGTGCAGATTTTAAGAAAATACTTTGCATTTTCTTGTGACCGAAAAACAAAATTTTATCTGTAATTTTACTATTTAATTTGTAATCTCTATTTTACAGATAATAAACAGTTTTTTTTTGTTAAAATACGGATTTTAGAAAAATTCTTTGTTTTTTTCTCGTAACCAAAATTCTAAATTTCATTTGTAATTTTACTTATTGCTCTGTAAAAATAAAAATCACTTAAAAAAAAAAATAAACCCCTTTTTAAAAAGTGTCTTAAATTACAATAAAAACTGGTAAATTTTACGAGGACGACGTGTAAAATTTGAGTTACTTGTTAAAAACTCGTAATATTCACAAAAATAACAAGTGATAGTGTTAAATTCGGCTGTGTCGAATCTATAATACCCTCCAACATATAAAAAAAAATTTAAAAAATGCAGGGGCGTTTTTTTTTGGGGGGGGGGGTCATTGGGGGACACATAACCCCATGTTGTAAATGATTAAAAATTAATTCATTATGCTTTTGAGCTCAAGTAATACAATTCTATCATTATTTAAAAACATTTTTAATATCCACGCCCACAAAGGGAGGCGGGCAAAAAAAAACCTGTGAAAATATGGCGTTTTTCAGAGGTTAGTTAAGTTCTTCAGGGGGAACTTTTTTCCCCCTGGTCCGATTTTTCCCATTTACGAACTTAAACTGCCTAGGACCAAAATACATATTCCTGCCAAAGTAAACGATTCTATCTCTTTTAGTTTGGACTGCATCGTGTCTTATACAGACGGACGGACATACGGACATTCTAGAAAAATCTTAGAATCGATCATAGATCAATAATATATATACTTTATGGGGTCCCCGACCGATATTTCGATGCGTTACAAACGGAATGACAAAGTGAGTATACCCCCATACTGTAGTTGGAGGGTATAAAAAGTGAATTTACAATTTGGAAGCATTTAAGCAGGCAAATTTAACAAAATTTTACTTTTAATTAATTTAATTTTTTTAATTTTAATTAATGTTTTTGATGCAGAGAAATTTTACTCATAAAATGGATTTAACTAAAACTTTGTAAATTTACAGAGTTTTTTTTTGTAAAATTTTGAACTCATAAAAGGCATTTAACTAAAACTTTGTAAATTTACAGAGTTTTTTTGGTAAAATTCTTTTCGGTTTTATAAATATTTTAGAGATAATTCTATAAATTTACAGTTTTTTTATCGAAATCATTTTACAGAGTTTTCTTCGTAAAATAACAAAAAATCTTGCTGGTTGGAAATCTATGGTATTTTCTGCTTTCTCAGCAGAGTATCTCTGTAATTTAACAGAGTGATTATTTTGAGTGTAAAAAAACGATTTTAGTTAAAAAAATACTGATCAAAGATTTTGGTCCACAGATGCTGATCAGCATTTTTGGGCCAAAATCGTGTTTTTATTTTTTTTATAATATTTTTCATATAAAAAATTCAACATTTTTCGACTTTTAAGACAATTTTGGTTAAAAAATATTTTTTATGTTTGAAAATCAGCATCTGTGGACCAAATCGCTATTTTGGAATTTTTTAAATTTTTTTCTAATAAAGTACCCAAAATTTCCTTATTTTTGAGCCAGATTTGGTTAAATAATTCGGATATGAATTTTGGTCCAAAAACGTAATTTTTTAACTTTGACCGCTGGTTGCCAGCTTGCAAAAATTTTTCATAAATTTTACCACAGTTAGCTACTCCGTGGCCATCGTTCGGCAGGTATTACGGCACGAAATGCTAAAGTTTAGATTTGACGGGACGCTCTAATGAAGATGAAGATGAACCCGATGATGTCATGGAATCTGATTATGACGACTAAAAACTGAAACAAAGAACCATTTAATATTTTCTTAATAAAATTTGGTTTTCCTTTTACATATAACTAACATTCTTTTCATATATTTCTAAATTTATAAAAAAAGTTAGAGCGCAAGGGGTATAAGTGCGACTTACTTACTTCACAGGCAATTTCTAGGGTCTTGTATTTGCAAAAGATGCTATTTTTTTAACTTGTTAGATTAAAATATATCTCAGGATCTCTATTAACTAAAAAATAATATTCTAGATATCACCTAACATTTTTTATTTCAATTTAACTTTAACCTCTTTTTTCTCATTATTATATAAAAGGCACTTGAACCCCTTGTGCTCTAACCCCCTCAATTGTAATTCGAAAATTCTACTTGTAATTCGAAGATTCCATTCGTAATTCGAAGATTTTATTTGTAATTCGAAGATTCAACTTGTAATTCGAAGATTCAACTTCAAATTCGAAGATTCTATTTGTAAGATTCCATTTGTAATTCGAAGTTTCCAATTGTAATTCGAAAAAGATCAATAGAAATTTAGTTGATATTTTTCGAATTACAATTGGAATCTTCGAATTACAAATGGAATCTTCGAAATGCAAATAGAATCTTCGAATTACAAGTAGAGTCTTCGAATTACAAATGGAATCTTCGAATTACAAATGGAATCATCGAATTGCAAATGGAATCTTCGAATTATAAGTAGAATCTTCCAATTACAATTGATCTTTAACGAATTACATCTGTAAATGGTGTAGAAACTAAAAGTTCTAACATGCACTGAAAAAAATACATAACCGAAATTTAGGAAAAAATTTTTTTGAAAATTTCTCATAGATTTTCCTCAAATTTATTTAATTTTAACTAAAAAACTGGTAAATTTTCCTAACTATGAAAAAAATTTAAGTTCATGTAAGTACTTATAAATAGTTCATAGGTTTTTTAAAATAAACTTCTTAAATATATGGAAACAATTCTGATTTTCATAAAATTTTTACATAGTTTTCATATAAATTTTATCAAAGGAATCTCTTATACGTACTGACAAAGCAAATAAATCTTCCATTATGATTGGTTAACAAGCTCTTGATTCAGAATCTTTATTAAAATGTTCTCTCCAAATTATTGATTGTTTTTAGGTTTATCATATTTTCTACGCATGTTGGGACCTGCCGCTGGTTACGCTTTAGCTTCCTTATCTTTGAGAGTCTACATAGTACCACAGCTGCACCCTGTTATAAACGAAAAAGATCCGCGATGGCTGGGGGCCTGGTGGATGGGTTGGTTGATTATTGCAACGCTAATTTTTGTATCGGGTACTTGTTTAGCAATGTTCCCCAGAGAATTACCGAGAGCTGCAGCACGCCGTATGGTGGAGGAAAAGCGTAGAGAACAACTTTTGAACGCAAAAGATAAAACAGAAACAGAAAAAGATAAACTTAATAAAAAATTGAATGAAAACCCTCAGGCAGAACATGAGGCTTCATTTAAGGATATGATGAAAACTTTTAAACGTTTAACCACCAACAAGATTTTAATGTACAATAATTTCTCTTCGGTATTTTATTTCTTTGGCCAGACGCCATATTGGATATTTACACCAAAATATATTGAAATACAGTATAGACAATCGGCATCAACTTCGAGGTAAGTTTATGATACACAAAATTATTAGCAAAAAAATCCATCTGAAACCAGTGTTCGAAAAAAAAACAGTACGTTATTATACGTATGGTCCCAGGAATACATTCACTAAAATTTTTTTTAGTGGTTGTGTACGTGTTTGCAAAAAGAATACCGAATGTTATGCCTGTGAGTCGACGAACGCAAACTTTTCGATAATGTACTGTGATATGTTCACAAACACTAATTGCAAAGGTTGTGTTCTTTTTGAACGATCACAAACAAAATATATTACTTTTAGTGTTCTGTTTGCGTACTTTTGACACAAGTTTTTTTTTTTAACTTAAAAGGGCTATATCTCGAAAACTAAGCAAGATAGAGCAAAACGGAACAAATTTTTGGTTCTTTGAACATCCATTGTATCGCTGGCCCTCTTGACATATGTGGACCCCTATGGGTCCTAATTTTGAACCTAAAAAAGTTAGCATTCCGGAAAATTAAAAAAAATGCGCATATTTCGCTAGATACTGCCGACACGACGAAAAGTCTAAAAGTGTTTTTGTTGCTCTTACCTCGTAGTACATGACCACTTTTAGACGAGATATGTGCGTTTTTAAATTTTCTTTTAGATTCAAAATTAGGACCCATAGGTGTCCGCATAAGAACCAAAAATTTGCTTAGTTTGCTCTATCTTGCTTAGTTTTCGAGATATCGCAATTGTAAGTTTTAAATAAAAATGTTTGTGATCGTTCAAAAAGAACACAACCACTACAATAAGTGTTTGTGAACATAGCACAGTACATTATCGAAAAGTTTGTGTTCGTCGACTCACAGGCATAACGTTCGGTATTCTGTTTGTGTACTCGTACAATACCACTAAAAACTTTTTAGTGAATGTATTTTTGGAACGGTACGTATGGATAACGTACGGTCGCGCCATAGTTCAGTACAGAACACTAACGTACCGTACGTTAGAGTTTTTTCGAACCCTGTCTGAAACTCAGTTGTTATTAAGTAAAATCTTTTGGTATAACCAAAAATGTGGCTGTGCGACTTTTGGCGCCATATTTGTCTACCCTCAACTTTTTTTTTTACTATGAGCCAACACTCAGGGGATGCCCCTACTAATGCAGTGCATTGTGTTGGTATTCGGAAAATATGTTATGGGGAGGAGGATAGAGTGAGTAGTGTTTATGGACATTTATTTTAAACTTTTCCAGATCGTAGCTGACTGGGAAGACTTCTGCGGGGAGTGAATTCCACATACGACTTGTTCGACTGAGAAACGAATTTTCTCTGTAATGCGTTGTGTGATTCATTGGACAGTCCAAAACAAACGGATGTGATCTACTGGATTGACGAGTGTTACGAACGTACACCCGAGTCTCGGGAATAAGTTCACCCATTTCAGCAGAGCACTTACTATGATAATATCGGTAGAACAATGATGCACAACCCACGTTCCGACTATGCTCCAACCAATCAATAGAGTTGTATACCCTACTGTCATTGATAAGCTTCAACGCACTCCTTTGCACCTGTTCCAGAAGCTTCAAAATAGACCTTGAAGCCCCTGCCCAGATATGGGAGTTGTATTCCAACTTCGGTCGCATATAGGCGGTATAGATAGTAAGAAGATCAGACGGAGTGAAATAATTCTTGCACCGTTTTAAGAAACCTAGGCACTTGAATGCTTCTTTCGACACTTGAAAAACATGTTGGTTCTAACGAACATCACATTGTATTGTCATGCCCAGAACATCAAGAGTATCTGATTCGCGCATCTGACAAACAGAGCGCTGTTTCGGCCTCGTCATCGAAGTCTGGTAAAAGGTTGCGCTCGCCCGACGAGAAACCTTTACCTAAGAGATCTAAGGTGACCGGCAACGTCTGGACTCAGTCTTTTAGTGAAGTGGTTAAAGGTAACTTCGTTAGGGCTGTGATAAACAGGCAAAATGGGGATTGTAGTATTCCAAGGGACAAGTGGAGTTTAGTTGAAACTAAACTAAATGAAATCTACTATAGGCTCCTTGAGAGTATGCCTGATTTTCTCCCTACTACTGTCAACGCAGGTTGGTATCAGGGGCGAGTAAAACTCGTTGCGTTTGGGAACGAAAGATCCGCACCCGTGTTTAAGGTTGCCATCAGCCAAGTGGGAGAGTTATGGCCTGGAGCCAGACTGGACGTTGTGGAAAAACATGATATCCCCTCGCAACCCAGAGCTCATGCATGGATCCCAATGGCTACAAATGACACTGCGGTGATTCTTAAGATGATAAAAGTCTGCAATCCTGACCTTCCAACTCAGAATTGGCAAATTGCCAGATTGGGTGAGATGGAGGGCGCTCGTCGTCAAGCAGTGGTCTTGGTTAATGAGGAATCGCTTCCGCTTTTAGCCAGGACGGACGGCATTATTAGATTTGGATTTTTTCATATAAGAGTCAATGTCTACAAGGGCGACCAGAAGACTATTTTGGACGCAGACAAGCCAGTGGCAGAGTCGGCTGAGGAGGAGAATCGGGAAAAGGTTGATATTCAGCTGGCCGATCCTAGGCTGATGGGAGATGCATCTGGCATTTTTGAAACCGAATCTGGTAACGAATGCGACCTCTGTGATGGCATGGAGGATAAAGCTGATGCCACGATGGGTGACATTCAGGACGAGGCCCATGCAGTGAGGAATTCGGAGAGTTCTGTTGCCTCCGATTCAGAACAGATGGGATATATATCTGGCTTATTCGAAACCGAATCTGGGGACGAATGCGACCTCTTTGATAACACGGAGGATGAAGCCAATAACACGGTGGTGGAAAGGATGGTGGAAATAAAACAAGATGTTGCGGTTCCTACAAATAAACCTCCATCACTGTAAGGCAGCCTCAGTTGCACTCTTGCTGCGCCTGACGACAGGAGCAGTTGACTTGGTTTTTATCCAAGAGCCCTGGGTGCGGGGTGGCAGGGTTTGCGGATTGAAGACCCCTGGGTTTAAGTTGGTGGTTGCCAAAGGTGAGGGCTCACCAAGAGCCTGCATCTTGGCAAAAAATGGCTTAAATATATTCTTTTTATCAACTTTTAGTGATATGGACGTTACAGCGGCTAGCTTAGAGCTTCATGGGAAGTCTATTTGGCTCGCCTCTGCGTATTTTCCTAATCCGGGGTCAATACCCCCGGAGAAGGTTGTCGGTCTAATTCGGGAGTCTGAATCTAGGGGACACCAGTTAGTAGTGTGTTGTGATGCTAATGCACATCATTCGATATGGGGTAGTACAGACACAAATGATAGAGGCGAATCACTTTTGGAGTTTTTGTTAAGCACTAACCTGTATATTTGTAACAAGGGTGGTGAACCAACTTTCGTTACAAGTATGCGGCAAGAGGTTCTTGACGTAACACTTGTATCAGATACATTGTCTGATAGAATTGATGACTGGAGAGTTTTGGAAGAGCATTCTTTCTCAGATCATCGCTACATTGAGTTTTTACTCAGGGAGCGTGCCCCGGTTGATACAGTCTCTAGAAATCTGAGGAGAACAAACTGGGTGAAATATAGGGAGACTTTTTCTTTGCTTTTGGATGAAGTACCCTTATCTGAACCGCATAGTTTGGCGGAAATTGACTGTCTGGTTGACCATATAACAAATGTTTGTAATAGGTGCCTGGATGCGTCTTGCCCTTCTGCAAAGCCTAGAGGGAAAAAAAAGCCACCTTGGTGGTCAAATGAGTTGCAGACGAGCAGAGATTCCTGCAGAAAGCTCTTTAATAAGGCTAAATTTTCAAGAGCGGACGAGGACTGGTCTGCATACAGGCTGCAACTTAAGAGTTATAAAAAGATGATCAGAAATGCAAAATGTGATTCTTGGAAAAACTTCTGTGGAAACATAGAAGACGTTTCTGAGGCATCCAGGCTGCGCAAGGTTCTGGCTTCTTCTCCTTGCACCCTGGGATACCTGAAAGATCCTAATGGGGTGTGGTCTTCCTCCAGTGGAGAGTCGCTGGATCTCCTTTTAAACACGCATTTTCCGGGCAATTCCATGACGCCGTTTCAAGCTTTGGAACGTTCTGACGCCCAAGCATCTGAAATTGCTTCGGAAATAATAAATATGCCAACATTAATCTGGGCGATAAAAAGCTTCAGGCCCTATAAATCCCCGGGACCTGATGGCATAATCCCGGCTGAGTTGCAGCAAGTGTCGGACTATATAGCCCCGTTGCTGTATAATCTATACACAGCATGCATCAACTGGTCGTACATTCCTTTAAAATGGAGGGATACCAGAGTCGTATTTATCCCGAAGGCTGGGAAAAGTTCCCACACAGCTCCGAAGGATTTCAGACCAATTAGTCTGTCTTCTTTTTTGTTAAAGACAATGGAACGAATGATAGACTCATATTTGCGTAGAGTGATTGACCCGAGGTTGCTTTCGACAAAGCAACATGCATACAGCAAGGGACGATCAACGGAAACAGCTCTTCATGAGCTCGTTGGTACCATCGAGAGATCGCTTTCGGTAAAGGAGTACACTATGGTGGCCTTTCTTGATATTGAGGGGGCTTTTAATAATGTCATCCCAGAATCGATAATATTGGCATTGTCTGGTCTGGGAGTAAAGCGTGAAATCGTTTTAATGGTGGAAAACCTACTTGCCAACAGACGTATAACGTCTGAATTGGGAGCGTCCGTCATATCTCGATTTGTCAATAGGGGCACACCACAAGGAGGTGTTCTTTCGCCGCTTCTTTGGAACCTGGCACTGAATTCAATGCTACTATCTCTAGAAGCACGTGGTTGTCATGTTGTCGCATATGCTGACGATGTCGCGATAGCGGTAAAGGGGAAGCATCTGCCAACATTGCGGGACATTCTTCAGGGTTCTCTGAAAGATCTGTCTAAATGGGCAAGAGACTGTGGTCTAGGAGTTAATCCTAGTAAAACAGAGCTTGTTTTATTTACAAGGAAAATTAAGATTCCTGCTTTCGATCCTATTTCTCTGGACGGTACTGAGATCGCCTTCTCAGATGGAGCCAAGTATCTTGGAGTATTTCTAGATAGGAAGCTGAATTTCAGGCGTAATATTGAGGAACGGGTGAGAAAAGCAACGATTGCTTTGTATTCCTGTAAAAGGGCCATTGGAAAACGATGGGGTTTTAGCCCTCAAGTCGTTCATTGGATCTATACAGCAGTGGTGCGTCCAATTTTGCTGTATGGAATCATTGTCTGGTGGCCTGCTTTAGAAACAAAAGCGAACTGTGTCTTTATCACGAAGGTACAGAGAATGGCGTCAATGTGCATCACTGGTGCTCTTCGTACTACACCTACGGCTGCATTAGAAATCCTCCTTCATCTGATACCCTTGGACATATTGGGTAGGCAGTATGCAGCTGCGTCGGCAATTCGACTTAATAGCACGCTGCAATGGAGGAGCAGCGATTGTGGCCATAGCGCGATCTTGAAAAAGATAACAATACCACAAAATGTGGATTGTGCTCCCTCTTTGAGCCTTTTTGAGCGCCACTTTACCACTATGATACCATCCAGGGAGTCTTGGATGGGGGATACTCCGGGAAGAGGAGCTACCATAAATTTTTACACAGATGGATCGAGGCTGCACGAACAAGTGGGCTTTGGGGTCTATTCGGAAGAGCTTGGATTGAGCCTGGCTCGTAGATTGCCAGATCATTGCAGTGTTTACCAGGCAGAGATGCTGGCAATAAAGGAAGTGGCTGACTGGTTGAGCTGCAATGTCTTGTCTACAACCGCAGTCAACATCTATACTGACAGTCAAGCCGCGGTCAAGTCCCTGGATTCAATGTTTCTGAAAACAAGATCTGCCCTTAACTGCCGCACGTCTTTAAATGAGATGGCCAAGCAGTTTAACATACGACTCATATGGGTCCCAGGGCACAGAGACATTCCAGGGAATTGCAAAGCCGATGAGCTTGCAAGACTAGGAACTACCTTACAGGTTCCAACAGAATTGGAATGTGTTGGTATGCCTCTAGAAACTTGCAAGCAAAACCTACGGCTTTGTTCAGCGACGGAGACTAATCAAAGATGGGCAAATGGATGGACGTGTGAGACAACACGACTGATTTGGCCTTCTCTTAATCAGGGGCGCACAAGTGAGCTGATATCGCTTCCAAGAGGAGAGATTTCGACGGTGGTTTCTATAATTACCGGACACTGTCTTATAGGGAAGCACGCAGAGCGGTTAAATGTGCCGTCGAATGACTTTTGCCGAAGTTGCATGGATGAAGAGGAGTTGGAAACTATCGAACACTTTATTTGCCATTGCCCGGCACTTTCTGGTCAATGACTTGCTTCACTGGGATCTAGGGAGCTGTACGATCTTTCTGATTTGTCGGATGTCAAAATTCAACATCTAAGGAGTTTCATAAGAAGCTCAAACTGGTTTAACGACAGGGACTAGTAGGGAAACCTATTACGATCCCGTGGTATCACAATGGACCTCAGAGTCTACGTGTGTTGACGTAAAACGTCAGCAGCCACTTACAACCTAACCTAACCTAACCTATCTGATTCTTCAATATCTATACCACCCATAGATACAACTTTGGTATAGAGTGTATGTTTAACTTAATTCCGTTTGTAACATCTAGAAATGTAAATATAGGATCAATTACTCATGATCTCTGATATACACAAAGAAAAAATATGTTTAAAAGTTGATTGCAGCATACCAAATACCCATATTGGAGGGGCAACATAGTGTGTTCATCCATTTGATCACATATATGATTGTGACAATCATACTATGATCATCAACAATTATAATTGAACAATTCTTTATCATACTATGATCAGCGAAGATCATAATATGATAATATTTATCATGCTATGATAAAGTTATCAATCATACCATGTATGATTGATAACACCGTCCGACAGTCAATATTAATCATGATTCGGATGATATACGTCAGAAAGTAGAGATAAAATGGAGTAAAACTGCATTTACAGTTTTCCATTTCGTGATCCTGTTTCCTTTTAAAAGGACTTCAAAGTGTTAAAGGATATATTTTGAAAAATATTTTTCAAATATTTGTAATTGTCCTAGTATGACACTAGTTTTTCTATTTTTATATATTGCCATATCAGGATAAAATGATGTGAATAAAGTCATTTTAAAACTTTATCAAAATATTTTTTTGAAAATTTTGAATGATATTGTAAAATAATCATTATGTAAAAATAATAAAATAGGAAAATTATGGGAGATCCTCCTCTTTTTTTGCTATCAATAGTGGCATCCTAGGACAAGTACTAATATTAAAAAAATAATTTACAAAAAAATTATTTTAAAATTTAATCCTCTAAAACTTTGAAGTCCTTTTAAAAGGAAACAGGATCACGAAATGAAAAACTGTAAATGCAGTTTTACTAAATTTAGTCTCTAGTTTCAAACGTTTTTGGTCCAGTTCGTGTTCAACGACTTTTTGAATTTTTGTCGGACGGTGTAATATGATGATTGATAATATTTCTTCCGTTTGTCTGTCTGTTGAAAGCACGCTAAATTTCATAAAAAACAAGTTTATAATTTAGAAAAATATGTTTGTCATAGTCGCGGAAAATGAGGATTTTAAATTTGTAAGACCATATCAATATCCTGCACTATTGATTGATATGTTCGTTACGAGATTATTGGATGGCATTGAGGAACTGAACCAAGCCAATACTTCTTGAATACCAGTAAATATTTCTTTATGTATTTGTGTCATCTTTCAGTATGGTAACTGGTACAGTGGCTTTGGCTTTCTCTGCTATTGGTGTTTTACTTTCTGGATGTGTTATCTCTAGATATAAGCCAAGAGCTCGTTACATGGCTGCTTGGAATGTTATTGTAGGATTTCTTACCGTAACAGGCATTATGACGTATGCTTTTATTGGCTGTTCTGGAAATGAACAATCTGTTGTGGTTAATATTCATGATAAGTAAGTTTTTTTTTTGTTACAACTAGAAATATAACATTAAATTTCCTCTTCCCTAGGGCTCTAGATAGTACTTCAAATTGTAATTCTGCTTGTGGTTGTGATTACGTCCAATATTCGCCAGTGTGTGGAGAAAATAATTTGACTTATATATCTCCCTGTCATGCGGGTTGTAAGAAACAACATATTAGTAGTTCGGGTGAAATGGTAAGAAACACTATTCTTTGTGAGTCCCGAATGTGAGTGTCCATCAAATGGTTCGGTTGCAGCAACTAAAGTTTTCAGTTGGAAAGCTTACTTTATTATCTAACGGAAATTCTATTAAAATAGCCAAACTTTAGTTGTCTCTCTCATGTCTGTTACTAACACCAAACTAACAATTGGTGGATGCAGCCGAACTGTTTGGGAGACAACAGCTTCTTTGTTTTCACATCATAGACAAAGAAAACAGATTAGTTGTGCCAGCCGAATTTAGAGTCAACTGAATAGTACGATTTATACAACCGAAATTTTCGGTTGCTATTACCGAAATTTCTTTATAACAACTTAAAGTCTGTTAATTCCATTTGCTCTAAATTCAGCAGTCACAATCTGTTTTCTCTGTGTAGACATTTTCTTTGTGTGCTCATAAAATTTTCAACACAATATTTTTTGTTTAACAGTATTTCTACGATTGTTCCTGTATACCGAATGTTAAAGCTAGCTTGTATAGAAATTCAATCTTTGATCAATTAAAATCTATGAACGTTACTGATTATTATTTGGATTTAACCACATTTAGGACTTCATCAATTATGGACTCATTTTCCTCATATCAGAAGGTGAGTTTGATTATATTTACTAGGTACCAAGAGCTGATGATCTGTTAAAACGTTTTCCAAGCGTCAAAAGAAACATTCACTACATGACCATTTTAAAGCTCCAAGAAATAAATACCCAGTTGGCAAATACCCAGTTGGCAACCCTGACATACTGCTGACTCTCCCTTTATGAAATCGCTGACATCTTCATACAATTTTTCAAAATGTTCCCAATGACATGTCAGCAATTGGTCAGCAGTATCCACCAGAATCGGTGTAAAGCAATAATTCGTTTAAACAACCGCATATTAACTGCTGACATGTCATTGGGAACATTTTGAAAATTGTATGAAGATGTCAGCAATTTTATAAAGGGACAGTCAGCACTATATCAGTGTGACTTTATTTTGCCCACTGGGTAATTTCAGAACGCTCTAAATATAAAGTCCTATATGACTCATATTGCATTTTTCATAAGTAAATCCGAAGTACTTTTTTAAAAATGCCTGCGAATTTTGTACTCTTGCCAAAAAAAAATTAAATCATGCTAATGTTTTGCGGAAGATTTGGTTGTACTTGCCAAAGCAAAGTTTTTTTTTAGAAAAAGTGATGTTATATTGCTTTTATATTCCATGCAACGAACTGAAATATCAGTAGAGAACCAAATTAAGTTTATATATTATTGATCCACTTCTAAGACACTCTAGCTATATACATCCGTCCATCTGTCTGTGGAAAGCAAGGTGCAGTCCAAACCAAAAGAGTTGTACATTTGTTAAATGAAAAAAAAAATTTACATTTTGGAGAGTATAAAAGATTCGGCACCGAAGAATTTAACACTTTCACTTTTTTATGTACATTTGATAAACAAATGAAACATTTTTAAGTAAAAAGTTTAGACTTGGTGATAAAGTAGTTTTGGTAAAAAAATATAAAAAAAAAATTTTTATGAAAAAAAAAATTTTTATGAAAAAAAAAAAATTGATGAAATAAAAAAGATAAAAAAAAAATTTGGTAAAAAAACAAAAAAAAATTATGAAAAAAAAAAAAAAAATTGATGAAAAAAAATTTGATGAAAAAAAAAAAAATTGATGAAAAAAAATCGACGAAAAAAAAAATGGTAAAAAAAGAAAAAAAATATGAAAAAAAAATTGATGAAAAAAAAATTTAATTAAAAAAACAAAAAAAAAATTATTTAAAAAAAAAAAATTCATGAAAAAAAAAATATGAAAAAAAAAAATTGATGAAAAAAAACTTTGATGAATTTTTTTTTTTTTTTTGTTGAAAAATAATTATGTTACTTTTTATTCACAAGCTGGTGAAAAACGGCTTTACTCACCACGAGGTGAATTATTATCAAAGTTACAAACCCAAGTTACTAAAACTTTTGGTTTTAAGAAAATGAAAATAGTAATTCTTCTTTTCTTTTTCGTTAATTGTTAGCTTATATACTCAAACTAAGGTGGCGTCCTGCAACTTTTTTTAAAATTAGACACCAGCCTAAAAACATTATCATGTTAAAATGCTTAAATGGGTCCAAAAATGCTGTCGAACCAATATAAAACAAGTAAAAAAGTAAAATTCGTCCTTGGTCGATTTCATGAATATACTCCTCATTTCCCAAAACATTTAAAGTACTTTTTACTGATTATATTTTTTCAAAAGTGAAAAATAATAAGTTTTATATAACTTTTGACTACAAAATTTTTCAGAATCCAAGAAGTTTTACATAACAAAATAAAGTTCCGAATTTTTGAGAATTTCACTATGCATTCATGTTGCCCCAAAAACGGCTGTAGGCAAAATCGCCCAAAGAAAAATGGCCCAAAAAAGAAAACGAAAATTCGCCCAAAAATTTTTCATACAAGTTTGGGTCATTTTTCATATGAAAAGTTACCCAACATTTTTGGGAAAAATTTCGAAATTAAAAATTGGGTGATTTTTCATTACGAAAAATTACCCAAAAATTATATATGAAAAATTGCTCAATTTTATTTGGGTTTTTTTTTTTTGTCAAAATCTTAAAATGTCAAACTAAAATATGTATGTCACAATAAATATAATAATAAAGCATATCGTGTTTTTTTTTTTTGATCGGTGCTAATTCCAATTTTTTTTTTTATTTCGTTAAAATTTAAGTTTCACACTTAAAACTTTTACATCAATTACTTATGCATTTTACGGGCTGGGCTGTATTCTCAAAACAACGATCTATAAAAATAAATAATAACCGCGTAACATATGGTGTTGTCTTAAAAGTTTTTGTCTTTGTCTTAAAGTTTTTCTGCGTAGCCGGCCTTCGGCCGGGCATATGGATTACAAACTCCATGCCTTAGACCCACCCTCTCCGCAAAAGAAAGCTTTTCTGTGTAGTATGTGTTTTTGAAAAAAATGTGTTAGAAAAAATATTTTTTTATTTTATTTTGGGCTATTTTTCATTTCTGTTTTGGGCTTTTTTCGTTAATTTTGGGCAAAGTTTCGTATTTTTCTTTTTGGGTCATTTTTCATATTTTTTGGCCGATTTTTCATAAATTTTTTTGGGTGATTTTTCTTTGGGCGATTTTGCCTACAGCCCCCAAAAACATAAGATTTGGCACATCAAAATTTAACACTTTCACTTGTTAACTTTAAATTAAAGAGTCACCTGCCATGAAAGCGGATGCTAGTACTAGAGGTGTCAACCGATTAAGAAAAATTCGATTAATCTATGAAACAAAACCAAACTCTTGTTCGATTAATTTAAAAATGACGATTTTCGAATAACAAATAAATCGATTAATTTATGTCAATTAATCGAACAATTATTTTTTTTATTCGCTCTAACTATAGTATCGAAATATCGGTTTAGGACCCCATAAAGTATTTATGTACACTAAGAAAAAAAAATTCTCAAATCAAGCAAAAACAACCTCATATTAAAAATAAAACAGTGACAAAAGTCAACAAACTTTGTTTTTTCTCAATTTGAAAATGTTTATCGACAGATTTAATATGGCTTGAGTAACAAACAAAATTTTAAAAATGAAATGAAACAACGTTGATTTGAGAATGTTTTATGTTCAAATCAAAAGTGCACGTAGTCAAATTTAATATTGACAATTATTCATATTATTTTATTTCTGTTTCCTTAAATTTTCAATGTAAATAAAACAATTGGAGTTTTTTATATTTATATACACATTTAATTTATTTTTCTTTACCACAGAATAATTATAAAGATGCATTTTTCCTATATGTAGAAATAAAATAATATGTCGCCGCTACTCCGACGAAAATACCCATGTGATTTTCAAAAATTGTTGAAGACGTCCGCGGATTAGATTAATTTTGTCAATTCGCGGTCCTTTAAAGTTACATCTCTTACATACACATTTAAACAATATTTCCAATCTACTTTTTCCATTAAGTTGGCCTTTAAAATTCAACGCAAGCTAGTCTCTTCAATAAGTACACGTAGGTGTTTTTGTCAGAGCACCGACGCACAGTGGGGAAAAATGGACTTTTTTTGTCCGATTTTACCTACAGGTCGCAATTCTTAACCGATTTGAGTTTTTCTTTTTTTGAAATTTAGCTAATAAAATTTCTCATTGGTCTGTCATGGTGGATTTCTAAAAATCGTTTTTGTTTTATTTGAATAATTTTTTAAAGTTCAGAAAATTTTAATTTTTTTAGAATTTTGGCTCTAAAAAATGTAATAGGCTGGGGACAAATAAGCTGTATGGACAAAATTGAAGGTATTTGAACCCCTTATAAACGACATTAATAGAATTTGTTAATTTATTGTTATTTTGGTTTTTATAAACATATGAAAACTTATAAATGTTCACTTTTAAGTACCTATATCATTTTAAATAATGTGCCAATTTCAATTAAATTTTTTTTAGATTAAAGCTTATCATTTTCTAAACCATTATTGGTAAACAAAGTATTTTTGCAAAATTGTTTAACTCTTTTTTTCGAATTTACAATGTAACAACTTTTTTTTTTTTAAAACAGACTAAAAAATAATATTAAAATTCCAAAAATCATAAGGTAAAATTTAAGCAAAAAATGAAATATTTTTTGAAAATAATTTTGTGTACCAATTATGGCTAAGCAAAACATAAGCTTTAATCTAAAAAAGATTTTATTGAAATTTGTTCATTATTTTTAAAGATATAGGCTTTTAAAAGTGAAAATTCTTGAATTTTTGTCTGCTTATAAAAACCAAAATAATAATATATTTTCAAATACTAATCACGTCGTTGATAAGGGGTTCCAATACCTCTAATTTAGTCTATAAAGCATATTCGTCCCATGCCTATTACATTTTTTATTGCAAAAATACTGAAAAAATTAAAATTTTCTGAACTTTAGGAAAATATAAAAAGTAGTCCGAAATTTTTTTCAAAAATCCACCATGACAGATCGATGTGGAATTTTATTAGCTAAAATACAAAAAAAGAAAAACCAAAATCGGTTAAGAATTGCGACCTGTAGGCAAAATTGGACAAAAAAAGTCCATTTTTCCCCACTGTGCGACGATAAAATAAAAATCAATTAATAAAAATAATCCAGGATGGCTTTCATAAAGTGTTAATTTCCTTCTGGATTATAGGTACTCCACATTAATTTCTACAAACAGGTACTCCACATTAATTTCCAAACATTTTTTTTAATACATACATATTATTTACTTTTGGCTTTTATCACTTATTATACGGTATTTACACCAACGAAAACAACTTGTTTTTGAATATTTTTTTGGTTTTTGGCAAAAACTACATAAATTTTCCATTCAATTTAAAAACTGCGTTGCCAACTAAAACTGAACAAAAACTAGAATTTAGGTTGTGGTATATGCTACTGTTAATTCAGTGTGAATGTTTTTTTCAATTTTCTTTTGGTAAAAACGAATGTCAAAATAAAAATATTTGGATTTTTTATTAAATTAATATTAAATCTTTAAAAAAAGTAAATAAATGTGTAATTTAATTTTTTTAATAACGTGTGGCTATTATAATTTTGTGTTTTTTAGTGAATTTAGAAAACAATTAATTTGATTTGACAAACAAAAACTCTTTTTATTCGGTGTAAACAGTTTGGTTTTCCAAAATGCTTTTTTGCCAAAAACAAGTTAGTTTTTGTTTGGTCTAAACATAGTATTACACAAATTTAGTTCATTGTTTTACTTTAAGAAAATATTTATTGCTTTTCTTTTACTTATTTTTTTTGGAAATTGAAAATTTTTTACTTATAATACGAGACTTTTCTAAAATACTTGCGTCATTTTTGAGGCGTCGTTTTTAAAGTTGTTGAAAACTCATTTTGCTATTGTTTACAATCAAAATGAATATTTTCATCATGAAATAAAAATGAGTTTTTATATATTTAATTCAATAAATATAATTTTAAAATCAAGACCGAAACATATTTAATTTTATAAAACTTCACTTCATTATTAAAATTTGTTTAAAAGAATTGAGAATTTTTAAAATGAGTGCGAAAATATTTGATTTGACGACGATTTTTTCCCTCAGTGTATATAATTGATCAATGGTCGATTCTAAGAAAACCTAGCGATGTCCGTCTTGGGAGGGCACGATAAGTCCAAAATAAAGGAGCTATACTCCTGAAGTTTGGCACAATTATGTCTTATGATCATAGGCTGGTTAAGTTTGGAGGCAAATTCGGACGAGGGGAAAAATGTTCCCCTTAAAGAACTAAAACACCACCAGAAAAACACAATTAATTTTTTGTTTATTTGTTCAACAAATGAAATATTTGTATGCCATATGAAATTCATTGACCTGCATTTGGACCAAGATAATTAGAAAATTCAATTTTTCGGCCCGCCCCCTTTTAAGGGCGTGGTTATAGAAAATAATACAAAATAATGAGAAGTATTTTTTAGGCGAAAATATCGTAAAAATGAATTTGTAAACAGTTATGAAGAGGGAAAAGGGGTCCTTCAACATCGCCCGCCGACTCCCACCAACTTAAAATTATTCAAATTCAGCAATTCAATTTATACGTTTTTTACTTATTTTTTGTTAATAAAATATAAATTATTTTATTTTTAAATTTTCGTATGAATTGTTAATTTTTTTGTTAATAAAAATATATTTTAATAACCACACTCAGAAGAAAACTCTGTCAAAAAATCTGTAAAACGACTTTCAATTTAAATTAGCAATCTTTTAGCAGATTGTTCTGCTGAGAAGGATATTTTTAGTAAAATCTCTGTCATTCAGTTTAAGAAAATAACAGACATTTTACTATGTTTATACTGATTTTGTTTGCTGAATTTCATTATTTTTTCAAGAAATTTTTTTATATAGAAGGATTCCAAAATTTTTGAAAACAAAAAAAACACTTTTTCGACCTTACCTATTTTAATTTGCATAAAAATTGGCATATCAATTCTCGAGATCTGTGTCGAATTTCGGTTTTTGTTATTTAGTCGAAATTGTGAATGGTTCGCGTTTTATCGCTGTTCAAAGTTGGTATTTTGCAACAATTTTATGAAAAATACATAATGTTTAAATGATCGTATCTTTGGAACGCATCATCCGATTGTCACGAAATAAAGCGCAAAATAATGGTTATGTCCTGGTCTTAAAATAGAATTTTGAAAAAGGATAGGATGCTTTGCAAAAAGGATATTGAAATTAAAAAAATGTCCTTAATTTGCAAATATCTCAAAATGCGTATCTTTAATTTTCCTATATTTTTTTGCACATATAGCCCTAAATATACTTAACAACATATGCAAATCCCAAATTGGGATGGTAAGCGGTTTAATTGTAAACGCGGTTTCATGAAACGCCTTATTGATTTTTGTTAATAACTCTCGTTTACAAATGAAAAACAATTTCTGCGCACTAACCGCGAATAATTTTTTTATATGTATTTTTGATCGCTAAACTCAAAAATTTCATCAAAAGAACATTTCGCGAATAACTTTTTGTTTAATGAATTTTTTAGCGTTTTTTGGAGGTATTTTGACTATTTTTCTTATATCTTAAGTTCTGTTTATCTGATTCTCTCGCAATAAAAACCAAATTAAAGACAATCAAATTTCCAACAAATCCTACATTCATCATTTTTTCATAAGTTCATAGCTTTACGCGCAAATAATTTTTTTAGCGTTATTTGGAGGTATTTTGACTATTTTTCTTATATCTTGAGTTCCGTTCATCTGATCTTTTCGCAATAAGAACCAAATTAAAGACAATCAAATTTCCAACAAATCCTTCATTCGTTATTTTTATATCAGTTCATAACTTTACGCGCAATAGGCAAACAAGGAAAAACTATTTTTTATTAACAAAGCTCATTTTTTAAAAATTTTAAAAACAGAAATTGTAAAAAAATATCATTTTTTTTTGTATTTTATCATGTATATTCATAAAATTTGTGATAACTTCGGAGTAAACCTATAGATTTTCATCAAATCAACTTTATTATATTTCTCAATGTTCAGGCTTTGCAGATAAATAAAAAGATGCAATTAATTGCAAAGATTTCTATTTCTTAAACTTTTTTTAAATGATTTGTTAATCAAAAAACTTATTTTAGTCATATGTTTGCCTATTGCGCGTAAAGTTATGAACTGATATAAAAATAATGGATGAAGAATTTGTTGGAAATTTGATTGTCTTTAATTTGGTTCTTATTGCGAAAAGATCAGATGAACGGAACTCAAGATATAAGAAAAATAGTCAAAATACCTCCAAATAACGCTAAAAAAATTATTTGCGCGTAAAGCTATGAACTTATGAAAAAATGATGAATGTAGGATTTGTTGGAAATTTGATTATCTTTAGTTTGGTTTTTATTGCGAGAAGATCAGATAAACAGAACTTAAGATATAAGAAAAATAGTCAAAATACCTCCAAAAAACGCTAAAAAATTCATTAAACAAAAAGTTATTCGCGAAATGTTCTTTTGATGAAATTTTTGAGTTTAGCGATCAAAAATACATATAAAAAAATTATTCGCGGTTAGTGCGCAGAAATTGTTTTTCATTTGTAAACGAGAGTTATTAACAAAAATCAATAAGGCGTTTCATGAAACCGCGTTTACAATTAAACCGCTTACCATCCCAATTTGGGATTTGCATATGTTGTTAAGTATATTTAGGGCTATATGTGCAAAAAAATATAGGAAAATTAAAGATACGCATTTTGAGATATTTGCAAATTAAGGACATTTTTTTAATTTCAATATCCTTTTTGCAAAGCATCCTATCCTTTTTCAAAATTCTATTTTAAGACCAGGACATAACCATTATTTTGCGCTTTATTTCGTGACAATCGGATGATGCGTTCCAAAGATACGATCATTTAAACATTATGTATTTTTCATAAAATTGTTGCAAAATACCAACTTTGAACAGCGATAAAACGCGAACCATTCACAATTTCGACTAAATAACAAAAACCGAAATTCAATAAAAATCAGAAGAATGGATATATTAATTTTTGGATAAATTGAACCACCATCGGCTGATTGCCTATGCTATTTAAAATGGAACCAGTCTATAAAAAAAAAGGAGAACAGATTGTCAGCAGATTGCTCTGCTGAAATCAGGAGATTGTTCTGCTGAAATCAGCAGATTGTTCTGCTAAAATCAGCCGATTTTTCTGCTAAAATCAGCAGATATTTCTGCTAAAATCAGATTTCTCTGCTGTCGAACAACACACATGTTTAATAACTAAAACGCCAGATAAAAGTATAAGCTTCCGTAGCCCAGTGTTTAAGAAGTGTACTTTCAAATCGGAAGGTGGCGAGTTCGATGCTGGCTGGCGGCGTATGTTTTTTTTTCTTTTTTTTTTGTTATATTTATTCACCTCTTATGACAGATATTTAGCAAACCGTGTCTGCTAAAATCAGCAGATTTCTCATATGGCTCAAAATGGGTGTATTTTCAGCAGATTTTTCTGCTGATTGGACAGAGAATTTTTTTTGAGTGCACTTTTTTATTCGTTATTCTCATCGATTAATTGAATAATTTTTTAGATTTAATCGTTTGATCGAACGAACAAAAACAATTATTTGAATTATTCGAACAAAGTTGAATTGCGAATAATTGACAACTCTAGCTAGTACCATCCGTGATCCTGATTTTCACGAAGAACAGAGGGTTGAAATGTACCAAAAGTTAGGATTAATTCAAAAGCTGAACTTTATCCTACACATTCGTGTTTGGTACTGGGTGAAAGGTAATTAAATTCTATTAGCCAAAAACTTTTGTTTTGAGTAAATTACTCTTATTGACTGTGAGCGGTCAAAGTCAAATAATTTTTTAAAATTTTGCGTGCCGTGCCTAAAAAGGAAAATTGAGGTATTTCGAATGCTGATAATTCTTATTAAGCGTTCTAAAAGTAAATATATTAAAATGGAACCATCAACTTCAGGTATTTGGCATAATTACATAACTTTTTTTTAGATAAATATTTTGCAAATATTTTTAATATTTTTTTAAAAAGTGCTCCACATTTGGGGTATTTTCGATATATACACAGAGTTTCAACAAATTTGTTATCGCGATCCAGCAAATTTTATTAAATGATATTTTAATATAGTATTATTGCTTATATACTTTTTTACTTATTTCAATTTTTGTGAAAGAACTCCAGTTGCTAAAAAAAAGCTGAAAAACATTTGAAAAAGGGCATAATGGGAGCCCCCTTAGTTATAGGAGATACGGGGTTCGTATGTTAAAAAAAAAGTTGGGGGGGGGGGGGTAAATAATGATAGTTGATCTTACATTTCACACTCTAGGAGCCAGCATGGAGCGGTAGCAACTGATTCCATAAAAAAAATTTATGGGGACCACCTTAAGGGTTAAAGATACAGGGTAGGTATATTCTAAGAAAATGTTTGGGTTGAAAAAATATTGGGGGTCGGTCACACATTCGACATCTCTACGGGCACCCTTGGGGCAGTTAGAGCTGTATGAGCAGATTTTATAAAAAATACATTTTGTATGGGAGCCTCATTATCGAGTGGAGATACGGTATAAGTATGTTTCACAAAAATATTTGGGGGTAAAAATTAATGGGGGTCGGTCTTATTGTTTAATACTCTAAGACGCACCATGGGATAATATAATATAATAAATTTAAAAAAAATAAGAAAAGCAATTATATGGGGACCACCTTAAGGATTAAAGATAGAGGGTAGGTGTATTCTAAGAAAATGTTGAGATTGAAAAAATATTTCGGGTCGGTCACACATTTGACATCTCTTGGGGCACCCTTGGAGCAGTTAGAGCGGTAGGATTCATTTTTAATAAAATATTATTTTCTATATTTTTTTTTTTTTTGTTAAACATATTTTTTTACTAAATCATAGATGGGAATTTTTCATTGCCATTGAAATTTAATTACCATTGGTTGATATCAATGGTAATGAAAAAATTTTCATTACCATTTAATGGTAGTTAAATTTTTTTAATTGAAAAAATAATTACTAATTGTAATGAAATGCACCAATTGTTGAAAAACACCAATTATAATTGGTTTCAAAACCATTGGTTTGCACATTTTTGTTTTTTTGAAAAGTTAAAAATTTAAACATCAAAGTATGTTTTTACAAAAAAAATATGAAAATGTTAAAGACAAAAAACAAAATGTAAATAAAAATTTCAAATATTGTGTTATACAAAGGCAAGCAACGTGTGTTTGGTTTATAAAATGTGAAAAACTAAAACACCATATAACAAAAAACAACAGATATTTCCAAGTATTAACGATTTTGACAATATTGTGACGACTTTTACTAATGGTAATTATTTTTTTTAATTGATGCCATACCAATGGTAATTATTTTTTTTTTAATTTTAATTAGTAATTAAATTGATAAGTAATTTAATTGGTACAATTGATACAACCAATGGTAATGAAAAAAATGTAATTACCATTGACATCAATTAAATGGTAATTAAACCATCAATTAATTGGTCCCTTTAATTAATTAGTCCCATCTATGTACTAAATAATGTATAGTTAGTCTAAAAAATATAAATATTAATAATAAATGGCTTTTTTGAATTAATCCCCAGTTTACATATGTTTCAACCCACTGTGAGTCCCCGAGAATGAACTCTGAAATTAGAAGAAATTTAAGATATTTTCTAATAAAAATACTTTCTAATATGCCTCCCATGTAATGAGTTATTAATTAACTTACCTTTTTGGGCAGTGAGTCCCTTGATGATGCCAATGTTAACCAAAGGTTTGTGGATGAATACGATCATTGTTTGTGAACCTTCTGCTTAGCACGTATGAAGCAGCCTTTGCGCGGTGAAGGTTTACTGTAGACAATTAGGTACCAAATAAATGTGCTTCATGTCGCGCTTTGCCACCTTTCTTCCATGATTTAAATTTAGCAGTACTGACTCCTTGGTAGCAGTGCTGACTCCGTGGTGTGAAAAGACTTATTTCGTTTCAACGGTCTTTCCCGCCGGCTCAAAGAAGAACCCGAGGTGGTCTCGTGACTTTACAAAATTTTTTGCTACCTCCTATTTTACGAGAATTTTTAGTAAATATTACGAGCTTTTTTGTAACTTCCCGAGTAAAAAAATTGATATGACACAATATATAATTTAATATGGGTTCGTGTCTATTTTGATATAATCTTATACGAAAAATGGTTTCATAAGATTTGATCGAATAATATCTAATAATATCAGTTTATATAACTTTATATCGACTTTGATACGAGTTTTGGTCTAATCCAATGATATAAAATTATATCCAATTATATTAACATTTATACAATTTTAGAAATCGGATGTTTTTTTTAGTTTTTAATAAAAAGTTGAAAAATTAAAATAATAAAAATAAGTTGTTCTTTGAAAAAAACTTAGAAAAATTTCAAAAAATGGAGTCATGTTAAATTTTATATAAAACACTTACAGCCGTATTCAAAATGAAGTTTTAGACACGGTTTGTTCACCCTGAACATCGAGTTCGTAACTAAAATGTTTTTAAGGCTTGTTCACTGTTTGTTCAAGAGTCTATTCAAAATGATTTTAGTTAAGTCTGCTTAACAAAAAGTTGACCATCCCTGTTTTAGTAAATCAAATAAGAAATAAACAAAAAAAATTATGAAAAACCACAAAAAATATCTTAATTTTTTACTAAAAATGGCTTTAATTATAAAAGCAAGTTGTGGAAATGGTTCTTAATAAAAGCGAGAGTTTTAAAATAACTTTAACTCTTTGGCATTGAATTTATTGTTTACATTTTACAAAATCAATATGGCGTCAGTTAGGCAAGAGATGTTCAGCGTATGTTCAAAGTTTAAGAAAATGTGTTTTGAATAAGAAATCCTTAACCAGTATCTAGACAGTGTCTAGAATTTCATTTTGAATACGGCCATTAGAAAATATTTTCAAAAAAATTTGTCCTTGGAAAAAACTTAGAAAAATTTGAAAAAAATGGAGTTATATAATATTTTATATAAAACACTTAGAAAATATTTTCGATAAAAAAAATGTCCCTTGAAAAAAACTTAGAAAAAATTTAAAAAATGGAGTTATATAAAATTTTATATAAAACACTTAGAAAATATTCGTGATAAAAAAGTGGTGCTTGGAAAAATCTTAGAAAAATAAAAAAATATGAAGTCATATGAAATTTTATATAAAACACTTTGAAAATATTAAAAAATAATGGAGGCATATAAAATTTCATATAAAACACTTAGAAATTTAAAATGATGCATGGGACCAGATGTTGCAACATATAGTTATGTATGGCGATATCTTAATAAAATCCCACATCAAAATTTATTATATAAATTTATCTTGCAATACATAGTGTCACACATGATCATATATCAAATAATATGACTATATAAAAGTATATAAGATCATATTAAATTATTTTTACTCGGGTTTGCAAGCTTTTAACCAATTAAATTGTAAATTTACAACTTTTTTGGCGCAATAAAACTTATAAGGAATTCTCGTAAATTTACTAGATTTTTTTTGTAAAAAATTATTAAAAAAATCTGCAAAATTACAAAAAAAAATTAAAAACTACAAAAAAAAATAAATTTCGATCGAAATTTTATTGTTAAAAAACAAAGAAAACTGTCAAATATTAGTAAAATTGGATTACGAAACTTTTACTAGTAATTTGACATGGTTTTTTTTGGAGTGTAAGTACATGCGCAGGCGTATTCGGGCAGCACCAGAGAGCTTGCCCTATCACCCATGGGATTTGTGTAATTATATGGAATATGAATCGAAATTGTATGAAAATGTATGAAACATGTTTGGGCGATTATTCGTTCTCTTTTTTCAAGGATTTTGCAATTATAGTCACAGTTTGATATTCAAAAGATAATATTTAACATACTTAATAAAATTTACAATTTAGTAAAATCTAGCTCTTTTCAGATACCTATCGATAGTGGTGGTCAAGCTGTATCCGGTGCCTGTCCCGTTAATTGTTTCCCACAATTTGTAACCTTCCTGGCTGTAATGTGTTTCTTGAAATTTATTGGTGCCGCAGGAAGGGCTTCTAATTTCTTGGTATCAGTACGTTGTGTATCAGAAAAAGATAAAACAGCTGCTATGGGCCTTGGTATGATGATGATGTCAATGATGGCATTCATACCCAGTCCAATATTTTTTGGTTGGGTTTTGGATCATTTATGTATAGTATGGGGTAAAACCTGTTCGAATAAAGGCAATTGTTGGTTATATGATCCAGAATCATTAAGGTATTTTAAATTTTGTGTTGTTTGAGATTTTATCAAAATTAAATTATTGTTTTTCTATTCAGATACACCCTTAACATGACAGCGGCTGTTTTCATAACCATTGGTGCCATTTTAGATTGTGGTGTTTGGTATTATGTTAAAGATTTGAAAGTTTTCGATGAAGAAAGTGAAGATACTGAAATGGATATTGTCAAACATGAAAAAGAAGAAATCAAGGCTAAAATTTAACTAAATATATTTTGTATAGTATCAAATTATGTTTTAGTAAATTTTAAACATTGGCCCGTACCATAGAAAAATAAAAAGTCTCTTTTAACAAAAGTTTTATTTTAAATTTCAAATTTTCTATACATTTTTTGAAAGTCGATTTTAAAAACAAAAACAATTTGTATGGAAATAAAATTAAAAGCTCATTTTAAATTTAGTTTATTTTCTTGTGGTAAGGCTGATTATTTTTAATAGTTGGAAAAAAAATATTAAAAATAAAATTTGGACTTTTTAAAATGGATCAAGTAGACTTTTGAAAAAAAAGAGTTCGGAGAGCACTGTAACCAAAAATGAATGAATGCTTTGCAAGCGCTTTGAGAGTACTTTATTTACAAAATATATGACTGTTCGAAACCATAAATGGTTTAAAATCAGTTCGAAAGTCATACCTAAGAATGTTTTAGCAACGATTTCCAAAAGAGTTTTTGTATTTCTGGCTTGTCAAAATTAATGAATGTTTGAAAATCAAATCACCTTTAAGTGTTTCGCATTTCTCGTCGAATAAAATGTATTGTTCAAGAAACCTTCAAAATTATCCAAGTCCAAGAGACTCTTTTTTTTGGCGTTTTTGAGAACTTTATTGAAAACTATTTTAGTAAAAAAGTATTTTTTTGTTAAATTTTTGAAGTTCCGAAAAAAATTTTTATTTTTTTTTTTTAAATGATTTGATATGAAAATTGAAAATTTTTTTGACTTTCTGTTTTTAAAGCGCTTTGATGACTGACTTAAAGTAAAAGTTTTTCAAAACACCTTTAGAACGCTTTAAAAATTTTGAAAACCATATTTGAATTTTTTTTTTCCTGGGAAGGACACCATGTATTTCCAAAAACAGAATACTTTTAACGCTATTAAAATTTCAGAGAGGTATTTTTTCGTATTGTTGAGCAATAAATTTTCAAAGTTTGTTAGATATCCAAATATTTGATTTTTTTTTAAATTTTGGCAAAAAATTAAAAATTTAGCTATATCACCTACTTTGAAAATTGATTGCTTGACAACACGAAAAACCACCTCCATGAAATTTTAACAGCGTTAAAAGGACATTTTTAGCTTTAATAAAAAATTTTGATTCTGGAAAGCCATGGTGTCCTTGACAGGAGAAAAGGACATTCTAATATTGTTTTAAAAAAAATTTTAATTCATTTTTTAATTTTGTTTTGTTTTTAAATTTGAACTCGCCATAATTTTATCAACAATATTGTCACAGATAGTTTTTTCGTACAACTTACGGTTTCCGAGTAAAAAAAACACAATAAAAAACTGTATAAAACCAACTATTTGATTTTTTGCCAAAATTTTGCAAAAAATCCAATATTTGGCTCTCTAACAAACTTTGAAAATTTATTGATCAACAATACGAAAAAACACCTCTCCGAAATTTTAATAGCGTTAAAAGGACATTCTAAACTTTAATACAAAATTTTGGTTTTGAAAATCCATGCTGTCCTTCCCAGAAAAAAGGACAATCCAATAATGTTTTCAAAATTTTTGTGTTGAAATTTAAGAAAAATTTTTTTTTTTTTTAATTATAAATCTTTATAGTTTTATAAACAATATTGTTTTGAAAAGTTTTTTCGTACGACTTATGGTTTCCGAGCACAAAAATGTTAAAAAACTGTCTAAAAGCCAACATCCAAAGTATTGATCCAAAAAAACAAAATACGATTTTTAATCATTTACAAGCTCTATCAAATAACCAAAAATAAACAAAATCGGTGATCCGTCAGTTAAATTTCCCATGGATTTGCTCATATATAAAAAACAATTTCCATTGACAAGACAAACCGACATTTAAAATCCAACTGATGATAACAATAACTGGAGTGTTTGAAACCGGTATAAGAATACCTGAAATGTCTATAATTTTTAGAAATTCAATTTTACATCTGCATTTTTTCAAATTGAACCCTAAAACAAATATAATTAGAGCCCGAAATCGATCTGTACTTACAGAAAAAAAAAACAAATAAAACAACTGACAAAATTTGTTGCCATTAGGCACGTCCCCTAAACAGAAAATGCAAATTCCTTCATTTGTGTCTGCAATTCCTGATCATATTGGTAACCCTTGCCTAATAATGTAAGAGACAAAAAATATGAAAGCAAGTATGAGGTGAGGTTGAGATTGCTAGAAATAGAATTGTAGTGTTGGAAACTGTCAAAATTTATTCTGTAGAAACTATAAATATTGACACATATAAAAAAACAATTTACATTAACAAGACAAACCGACATTAAAAATCCTCCTGATGATAACACTAACTGGAGTGTTTGAAACCGGTATAAGAATACTAGAAATGTCTATAATTTTTAGAAATTAAATTTTTCTTCTAAATTTTTTCAACTTGAATCCTTATAACAAATGTAATTAGAACCCGAGCTCGATCTGTACCTACAGAAAAAAACAAAAAAAGATTCTTTAAATTTAAAAATGTAAAGGTTTGGGATTGTCTTTAAAAATGTGTAGCAAGAGATATGAATCAAATCTTAAACTTTTTTAGAATTGGACAAGTTTTTTTAAAGAAATATTTGAAAGAAAAAATTATTTTAAGAATTGCTTTTGTAAACGAAAATATTTTGATTTATGTATACATCAAATTTTTAAAAAAATCCACATAGGAATCTGAAGAGTTCTAAAAAAATCTGTATATTGTTAAAACAATAATTTTTCCTTAAAAAAAGATGTCTCACCTATCAGAAGCCTTTTTTTTAGACTCTGATATTTTTCTATGAATACTGTATGAAACCAATAGCTTTTTGTTGAGATTTTTCGTCTTTGAATCGGAAATATTTCTGAAGGAACATTTCTTAAATTCTTAGAACTATTCCATAAAACTTGTGTTCGTATTTGAGACGTTTTCAATAGGAAAAATTTTTCAGACTGAAAGTTTTTCAATACAAAAATGTGTCATAGGCCGCTGTTCCAAAAAAAGTTATTCACATAAAAAATGTGAAAATGAAAATTTCTGAATTTTTTTGGTGTTCTAGATTTCACATCTGATTTTTTTTTCCGTTTTGTTACACATAAATAAAATTTGGTGAAAGTAAAATTAATGCACTTTTTTTCTAATAATATTTTAAATTTTAATTATTCGATTTCAACTTTGAATGAAAACGTGATCAACAAAACACTAAACTTGATTTCATGTGATTCGGAAATTTTCATGTGAATTGAAAAGTTGTGAAAGACAGAACAGAGGCCTTAATCTTAAAATTTTTCAAAAAAAAAAAAAAATTTAATTATATTAGTGATTTTTTCAGAACCATTTCTTGAATTTGTTCCATAACACTATTTTACAAATTAAAAAAAAACTGAATTTTCTTCTATTTTTCACTTTTTGGTAAAATTGAAGCAACATTTTTTATATATTGATTAATAGTTTTTAAGGCGAAAATCAGTTTGAAACATGTTGTATGTGAAATCCACCGATTTGGCCTGGAGATATTTTTGTTTAAGTGAAAAGAGTTTTTTGAAAATTTAAAATTTAATATCTCGAAAAGTGTACAAATTTTGAAACCATGGACTTCATTTATGTATTCAACGCGAGATTTTACAAGGATTTAAAATCTCTGTAAACTATTGTATTTGGAACGAATTAAAAAAAGAGTTATATCTTAAATTTATGTTATGAAACTTATCTGTCACCTGTGTTACGGCTGTAAGGTTGTGGATTGATTGGTAAAATGCGGGCTGGGAAATTTTCTGGTTTTAAAACATAACAATGGTTCTTTGAAAAATTTGAAAAGAAAATATTGTATTTTGTTGTCAAAAACTGAAAATTTTTTTGGGATGGATTTTTGAAATTTTAAAGCGAACGGACATAAAATAAAATATTTATATTTTCTTGGTGAAATAAAAAGGAAAAAAAAGAACCAGAAAGTTATCAAAATTTAAATAATAAAAAAACTAAATAAAAGAACCGAAAAACCACCATTTAAAGAAAAATATATATTTAGTTTGTGTCGCGAGAGGGAACTATTTGGTTTTTTTCAAATCCCGCCACATTGGTATTAACATTCGCTAATTTGCAGCAACGTTTTGGGAAACCGAAATAATCCATCGTTTTGAAGATAAAAATCTGTGTAAACACCAATTTATATAAATCTAAATTTAAATCGCGATAAACTAAAAACTAACTTTTAAAAATATTTAAATACCGTCAGATATTTCTAATTGAATGTACCCCAAATCTGTGTTCCGAAATAAAACAGGGAATATCAAACAAACCCTAATAATAAAGGGTATCCAGAACATTTTCGCCGGAAGCTGCTCAAGACTCATCTCACATAATTTAGTCATTATTGCTATATTTTAGTGTTAAAAGTTAGAGTAAATAGTAATCGGGTTAAATTATGTTATCCAGCCAATGTGAACAGTTTTGATTTTAAAATTTATTATAGTAATGTGTTTCACCATCTTCGGGGTATATGGCCATATCATCTCATAAGAAGCTCTGGTAAGTGTGATAATAACATCAACTATTCATATTTGGTTGTAATCCGTTGTCTTTTTATCCTCATAAATTTTCTGAGTTTATTAATGTTGGTTATAACTATCCCTATTTAATGTTTTTTAAGTTTCCAATAATTTTATTATTTATTCGTATATTTTGAAATTTGTATTTTCATTTTAATTTTTTTTTTTTTTGTTTTGCTCTGGTTTTTTTAAATGTTCTCATAAATTTGTCATTTAATTTGAAATTTTTAATTTATTAATTGTGAATTTGTTTTTCCTTATTTTAATTATTCCTTTGTCAAATTGTATGTCATTACGTCTATTTGTTTTTTGTTTTCTTCAATTTAATCGTTTAAAATATTTTACATTTCAATTTTTCAAAATATTGTTGCATTTTTTTTTTTTTGTTTTGGTAATAGTGATGGTAAATAAATGAATTTTTTATGTTTAAATAATACTTGAAAATATGGTGGTGTAAATTATTTATTATTGAGTTGTGGGCTAATGTGGGTTATAATGCACTGATAAATTAAAACGGTACTATCTTCGTGTCAGGGACTATATGTGAAGTTGGCCGTAATATAGTCATGGTGGTATTTTATACCAAGAGGGTGGGACGTGCCAGTGGTTCCCAACACCAGGACCACCATCCGATATTCGGAGTTAAGTTTATTCTGTGCAGCTTTGTTGAACCCAGTTTTCGGGCAAATAACATCTTGTCGGACCAAAGCAGAGCTGATACACCTGATCACAAAAGTGGTTAAAAAATGGATCTTAAGTTCAAAAAAAACTTCCCCCCCCCCCAAACTCAAGAGCTTGATCCGCTCCTGTGCCTGGGGGTATATGCATGCAAATTTATTAAAATCCTTCATGGTTAATTTCCATAATATAAAAATAGATGCGTTAGCTTGCTTTCTTTCAAATTATATTTATTTTTAAAATAACGATAAGGATAATTATAATCATCATAAATAGACATACTACTTACATATAAAAGATAAATTTGAATATAAAAATGACAAGTGAAAAAAAAAATTTAAATAAACTGATAATACCCAAACAAATATTAAGATTAAGTGAACTAAAATAGACATTTATGAAAAAAGATATCAAAAGTTAATCATTTGTCGAGTTATTATTAACAGTTTTCTGGTAACTGGCATCGAGTTCAGTTCACCAGCTAAATTAATAATTTAATAAAATCAAAAATTTTTTTTACAAAAGTACAACAATTTAAAAATAATAACTAATGTCCTTATAATTAATTAAAGTGTTTGAAATAAAAATAATAAAATGGTAGAAATTGAAGATCAAACATCCAAGGCCATGACTGCTGATGAAAAGGTGGTCCAACACACAACAGATAATAATGATCAGAGTGAAAATCATGAAGACATCAATGATGTTGAATCAAAATTATTAAAAAATAACGGTAGCACACCAAAAAAATATTTAAAACAAAAAAGTGAAAAATCGGAACAGGATCGCACAATAACAGAGGATATTAACAAGTTATTACGTGATATGCCCTTAACAGATGATTTGACTTGTGGTTTTTGGATATTTAAAGGAAATTTTTTTCAAAAGTAAGTATATCGTGGGTCTGTATTCAAAACCCTCTATATAAAAAAACACAACTTTTCAGGAGATCCAAAAAATTATAGTAATTAAAATTCGATATTCTACAATATTTTTTAAATCAACTACTGAATCTCACATATAATTCGTTTTTAAAATTTTGCACTATTGGAGATATTATGAAAGATAGAGGGTTTTGTTTCTCAAAAATATAAAGTACATTAATGAAAATTATCAGATAGAGCAATGGTTCCCAACCTTTTTTACGCCACGCCCCACTTTAAAGTTAAAAAAATTGCATTGTCCCCCTACACTCAAGAAAAATTTTTTAATTTTTCTAATTTTTGTTTCTAATGAAAAACTGCTACTGGTTTAGCAAAGTTTTTGTAAAGTAAGCATTTAAACTAAGTTTTTAGTAAAAATGTTAAGCAATTAACAAATTTTTTGTATTTAATTTTGCTAAAAATAATAGTTTTTGTAGTTAATTTTACTAAAAAGCTATATTTTTTAGTTAATTTAATTTAAAAAAAATCTTGAAAATTTGCTCGTTGCCCCCCTGGAACCTTCAAATTGCCCCCAGTGGGGCGAGAATCAAAGGTTGGGAACCATTGAGATAGAGGGTCTTGCATTTTAATAAAAAATAATTATTATGATTTCATTTACGACATCGGTAAATTTTTAACGTGATTTATTAATGATAACGGCTTAAAAAGTATTCCGAAATCGCGGTTTTGGTCCACAGGTGCTGATTTTTGAGACAAAAAATATTTTTTTTTACCGAATTCATCTTAAAAGATGACAAACTGTTTAGTATGTTTTGTAAAAGATAGTAAAAAATTAAAAACGCGATTTTGGTCCACATATGCTGATCAGCATCGCGATTTTTAAGATTAAAATTTTTGTTTCATGATGTACACAAGACATCCAAATTTTGAGCCATATTTTTCAAAAAAAGTCAAACAAGAATTTTGAGAAAAAATTAGCATCAGTGGACCAAAATCGTTATTCTGGAATTTTGTTGACAAATTCATGTTCAGCATGCAAAAATTAGTACACAGAAAAAATTTTAAATGAATTTCAATCAACAAAAACGCGGATTCAATCAATTTTTTGATTGAAATTCCTCCAATTAAAAAAATTGTTTTACCAATCATCAAATTGTAGGTGATTGATTGAAAGTTTTTTCAATCAAACATTTTTTCGATTTTGGTCAAACACAGAAAGAATTAAAAACAAAAGTCAATCAACAAAAACGCGGATTCAATTAATTTTTTAATTGAAACTCCTCCGATAAAGAAAATTGTTATATCAATCATCAATTTGTAGGTGATTAATTGATTTTTATTTCAATTAATCATTTTTTCGATTTTGATCAAAAATTTGATTGATTTTTTATTTAAAGTCAATTAAAATAATGATTGATTTAACAAATGAATTTCACGCTTATGGAAAAATTATGAAGAAATTCATATTTTTTGCTTTCCAATATGTTGCCGACAATAAAAAAAGTAAAACCGTAGTATAAAGTATATTTTTGAATTAATATATTCAAATAAATTGAAGCGACAAAAAATCTGGTATGTTGAAAATTTGTAATTTGATAGTTAAAGAAAATAACAAAAATGGTGATCAAAACAATAATTGACTCATTTAAATTTTTTCGATCAATAGATTTAATTGAAATTTTTTAGCCAATAATTTTTTGTGTGAAAATTTTATCAATTTTTTGTTTAAAGTCAATCAAAATTATGATTGATTTAACAAATGAATTGTAAGCTTATGACAAAACTATCAAAAAAATTCATCTTTTTTGCTTTCCAATATGTTGCCAACAATAAAAAAAGTAAAGCCCGATTATTTTGTATATTTTTGAATTAATCTATTCAAATAAATTAAAGCGAAAAAAAAATCTGGTATGTTGAAAATTTGTAACAAAAAATAGCAAAAATTTAAATCAAAACATTGATTGACTTATTTAATTTTTGTTGATCAATACATTTAATTGAAAATTTTTAGCCAATAATTTTTTGTGTGTATCAACACATGTATTGCAAGATGAAATTATTCCAAAAAAATATTTATAAATTAATTATTTGAAAAGATAGAGGGTTTAGATAGAAGAGATAGAGAAAACCAAAAATGCAAATAAAATAGCAAAAAAAAATATTTTTATTCGGAATTTTACACCATAGATGAGGGCCGTTTTACTGAATAGTTTGCCATCAAAGTCATTTTAGTGAAAACAGAAGATACAGGGTTTTGAATATAGGCCCACGATATTTTAATGAAGTTTTAATGATTTAAAAATTTGATATTCTGAAAGAAAAACTCTGTCAAAAGATCTGTATAGGGAATTTCAAAAACCATTATCAAGAAAAAAATATAAATTCAAGTTGGTCGACTTAATGAATACCCCAATCCAAAGTTAGAGAAATTTTTATTTGAAAAAGAAAGATGGTAAAAAATGTGTTGGGTATAGTGAAACAAAGTAAAATAAGTAGAAAAGTTGCGACTTGGCCGAATCCATGAATACCCTCCACAATGCCCTTTTTAAGTGATTGCAAATTTTTTTATGTAAAACAAATTAACAATTTTGATTAGAAATATTTTATTTTGAGTAAAAAACTTTTTTTAGACATTTTTGTAAAATAAAAACAATTGACAAAAAAAATTTTTTGAGTGAAAAATTCTTTTCGAGTGTATTTTTTTTTTTGTGAAAAAATATTTTTGAGTGACAAAAATACTATGTCAAATATTTTTTTGACTAACCAACGTATTTAAAGCTTGTTTAACGGTTCTTTCAACATATGAATTTGAGGTGAAAGCAATCTGAAATTCACGGTTTTGCTCATAACTTTTGAACCACTGCACTGTGGGGCAGGATTTTCATTTTTTGGCTAATAGAGGCTGTAAGGCAACACATGTTTAAAAATATTTTTTCAGAGTGTTGACATCTTGAATTTTGCCCACTTTTAATATATTTTTATTGTAGCTTAAAGTTTTTTTTTTTGCATGAGGCTAAAGTCAAAGTTTGAGATTTTTTTTATATTTTTAATTTATGAAACAATTAATATTTTTTTGTACTCCTAAACATAATTTTTTAAAATTTGCTGCTTAGCTCTCCTAAAGCAATACCTGTTTGTCCAAGTATAAGTACATATATATTTTTTTTATAAATTTTGGAAATTCAGACTTTTGTTGAAATCCGGCTTTTTTCAACACCAACACCTGTGCGACCGTTCATAAACTTTTGACATAGAGGCAATAAACCAAAATATGGCGTAAAAAAGCCTTATAATGGAACGTAGACATTTTTTGATATTTTTTTTTTTTCTATTGATTTTTACCAAAAAAATTGGCGTGATAACTAGAGATGGGCACGTGAGGCAATTTTGACTCACGTTAACTAACGCTCAAGAAAAAAAAACATAATTTACGCGTGACTCACGCTAAGCGTTTAAAACACGAAAAAAAATTTAAAACAAAAAAAAACAATTTAGTCTGTTAAGTTCGGCTGTGCCGAATCGTTTATACCCTCCAACATGAAAAAAAAAAACAGTGGCGTTTTATTTTCTTTTTTTCTACGAATCACTCACGAAAAAAGTCTCACTCACTTTATTTTAATCACGCTCACTTTTAATCACGAGTAATTCACGTGACCAGGGTCCACCTCTAGTGCTAAACATGCTGGGAACGCATTTAAGCGGGCATAATTTGGCAATAGAATTTTGAATATTTTTTATGAATTTTTAGCTAGTAGCATTATAATTATTTGTACACTAGCTATACCCGGTCCGCGTTGCTGGCCCTAAGAAAAAAACTATTTTATATTGCATCTTAATTTAAATATAGTGTCGGACAAAATTAAAGCACGGGTCCGGGCCCAGCTAGTAACCTTTGGTTCCACCCTCAGTTAGCACTATCTATAGAGAAATCTCAACAAAATCGGTTCAGCCGTTTTTGCGTGATTTCAAAACAGACAGACATAACGTTAAGTATAGCACAAAGGGGCATGTAATTTAACGCATTTTTATCGAATCTTGATAGTCTCAAGTTCCATGCTGCATCCTCGATTAGTACTATCTGTGATGCAAATTTCATTGACATCAGTTTTGTCATTTTTGTGTGATTGCGAAAGAGGAGGAAATAACTTTTTATTTATGAAAAACGGGAGTGATATTGTAAACCCTTTTGCCGAATCGCGCTATACATATGACCTACAGTTCCCGCTCGGTTAGTTCTATTAGTAGTGACAGATTCGGCTTATCCGTTTTTGCGTGATTTCACAAGAGGCAGATATAACGTTCAGTATAAAACTAAGGGGCTTGTCAATTTACGCCTCTTTGTTCAATCGTGGTCAGTATAGTACTAAGGGCGTTGTAATTTTGATTCCTTTTTCCAATAACGATCTTATATGGCCTACATATGCACTTGGTTAGCACTGTATGTAGTGAAAATGTCAAGAGAATCGGTTCAGCTCTTTTTGTGTGATTGCGAAACAGGCAGACAATGTCCAGTATAGTACAAAGGGGCGTGTCATTTTACGCCCCTTTTTCCAATCGAAGTAAAACATGGCCTATAGTTCCGCACTTGGTTAATACTATCAGTGCTGAAAATTTAATTAAAATCAACAGTTTTTGCGTTATTGCGGAGCATGCAGAAATAAAATTCAATTCAATACAAAGGGGCATGGCATTTCACGCCCATTTGTCCGATCACGCTCTTATTTGGCACACAAATAGTACTTGGTCAGTACTATCGTTGGTTTAAATTTCATCGAAATCGGTCCAGCCGTTTTTTATATATAGATGTCATTAGTGGTGCAATGTAAAATTCGATTTTGCCCACCCCTCCGCCCACTGGCAAAAAAGCATGGCATTTTACGGCCATTTGTCCGATCACGCTCTAATTTGGCATATTGTTAGTACTTGGTTAGTACTATCTTTGGTTTAAATTTCATCAAAATCGGGTCATCCGTTTTTTATATATAGATGTCATTAGTGGTGCAATGTAAAAATTCGATTTTGCCACGCCCCTCCGCCCACACGCAAAAAATTAAAAATCTGACTGCACAGTGTTACTCCCTAGGCTATTCTGAATATTCCATGAAAATTTTATCAAGATCGGTCCAGCCACTTTCGCGTCCATAAGGAACATACATATAGCCGTTTTTTGCATTATTGAAATAACTTTCAATTCAATACAAAGTTGCATGGCATTTTACGCTACTTTGTCCGATAACGCTCAAATTTGGCACATAGTGAGTACTCAGTTAGTACTATCTTTGATATAAATTTCATCAAAATCGGTCCATCCGTTTTTTATATATAGATGTCATTAGTGGTGGAATGCAAAAATTGGATTTTGCCACGCCCCTCCGCCCACAGACGGAAAATCAAAAATCCGACTTGACAGTGTTACTCGCCAGGCTATTCTGAATATTCCCTGAAAATTTCATCAAGATCGGTCCAGCCGTTTTCGAGTCCATACGGAACATACATACATACATTAGAGTGACTCAAAAAAAAAAGTTGATGATGTACCCCCCTCAAAATTAACTTTGACATGTTTTATGAAGATTCCCAAAATATTTGGGCTCTAGCGATAATCTCCCGTGAGCTAAACCGCGTCAAAAAAGGGTCCAAAAATGGTATTTTTCATGAATATAAAATCCAGTAATTTTTTTTTTGTCCAATGAATGACCAAATATAATAGATATGTAGGAATTCTTTGATTCTGCATTAAAACATTTTAAAAATCTAACCACAGACTCGAGATAACGAGAGGTTTATGTCAGTTTTTTGATGCTTTTCAATTCGATTTTACTGAAAACTTAAATAACTTTGTTATTTTTTGTCCGATTTTCACTTCTAATACATCGTTAGAAAGGTGTTGACCACCGCTTGGGATTTTAGTCAAAAATTAACCCTTAACTGTACTGTCTTACTTTTTTATAACATTTACTTCGACATCATTAAAAAAATATTTTATAACCACAAAAAGCATATCTTTGTGCAGGAAACACGTTTAATTAATATATTTGGCCACAATTAATTTAACCCATGCATGACCAAAATATTTTGGCAAAAATTTTTAAAAAAGTTTTTGCGGTAATTATTGAAAGCTAGGAGAAATACTTTAAAAAAATAAATTAAAAAAGGTTTTTGCGTTTTTTGCACGAATATATGCAATTAAGACCAAAATTTGTTTATATTTTAATTTTAAAATTAATTTGCACATACAAATTTCGAAAAAAAATTTGACCGGGAATGTGGTACACGTAATAATTATTTGATATTAATAAGCACGTCTAGATAAACAAAAACCTTATTTAATTATATTTTTTTAAAGTATAACAACTAGCTTTCAATAATTTCCGCAAAAACTTTTTTAAAAATGTTTGCCAAAATATTTTGATCATGCATGGGTTAAATTAATTGTGGCCAAATATAATAATTAAACGTGTTCCTGCACAAAGATATGCTTTTTGTAGTTATATAATGGGTTTTTAATGATGTCGAAGTAAATGTTATAAAAAAAGTAAGACAGTGCAGTTAAGGGTTAATTTTTGACTAAAATAAACAAAACCTTATTTAATTTTATTTTTTAAAGTATTACAACTAGCTTTCAATAATTTCCGCAAAAACTTTTTTAAAAATGTTTGCCAAAATATCTTGATCATGCATGGGTTAAATTAATTGCGGCCAAATATATTAATTAAACGTGTTTCCTGCACAAAGATATGCTTTTTGTGGTTATAAAACGGTTTTAAATGATGTCGAAGTAAATGTTATACAAAAGTTAGACAGTGCAGTTAAGGGTTAATTTTTGACTAAAATTCCAAGCGGTGGTCAACACCTTTCTAACGATGTATTATAAGTGAAAATCGGACAAAAAATACCAAAGTTATTTAAGTTTTCATTAAAATCGAATTGAAAAGCATCAAAAAACTGATGTAAACATCTCGTTATCCCGAGTCTGTGGTTAGATTTTTAAAATGTTTTAATGCAGAATCAAAGAATTCCTAAATATCTATTATATTTGGTCATTCATTGGAGCAAAAAAAATTTACTGATTTTTTTATTCATGAAAAATACCATTTTTGGACCCTTTTTTGACGCGGTTTAGCTCACGGGAGATTATCGCTAGAGCCCAAATATTTTGGGAATCTTCATAAAACATGTCAAAGTTAATTTTGAGGGGGGTACAACTTTAACTTTTTTTTTGCCCATATAAGGTGAGTCGGTCTAACATACATACATACACACATCCATTTTTATATATATAGATTAGGACTGCAAATGCTAATTAGAAATAAAAAAGTTCTTTCTGAATATATGTATGAACTTTTTGACGCATTTAAAAGGAAAACATATTATTAAAATCTTCTGAGCAAAGCAAAAAGAGGGATTTATAAAAACTTAGGAATGAAAACATTAAAGCTGTCCTACATTTTGGATCCGCCATTTTTATTTTAAAAAAATCTGAGCTCGTATTCGTCATAAACGTTGTGCGATCATTTCCAAGTGATATTTTGAAGCATTAATCAATATTTTTTTACTTGAGCAAACAACAACACTCTTTTTTTTTGAGTGAATTTTTTTTATACCCTCCAACCACAGTATTGGAATATACTCACATTGTTATTCCGTGTGTAACGCATCGAAATATGGGTCTAGTACCCCATAAAGTATATATATTATTGATCAGTGATCGATTCTAAGACATTCTAGTGATGTCCGTCGTCCGTCTGTCCGTCTGTAGAGGACACGTTACAGTCCAAAATAAAACAGCTAGACTTTCGAAGTTTGGCAGGAATATGTCTTATATTCCAAGGCAGGTTAAGTTCGGAAATGGGCAGAATCGGACTAAGGGGAAAAAAGTTCCTCTTGGAGAACTAAACCAACCTCTGAAAACGGTATTTTTTGCAGGGTTTTATGTACTTTTTTTTAGACAAATGCAACATTTTTATATCAGAGGAAGCTCAAAACCCTGCATGTGGATAAAAAAAAAATTTGGCCCGCCCCTTTTGTGGGCGTGGATATAAAAAATGTGTTTTAATAATGATTAATTAGATTAAATAACACAGGGCAACACTTTGTTTTTGCCCTGGTTCTGATAGCTAATTTTCGGTAATTGGAGTACGCTGATTTCAGATCTGGCTATCGTTTTTTTGGGTCAGCTCTAGTTTTTGAGATATAGCCTAAGGAATCTTTGAAAATAAGCTATTTTAGGCATGTTTGTGAGTCCATATTTACCTTTACTTGTCTTACATCCAAAAGGTGAATGACGATTTTAGGTATGTTGGATATGCTGATTTTAAAAATGCTCTTATTTTTGTTGAGTCATCTTTTGGAGATATCGCTAAAATAAAATTTTTAAATTTATGCCCTCTTTAATTTTGTCTGAATATTTATGCCCTTTTTAATAACTCAAAAACTGAATACCAGTTTTGGTATCCTCTCATAAAATATAGTTAAGTTCGTGTTTAAAACTGAGGCTCTAAAATTAGTTTTGGAAATTATAGCCAAGCAAAGTTGGTAAAAAACGCACTTTTTGGACTCTTTAACAGCGATTTGCTCGCGAACGCGAGCTGATGGATTTGATGGAATTGGATAACAGATTCGGAATCAGCACACTAAAATCCATATGAATCAGTTATCAAAGGCCAGGCAAATTGAAAAAGTTCAGCTTTTGTCAACCTGTGTAATTGGAAGAATCATAATAAATCCATTTGATAACATCTATCGCAAGGGGAAGGTGTCCCCCAATGTCTCCCACCAAACCCCTTTTCAATCTCTCAAATTCCTCGCGACCCCCCATCATAAAAAATATTAACGTTGGAAAAACAAAAAAATATATCAACTAAAAAACAATAACAAACACAAATAAATAAATTTCTCAAATTTATTTAACTTTTGAGATCATCTATAAAAAAAAAATATTTTTAATTTATTGCAAAAAAAAAAAACTTTTGTCGAAAAATCTTTGTTCGACTTTCAATTTAAATAAGCAAAATTTAGCAGAATTTTCTGCTGAAATGGATATTTTAACAAATTTCTTTGTCATTCAGTTTTTTAGCAGAATTTTCTTCTGAAATTAATATTTTAACTAATTTCTTTGTCATTCAGTTTTGAAAAATTATTGATTGTGAGTGCTGAATATAAAAAATTTTTTTTTTTGCAAATTTCCTTAGGTTATTTTGTAATTTTACAGATTTTTTTTAAATTTTTTATACTTTTTCTTATTTGATTTTATTGCATTTTTTTTGTAAATATTTTTAATTTCTTATTGCTTAATTACACTGTGCTACCAAAAACACAAAATCAAATATACTTTTAAAATGAGGTAGTTAAGGTTGTTTATCTCGCCGAAAAGATCACAAAAATGCCCACCAAACTTGCCAGACACCCTCAAATTTTAAAGTTATTGTCAAAAAACGATTTTTTGGGACTTTTTTTACTAAACCACGTGTAACTTAAACATTTTTCAACAGATTTTCAATTTTTCAACTGTTTTGGATAGAAGGAGGATAGGGCTTTTTATGTGTGTGAATTGGTCTATACATATAAGAAAGATATGTACTGATTTTTTCAACAATATCTAATTTTTTTGTTATTTTTTGAAAATTTTTTGAGTTTATCGATTTTTTTCTGGTCTAGTTCGTTCAACAACATTTATATTTATAAACGTATTCTTAAAGAAAATTTAATTGTGAATACGATGAGCTTTATGCCAAAAAATCGGATAACAATTGACAGAGTTGTGATCATTTTTCTAAAAAAGAAAATTAAGATTTTGCTTGAAATTGCCGTTCGGATAACCCAGGCAAAAAAAATAAAAAAACAAACGAACATACTAAGAGGTCGCGTATCATTATTTTAAAGGTTTTTGGCCTCCTGAATTCGAATTTGACCTTGAAATTGCGCTATCTTATTAAGTTTTTGATATATTAATTTATGTTGAATATCTCAAAAACCTGACGAGATAGAGCAATTTAAAGGCCAGATTAGGATTCAGAGCGCCAAAAACCTTTAAAAATAGTGTACGTGATCTCTTATTATAACATTATTTTTTTTGCCTGGGATATGTGAACGGCGATTTCCTGTAAAATCTTAATTTTCTTTTTTAGAAAAATTATCACAATTGTCAATTGTTATCCGATTTCTTCAGGATAAAGCTTATCGTATTCAGAATCAAATTTTCTTTAAAAATACTTTTATAAATATAAAGGTTGTTAAATGAACTATAGCAGAAAAAAATCGATAAACTCGAAAAATTTTCAAAAAATAACAAAAAAATTAGATTTTATAGAAAAAATCAATAAATATCTTTCTTATATTTTTAGACCAATTCACACACATGGAAAGCCCCATCCTTCTTCTATCAAAAAAAATTAAAAAATTTAAAATCGGTAGAAAATTTTCTGAATTACAAAAGGTTTAGTGAGAAAAGTTCCAAAAAAACAAAACGTTTTCTGACCATAACTCTAAAATTTGAGGGTGTCTGGCAAGTTTAATGGGCATTTTTGTGATCTACTCAACAAGACCAACAACCTATACTATGTCACATCAGAAGTATTTTTTCACTGTAGCACAGTTTAATTTTAGATGTAAATAAAAAACAAATATATTTCAATATTTTTACTCGACGTTTCGTTGATGGGGTTTTCAACTTATTAACAGTTTTGATTTTATAAATTTGGTTTATTAATTTGATTTATTAATTAAAACTGAACATCACGACACAAATTGTATAAATTAGTTAATAACTAATTGGGAGAAAAAATAAATAATAATATAAATTACAGTTTTGACTTCGATTTTCGGAAAATTAACTATTTTTGTGAAATTAAAAAAAAAAATGTCAGCAGATAATTTTGCTCATTCTACAGAAATATGTAGGTCCCAGTAAAAACTTCTATTACCAAGTAATGAGGTTTTCGCCTTTAAATAGATGGTGGTAGCTAGTTACTATGTTGGTGAAACACTCATTATTTTAACATGGCGATGTCATTGGAGTAATGACCGCATACCCACTCGGTTACGAGAATGCTACTGAAAAACTACATACATTAGTACCACAAATAATATGCTACTAGTAGCCCAAAAATAACTCGTTACCCACTACTTACAAAAATGCTACCAAATAACAGCATACATTAGTCCCAAAAATAAGTAGCTACCAGTTGCTCAAAAATAACTCGTTTCCCACTCCTTACAAAAATGCTACAAAATAACAGCTTTTGATTCTTTTAATAAATTTTTAACTTGGGGCAACTTCCGCCAATATGAAATTGAACAAGTTCATGTTGAACGCGTTTATTTCAAGAGCAACCAAGCGGGCAAATGCGGAAATGGAAATGATCCAATGTGCCAACGGAACCAATGTTTACGTTGATATCCTTTCCTCCAAATGTTTGATTGTAAAATTCAAATATTACAGGACCGAAAATATATCTTGGAACCTCGTAGAAAGGGACATTTGGCTACTTAGGGCATTACCAATAACAAATATACAGAAGCGACTGCTGCTCAGCCAATGGAAACCGCATTAAACACCATCTTAAGTCTATATAAGAGTGAGTTAGGTTTTAAGGGAAATACTGTCTGTGATGGTTTTTTACCTTTTTACCGGCTTTAACATAATTTAAACAACAAGGCAAAAAAAAGTTAATTAAAATTTGGAGAACACCACAAAATTTCTAGAAAAACAATAACAATTTAGAAAAAGCCAATTAAAATCCAGAAAACTTCAATAGAAGTTATGTAAAGACTAATTAAGGCTCATAAATCACGATCAAGTGTCAGCTAGATCCAGTTTTCTGAATATCAATTTGGTTTTCTAAACTTTTTTTTGCCTTGTCCCAATTTTAATCAGAATTCCTGAATTTGAATTTCTGTTAACAGAGTTTTATTAGAAAAAGTAGATAAATGTTAATCTTTTTTAAGCTTAATGTGCAAGTTCTTTCTAAATTTTCTTTAGCATTTTTTTAATTTCATTAAAAAAAAATATTTAGACAACTTATCAGATATTTTAAATCGTATTTACCAGTAACCTGTTCTGTATCAGGTTATCGGTAACTCATTATTTATTAACAAGATGTAACCGATTTTGTATTAGGCTATCGGTAACTCATTATTTATTAACAAGAAGTAATCGAGCAGGTAACGAGCCCTCATTACATAGAATGCAGGCGGTAATGGAGACTTATTACCAAGTTTTTACTGGGAAAGGTTGTTGTTTCAAAAAATAACAAAAAAATTAGATTTTATATAAAAAATCAATAAATATCTTTCTTATATTTATAGACCAATTCACACACATGGAAAGCCCCATCCTTCTTCTATCAAAAAAAATTAAAAAATTTAAAATCGGTAGAAAATTTTCTGAATTACAAAAGGTTTAGTGAGAAAAGTTCCAAAAAAACGTTTTCTGACCATAACTTTAAAATTTGAGGGTGTCTGGCAAGTTTAATGGGCATTTTTGTGATCTACTCAACAAAGCCTATACTATGTCACATCAGAAGTATTTTTTCACTGTAGCACAGTGTTATAAACAGTTTAATTTTAGATGTAAATAAAAAACAAATATATTTCAACATTTTTACTCGACGTTTCGTTGATGGGGTTTTCAACTTATTAACAATTTTGATTTTATTAATTTGGTTTATTAATTTGATTTATTAATTAAAACTAAACATCAGGACACAAATTGTATAAATTAGTTAATAACTAATTGGGAGAAAAAATAAATAATAATATAAATTACAGTTTTGACTTCGATTTTCGAAAAATTAACTATTTTTGTGAAATTCCAAAAAAAAAAAAGTCTGCAGATAATTTTGCTCATTCTACAGAAATATGTAGGTAGCGTGTTTTAAAAAAAAGTTTCTAAATTTGTCTTTAGTTTTAATAAAAAAAAAAAAAATATTGAAAAACATCATCCATTCCCAGTTGGCAAAATAAAATCACACCTGACATACTGCTGACTCTCCCTTTATGAAATCGCTGACATCTTCATACAATTTTTCTAAATGTCATCAATGACATGTCAGCAGTGTCCACCAGTATCGGTAGCCACTAACAATTCGTTTTAATATTGATGACATTTTGAAAAATTCTATGAAAATGTCAGCAATTTTATAAAGGGAGAGTCAGCAGTATGTCAGGTGTGATTTTTTTGCCGACTGGGTTGCAAAAACACTTTGAAAAAAAAAATTTTTAAAAAAAGTTTTTTAAAATAAACTTTAGCAAACTGTTTGTGTAAAATTAGCAACATTAACTGCAACCAATAACAATTACAATTGTAGTAAATCAGTTTTTAAAAGTATGAAAACGCGAAGGCCTACTTCTTACATCCCGATTCAATAAGACATTCTGCTAGAATAGTCAATGAGACACCGTTTAGGCACTCTAGATCAGCGGTTACCAACCTATGGTACGCGTACCACTAGGGGATACGCGAAGCTGTCCGCGGGGGTAAGCAAAATTTTAGTATTTTATAGTGCATTTACACTAGTCCTCTAAGCTAGCTTAAAGAAGATTGTGGCTCCAATCCAGTTTCAATCTATTAGATTGCCCATACAAATTTATTTTTTTCAATCTAGTAGTTTAGACTCTAATCGGCAAACGCAATCTTGTAAAGTTAAATACAACTCTGTACTTATATTATTTCCATTTTCCAACACTGAAAAACACCGACACAAAGCCTGCCGTTTTGATGACGCCGCCAAATATGTTTATGCCGCCGACATTGTTATTTATAAACGCCGTCACTGGCCTTGTTGATTATACGACGACTAATTACCGTCGCTATCTTTTGACGCAGTCACACACATTTATTACCAACTTGTTATTATAAATGTCAATCTTAATCTTCTCAAATGTAAAAAATGCCAATGTAAACGGTACAGATTACAAAGTAGATTAAAATCGCAATTTACTAGATTAGAATTCCAATGTAAACGCACTATTAGACATTCGTTTTAGATTAACCTTTCAATGCTGCTTCCGTATTCCAAAGTTTTCCATATCGATAGGTTTTTAAGAAAGTTAAGGTCAAAGTTCACAAAAAAATAATTTTGTGCACTTTAGAGAGCATTATATTTTTTGATGATATTTTGAGATCTGACCACTTGTTTTCGATTAACCTTTCGGCGCTGATTCCGAATATGGTTCCCAAAATTTTCTATGATGTCAGGTTTTAAAGAAAATTTATGTCAAAGTTCTCAAAAAACGTGTTTTTGGGCATTTTGGAGACGGGTTGTGACAGAGTGGAAATTTTGGTACCATTTTGTTAAGCTCAAAGTGCCCTTTCATTGTATATACGAGGGTATTTCATTCGAAAAGTCACGGGATTATTGATCTACCCACGTATTAAAAAAAAAATACATTTAAAAAAATTAAAAACATTATATTTCCGCCCCCTGTGATGAGTTTTTGGAACTTTTTTTAAGAGTTGAAAGAACGTCCGTTGTTTTATTTGTTTTGATCTCCCCTAAATCCTTCAAAAAAATTATAATACCCGCAGATCAAAAATTTTAAAATTAACTCTAATATTTATATGTGAAGTTTTTAAACGAAAACAAAAAACTCGTGGGGGTACACGGCTGATAAAATTTAAAATTAGGAGTACGCGAGCCAAAAAGGTTGGTAACCGCTGCTCTAGATCATCGAAAAATGCTTAAACAAATTTCAATCAACAACAAAGCGGATTCAATTGATTTTTTAATTGAAACTCCTCCGATAGGAAAATTATTATATCAATCATCAAATTGTAGGTGATTAATTGATTTATTTTTTCATCAATGGCTTCTTCGATGTTGATCAAAAATTTTATCAATTTTTTATTTAAAGTCAATTAAAGTAATGATTGATTTAACAAATGAATTTTGAGCTTATGACAAAATTATGAGGAAATTCATATATTTTGCATTCCAATATGTTGCCGACAATAAAAAAAATAAAAACCGAGAATAAAGTATATGTTTTAATTAATGTATTCAAATAAATTGAAGCAAAAAAAATCTGGTATGTTGAAAATTTGTAATTTGATAGTTAAAGAAAATAACAAAAATGTTGATCAAAACAATAATTGACTCATTTAATTTTTGATAATCAATAGATTTAATTGAAATATTTTAGTCAATAATTTTTTGTGTGTTGTGTGAGTGTCCGAGTCTGATTAAGTGTCGCGACACTTAATCAGACTCGGACAAAAAATTATTGACTAAAAAATTTCAATTAAATCTATTGATTATCAAAAATTAAATGAGTCAATTATTGTTTTGATCAACATTTTTGTTATTTTCTTTAACTATCAAATTACAAATTTTCAACATACCAGATTTTTTTTGTTTCAATTTATTTGAATACATTAATTAAAAAATATACTTTATTCTCGGTCTTTATTTTTTTTATTGTCGGCAACATATTGGAAAGCAAAATATATGAATTTCCTCATAATTTTGTCATAAGCTCAAAATTTATTTGTTAAATCAATTATTACTTTAATTGACTTTAAATAAAAAATTGATAAAATTTTTTATCAACATCGAAAAAGTCATTGATGAAAAAATAAATCAATTAATCACCTACAATTTGATGATTGATATAATAATTTTCCTATCGGAGGAGTTTCAATTAAAAAATTAATTGAATCCGCGTTGTTGTTGATTGAAATTTGTTTTAAATTTTGTCTGTGAACAAGTGCTGACACCTTTACTTCCCCATAACTCCTTGAACACTTTCTGTGAGAGATTACCATATGCAAATCCATTTGGCCGACTATACAATGCCCTGACAGTACTCCCACCAGAAGGCTAAACGTCAGTTTATCAAAAGTAAGAAAAATTGTTGTCCTCTAAGAATTTGATAGTGGCCGTATTCTACCCGAGGTCAGTGATATCCCAACTTTGCTTCATTCTATTCTCTATACTGTCTAACTTCATTCATCAACTCTACTACAGGAACCCATATTTCAAGTTTAATATTTTCTACAACCGCATTGTCAATGCCCGTCCTTACATATACAGTTCCAAACGATTCCCGATATCACAGTGTTTGATTCCAAGGTTTTTAGAGCTGCAAGATTATCCACAAAATGTTTATGGCGCAGGAACGCGAGTTCCTTGCCATGATCATCTGCGAGGCTTTATCAATTGCAAGTACCTCTGCCAGGAAAACACTACACTTGTCCGGAAGTCTCAATGAGGCCGGAAACCGCACCCATCCGAAAACCGTAGCCATCTCCATCTTCGATCAGTCCATAAAAATTAAGATCGCATTCTTTGTCATAACAGAGTCTTGCGCCTGGTCTCCGTAGTTCACACCTGGACTTCAAAGGTTCTTTTAAAGTTTGTCTGCAGTGATATATAGTCGGTTTTCTGTTCGAGTTTCGTTCCGCCACCTTTCTTATTATGGCTGAGTGTCACCAAGAGAGTTGTTTAAGCATTGACGACCCCTTGGACCTGAGATTCAATTTTGCTGCTGTGCTCTTGACATCGACGGGCTGAATGTTTAGTATTACTTTTAGGCCGGCCTAGAGTGCCAATATAATAGCACCAGTAGTGCCCATATATGCCGGTCGTTCTACCTTCTGGTGATATACGGGTTTAGACCCCACCTTCCAAAAGTTCTCCTGCAGGTGTAAAAGGCACATAACGACTTTTACATCCTTTCTTCTGTATTAATTTTCAAGAAAGCTTTGAGTCCAGGATCAGGCCTATATATTTTGACTCTTTTGTTAGGTCCAGGACGATTACATCTAAATTGGGAATATCAAGCATGACTGTGTCACTCATTGTTGTGAACAAAAAGAGTTAAGTTTAAAAGGGATTAGCTTCCAGACTGTTGTCTTAGCACACGTCAAGAGTATCATTACCGCTGGTTCCATAAGTTTGCCAATTGTTGGTAAAAACTTACCTTTGATTATGATCACAACGTCATTAGCGAAGGCAACAACCTTCACACACACTCTGTTCAGGGAGAGATCACTCTCGCCATGAGGAGTGCCCCTTGTAACAACTTTCCTCGCTTCACCATTACTTATCTTCGAGTTAATTGTCCTGATTGCCAGCATATTTCCCGTAGATATTGTAATCTGTTTTTCTATGCCTGTACTAAACAATGTCTGAACGAATCTTCCACATTCAAGAATGACGCCAAAAGATACTCTTTCTTGTTAGGAGTATCCTCAATCAACCCGAAAACATCATTTAAAGGCGATCCAAACCAATCTTTAAGATATGCGTGCTGGGCCATGCTGAAGTTGTCTGAAGTAAGGATACTTCTCACATAGTCATCTACCAGTCTTTCCAGTGTTTTCAATTTAAACGATTACAGACTGATTGGTCAGTAATCCTTTGCTGTTTTGTGGTTTATCTTTACCGCTTTAAGAATGAAGTCTCTTTGACCCCGATTCCAGCAGCAGCCATGGCATGATTATCCCAAGGACTTGTCCATGAGTGCTGGAAATAACCCGGCCGATTTGAAGGGCTTGAAGGAACGGGCCGCTTCGTTATCTTGCGTTCATCCACCATTGTTGTTATTAGTTCACTAATAGTAACTACATTCCGTGAAAATGTACCCAAGGTAGTTGCCCTCCTCACATAGTCCCTGCAACATGGGAAATGGGTATCCGCCAGAATTTTATGGTTTCCTGACTGATGCATGGAACACAGTTATCTTTGAAAATAGATTTATGGAGTCTTCCATAATTCCCTCCAATTCTTCACACACTACAGACCAATAATCTATTTTTGCTTCACCGATTTCCCTTTTAACAGCGTTAAAACTGGGACTATAGCTCTTCCATTCTTCCGTTGTGTTATCATTCTTTGCCGTATTGAAGAGTTTCCTGCTTTATGTTCTATGTAGATTGAGCTCCGGCGTCCATCACGGTTGGTGTGGCGTCTTTAGAGGTAAGCTCTAAGGACAGTATTTAAAACAAGGGTGTTCATCACTAAACAAACCGATTTCTCCAAACCTTATATACTGCCGGCATTTCCATTTCTGGAGGCGGCAGTGCTTTAACAAGATTTTGAGATTTATCCCAGTTGGTTTTTTTGGGATTTATATATGGAATCCGTTTCTCCATTGAGAGGTCAATACTGAAAAGCATCAAGTAATGGCCCGAGATAACTTGGCAAAAATCTTGAATTTACAAGATTTATATCGTAAGATTTGAATAGACTTTTAATAGAGTTTTTTTGTTAGATTATACTAAAGTTTTTCATTCGTATTCTAATTATTTAATTAATCTACTTATTTTAGATTTGCAAATCAGACATCTTATGTTGTACTATATGGGCTGGTGGGCTGCATATTTTCAATGACTTATGCATATTTCAATGGAACGATAACAACAATTGAAAAGAGATTTAAAATTCCATCAAAAAATACAGGCCTCATATCAGTGGGAAATGATATTAGTCAAATGATGGTCTCAGCAGTATTAAGTTATTATGCCGGAACAGGTCATAGACCGAGATGGATGGGAGTTGGTAAGTTTGTAACTTGTAATTTCCTTAAGAAGGCATAACTAAAATAATTATTTTTCTTCTTTAGGTCTCTTAACAATAGTAGCATTTTGTATGTTAACGGCTGCTCCTCATTTCTTATATGGTCCCGGGGAAGATGCTTTAGCTTTAACTGTCGAATATGGTGCCTTACCTGATGCAAATACTACCATGGAAGTCTTAGAAGAACAACGTTCTAAAACACTTTGTCGTCTAAGAGGTGATAGTGTGGAGTGTGTGCAAGGCTCTGGAAATTTTGCCCCACAAGTGGTGTTATTTTTAGCACAATTCATATCTGGTATAGGTGGTTCATTGTACTATACCTTGGGTGTTTCCTATATGGATGATAATATTAAAAAATCCAAAACACCAGTATTATTAAGTGAGTATAAGTCAATTAAAACTAGAATCTAGTAGTTAAAGCAAAAATTATAGTTGTAAAACTTTATGAAATGCCATAAAGGAAGATGATAGACACAAACAATCTAAAACGAAAAGATTATTTAATTATAAAGATAAAATGTGTAAAAAAATTAAGGAAAATTCTACGAATCTCTATAATATTGATAAGATAAATTTCTTTACAATTTTTTTCTTAGGTTTATCATACTTTTTGCGCATGTTGGGTCCTGCTATTGGTTACGCTTTAGCATCTGTGTGTTTAAAAGTGTTTATAGCACCCCAGTTACATCCAGTTATACAAGAAAATGATCCTAGATGGCTGGGAGCCTGGTGGATGGGCTGGTTGATAATTGGATCTTTAATTATAGTATCGGGTACTTGTTTGACAATGTTTCCTCGAGATTTACCAAGAGCAGTAGCACGTCGTATGGTAGAAGAAGAGCGTCGAAAGCAACGTTTGTCTATAGAGGATAAAAATAAAACAGAAAAAGAGAAATTAAATGAGCTGTTAGAAGAGAAACCAGCAGTTGAACATAAAGCTTCATTTAAGGATATGATGACAACATTTAAACGTCTTACCACAAATAAGACTTTAATGTATAATAATTTTTCTTCGGTATTTTATTTATTTGGTTATACACCATATTGGATATTTACACCAAAATATATTGAAATACAATATAGGCAATCGGCATCCACTTCTAGGTAAGTGAGAGATCTAAAATATGTGGGTAGGAGTGGCATTTTTTCCTCTCCTTTGTCAAGAATTTGGAAAAATTTTATTTTACTAGGCCTAAAAATTATGCACTCAAAAAATTATGACGGTAGATTCGACTACAAAAGACAGTTAATACAACTACATTTGTTGGACTTAGGCCCCATAGATTTTTCCGATATTCACTTAAAGCGGTTTATTGGCAACAAATTGAAGCCTATTTATTTTACTCATATTTGGTTTGTGAGTTACACCTATTAAAGATTTGACAAAAGATAAACCCAATCGGTCAATGTTTCGACTTGGGACCCATTTTCCAGGAAACACTTGTTGGTCTTGACCGAGTATAATTTCCTTACTGATTTTATTTTAATTTTTAAAACTTATTTTATGAAATCAGCTCTTACCGCTCCCATGGTGCCTTCTGGAGGGGTGAAATGTAAGACCCACTCGTGCACTATGCTACTCATGAATTCTATATGATATTTGAACACAGCAAACTTAATTTATAAATACTTTCAGCATGGTTACCGGTACAGTGGCTTTAGCATTTTCTGCGGTTGGTGTTTTACTTTCCGGATTTGTTATCTCAAAATATAAGCCACGCGCACGTTATATGGCTGCTTGGAATGTGCTTGTTGGTTTCCTAACGGTAGCTGGTTGCATAACTTATGCGTTTATTGGTTGTCCTGGTAATGAACAATCAGTTGTGGTCAATATACATGATAAGTAAGTTGTTTTGAAATTATGCTTAAGTCTGTAGTTGACAACTTTTTGACTTATTTATCTCCCCAGAGCTCTAGATAGTACTCCAACTTGTAATTCCGCTTGTGGTTGTGATTATGTTCGTTATTCACCTGTTTGTGGTGAAAATAATATGACTTATATTTCGCCCTGTCATGCGGGATGTAAAAAGCAACATATTACCGGTAAGGGTAAAAAGGTAAGTTTGAGATGTGATTTATAGTTTTGCAAAGCTTAAAATTTTAATACATTACTAAAATCCACAATTTTTTTTTTTTTTTTCTAAAAGTATTTCTACGATTGCTCCTGTATATCCAATGTTAATGCAACTTTAAATGGTAATCCCACATTTAGCAGATTAACAGCAATGGATTTAACGAAAGACGATTTTAATTTCACATCAACAGCTCCCTCTTTAATAGCATCTTTGGAAGCATATTCTGATGTAAGTAAAATATTTAAAAACTAAAAATGACAAAGAAACATTCTCGCCTATTGTCCTGGATTTACTGGATAGAAAGACAAGTTATTGGATCCTAATTATCTATTATCTCTTTTACTAGATTAATTTTGGCAGTGGTGGTCAAGCTGTTTCCGGCGCCTGTCCCGTGGATTGTTTTGCACAGTTCGTTACCTTTCTCTCTGTAATGTGTTTACTGAAATTTGTTGGCGCCACTGGAAGAGCCTCCAATTTCTTAGTCTCTGTACGTTGCGTACCAGAAAAAGATAAAACCGCTGCTATGGGTTTTGGTATGATGATGATGTCAATGATGGCTTTCATTCCTAGTCCGATATTTTTCGGTTGGGTTTTAGATCGTTTATGTCTGGTATGGGGTAAAACGTGTTCCAATAAGGGCAATTGTTGGTTATATGATCCAGAATCCTTAAGGTACTTTACACAATTTAATATTTTAAAATATATAACAAACTAATATCAAATGTTTTCTTCCAGATATACCTTAAACATTACTGCCGCTGTTTTCATATTAATTGGTACCATATTTGATGGTGGCGTTTGGTATTATGTTAAAGATTTGAAAATTTTTGATGATGAAGTCAAAGAAGTTGAAATGGAAATTATGAAACAAAATGATGAAGAAGCAAAAATTGATAATAAATAACTTAATTTTGGTGTGCTATGTAACACTTTTTTTTATAATTACTAAAGTGTATATTCATTTAGAAAATTTGGTAAACTAATTGGGGAACATTTACGTACACTCTCTTCAACCAGAACTATCCGACTGTCATGAAAGTTTCGGATGGTTTTAATAAAGTATTTTTATAAAATCGAACATAATCAAATTAATGAGATTTTTAGAAAAAATAAGAGTGTTAAATTTGTCGGTGACACATTTCCGTCTCTATAAATAAATTCAAAACCAATAATTGTGATATTTAAAAATTAAAAGCTCCCAAGCGGGAACTATTTTTCTTCTTACACGATTTTTTTTGTCCATTTACCGTAAAGCCCACGACCATTAAACATATTTGTTTCAAATTTTTGAACATCATCGATCTTTTTACAAAGGATCACAGTACATGATTGCTTCCCCTCATGGCTTTAAAATCTCTTTAAAAACATTTATAAATGTTTACTAGTTTGTGTATAACTGTGGCACTTTTCTTTATTCGAGTGTTGCCATCATTGACCATAATTTAATATCTTATTAGAAAAGAGAACAAAATCTACCACAGTGGAACCTTTACTGATTGACTCATCCATAGATTGTAATGCAGAAAATGATAAATAAAATAATATTCCTAATTATTAATTCAGCGTATGTGAGTTAGAACTTACATACAGCGAAAGAAAACAATTTACATAATAAATGAAAATGATTTATTTTTTATTTGAACTCCCGAATAAAACTCATGAACTCATAAATGAAATTTTATACACAATATGAATAATTTACTTAGCTAGAGTTCACACTTTAAAAGAAAATCAAATAAGATATATTATATTCATTAAAATCGAAACAGTACAACTATAGTATAGGGTGTTTTTTTTAGAGGTTCACAACTTTGAATTGCTAATACTGCTTTATTTGACTACCGATCTAACTGCTGATAGTTGTTTTTTGTTAAGTATGGTATGACATTTTATCATGCAAAGACTTACACAAAAGCAACGCTTCCAAATTGTAAAACTTTTTTATCAAAAAAATGGTTCTTTTCGTCGAACTTAAATTTTATTCAAAGTTCATATTAATTGGTTAACAATATCGTTTGATTTAACCCCATTGGATTATTTTCTGTGGGGCAATGTAAAGTAACTTGTCTTTTCCGATAAATTAGAGACAATTAAACACCTGGAAATAAACCTTCGACAAGTTATTGGTAAAATTCAGAAAACGGCCGCAAATTCTGTGAAAATTGTGTGAAAATGGAGGTTCAGATTACTCCATGTACGAGCCATTCGTGGAATCGATATGGCTCCAAATCATTTTTAAGCATTAATGTCATAAAATTATCTATCCAATAAAGTCAGTTTGATAAATATTAAAAAAATTTTTCCTTACTTTATTTTAGTTTAAAGTTCGGTAACAGTAAAAAAAACACCCTATATATGATTTAAAGAGCTATTGGTAAGTACAAACATTTAAATATTTTGGTTAGGTCAGTGCACTCAAAAAAAAAAAAATGCCTGCGAATTTTGTACTCTTGCCCAAAACATTAAATCATGATAATGTTTTTCGGAAGATTTGGGTGTACATTAGAGTGGCCATAGTGGAAATTTTTTTGAAAAGTTAAATTTTTCGCACTGAAAAATGTGAGGTTGGGGATAAAAATAATTATGCATATTTAAATTTTTTTTTTTAGTTCCGAGTACCTCCGGGTTGAGCCCAAACATTTATTACATTACCCATTCATCACTATTTTTGTTCCTGTTTATATTTAAATAACAACAAAATGTTCCCATCTGAATTTCTTCGATACCTATAATAATTACCTTTCCAACGAGCCACAATAGTCTGCAGATAAACTGCGGATAAACTTGCCCGGAATACCCTAAACCAAAGTTCCAAAAATAGATGAATATTTTTATTGTTGATAATATTATACTATATTATACTACTGAAGATTTTTTGTGGGATGAAAAGTTTTTTCTGTAGTGCTCCACAACTTGAAGCAAATACTGCTTATCCTCTTCGTCGTATGTCAATGCCCGATTGAAATCTGTAATAAGTTTTATTGCTCTTTCTGCCGGGTCATTTACAACAGTTAAGTGTTGGCATATTCGTTTTGCGATGCAGTATTCTTCTTGATCCTTCCAAATTGATGGATCCAATTCAAAAAATGTTACATCGATTTGTAAACGATGGAAAAAACGTTTGGTGCGAGGAGTGACGAAAGAAGTTACATCCTTATTTTCAAACGATTTCACTTGTTCCAGCGATAAGTTTAATCTTTTCGGAATAACTTCGTCATTTTCGTCAGCATGATTGCCAAGAGCTTCAACCATTTTCCGTTTCACTTCAATAGATATCATTTCATCGAAAAATCCAAGAGCAACCGCCTCTTCGAATAAATACCATAAATGGTTTTTGATTTTTGACAATACGGCATTTGGAACATTTAGATCGAAATATGAAATAGCGTCTTTAATGAATTGCAAATCTTGGCGAGGTGCAGATACAGCGTTAACGCATCCGAACCCATAAGAAACATAAATACGCGTCAAGAAAATGCAAATGTTTCGAATGTTTTTCAGTTCGGAGGATGTCATCTTGAATTGTTCGCGAAGCAAAAAAAATCGTATAGCAGTATATAGCTTTGGACATAAACCTTGCACGAATTGTTGCGCCAGGCAAACGCAACTGTCTACTTCCTTACCAAGAAAAATGAGCGAAAGTTGCAACAACTCCTTATAATCGGCTCGTACATAATGAGATTTCAACGCCTTGAGTACAATAAGTACTTATTATACTTATGAGTATAAAATAGCAAAGGAAAAAAATATTAAAAACTTTAAATAGCGATTCGAAACTAAGCAAGATAGGGCAAAACGGAGCAAATTTTTGGTCCTGTAAACCCCCAGAGTATTGCCAACTATCATCATATGAACTTGTAACGACGTGTTTTTCCACCGGTTGCTGGGGTTAGCTCGCGGGGTCAAGGTCAGTTGCAGAAATTTATAATTTGCAGAAATCAAGAGAGAGAGAAAGGCGATTCGTGTTTTAGTTTACAAAAAAAATAAGAACTCTTTATTATTAGTATATATATATAACTCTAAAATATTGATCACTTAAAGCTACAGACTAGGTTGGTGGCCACGGGGCCGTCGACATTTGGATACCGTACTCAACGCTGGGTTATCGGAGCGGCTCGGTGATGCTAATCTAGTATACCTCCTACGATTTCAGAGCGTAATGGAAGGCCAGCACGTTGGTGAAGCTCTTCCCTCACCTCTTACTGATCAGAGCGTAAGTAGACAAGGCATTTGGTTGCATAGGGATAGTAATTTGCTGCTTGGCGATGGCTTTGCGTTTTAAACAAGGCGATGATGGCTTCACAGGGGGGCGTTGTCGTTTGTTGTGGCACCGGTGGTCGGCGTAACTATTAAACACATTCTTTAGGTTGACGATAGGTACGACAGAGAGACCGAAGTAGGAAATTCTCTGGACATTATGACACTCGCGTAAGATTCTTCGATGAACGGGAACACTATGTGAGAGACCTGTATAGGAACTTCTCTGGAAACACTCGCGAGAAACCACGTTAGACACTTCTATTTAATGGGTAACACTACGTGAGAGACCTGCGTATGAACTTCGCTTGAGACACTCGCGAGAAACACCGTTAGACACGTCTATTTAATGGGGAACACTACGTGAGAGACCTGCGTAGGAACTTCTCTTGAAACACTAGCGAGAAACCACGTTAGGGACTTCTGTTTACCGGAGACACTGCGTGAGAGACCTGCGTAGGAACTTCTCTTGAGACACTCGCGAGAAACCACGTTAGGAACTTCTGTTTACGGAGACACTACGTGAGAGACCTGCGTAGGAACTTCTCTTGAAACACTCGCGAGAACCCTCGTTAGGCACTTCTGTTTAACGGGGACACTACGTGAGAGACCTGCGTAGGAACCTTTCTTGAAACACTCGCGAGAAACCACGTTAGGGACTTCTGTTTACCGGAGACACTGCGTGAGAGACCTGCGTAGGAACTTCTCTTGAGACACTCGCGAGAAACCACGTTAGGAACTTCTGTTTACGGAGACACTACGTGAGAGACCTTTATAGGAACTTCCCTTGAAACACTCGCGAGAAACCACGTTGGACACTTCTATTTAATGGGGAACACTACTTGAGAGACCTGCGTAGGAACTTCTCTTGAGACACTCGCGAGAAACCTCGTTAGGCACTTCTGTTTAACGGAGACACTACGTGAGAGACCTTTTAGGAACTTCTCTGGAAACACTCGCGAGAAACCACGTTAGACACTTCTATTTAAGAGAATAATCACAATTGGAGCGGGAAGCGGTTTTCCGCAACTCTCCCCATACATTTTGTATGCAATATAAATTCCGCGGCGTTTTTCCGCCGAAATAGATTCTATTCTATTTTCATGGCGTTTTTTCTCTCTCTCTCATTTTTCCTCTCATTTAATTTTTTGGCGTTGCCAGACTTTAACCAAAAAAAGGATTGTTTTTCTGTATAGTGTTGTAAAATACAAGTAAAGTACGAGTTTTTTGGCAGATGGAAATAAACAACAAAGCAAAACAAAAAAAAAAAAATATGGAATATTATTCAAACAATGGAGTTTGCTGAAAATTAATAGATATTGTTAAAAAATATATGAATTTTTATGAAATTTTTTAAGTTTTTAGGATGCAATATGTAAAATTTGTTTCACGGAATGTGTATTTTATTTTTTATTGTTTCGAATTAATAAATTGTGCAAAAATTGCTGTTATTTTCTTGTTTTGCAACTGTTTTATAAGATTTTGCCTCTTGGTCTTAATTGAATGAGTTCTTATAATATTGAACAATTTTTATTGTTTAAAAATAAAGAAAATGTTATTGCCAAAAGTAAAATTTCTAAATAAAATAATTATCACAACAATTATACATTTCGAGGTATGAATGTCAAAAATAATGCAAAGAAAACCGCAAACCGCTTGACGCTTAATTTAAATTAATCGCTCGGTTTTTGAATCGTTTTTCCGCTTCCCGCTCCAATTGTGATTATTCTCTAATGGGGGACACTACGTGAGAGACCTGTGTAGGAACTTCTCTTGAAATACTCGCGAGAAACCTCGTTAGGCACTTCTGCTTAACGGAGACACTACGTGAGAGACCTTTATAGGAACTTCTCTTGAAACACTCGGAAGACTGGTGAGGTTCCATTTGTCGGCACTCCTCAGGGTTTAAACTGAAATGCGCTTTACGGCACTCATTCCAGTTGAGTCGTATTCTGGTGTGATCGCCTTGACGGCCACACACTGACTACCTGTCTAGTGATTGAGCGGGTCTTTATATATGCCTTAAAAAAAAGAGAGTGAGTAATTAAAGAAGAGGAAGAGAGAGAGAAAGAGAAGATAGCTTTATTTCTGTCTCTCTTTCGTAGTTAGGTAGTTGTTAATATTATTATAAGTTTTATTAAAGAAAATATAAATAAAAGAGGACAATTCTTTAGTATAAAAAAAAAACTCAGAAAATTACACAATTCATTTATGTACAAATAAAAATAATACAATTCGATTTCTTGAAAACTAATAAAAAAATAATATAAATTCGGGTGTGAGCGAAAATGAGTGAAAGGATTTCCGCGTCGTCACAAACTGGCCCAGATGGGTCCAAACTTTGAATCTAAAAAAATTGGCATTCCCGAAAATTTAAAAATGCACATATCTTGTTAGAATACGACCGCCAAATACCCAAAAGCCCTCCGATTAATAGTTTAATAATTATACAGTTTTTAAAATTCTCAAGATCCTATAAGGCCCCTTATACCCTGTTCCCACTTACAGCTAAAAACCATTTTTAGCAACATTTTACGTTTTATGCTTAAAAACCAATTTTATGACTCGTTTTACCATACATTTTTTTGTTGTAATATGTCAAAATAAAAATGTTTTTAGCTCGTTTTAAAATTAAAACGATTTAAAACGAGCGGAATTCCAGGGGTTGAGTATTTTTGAATGTTCAGCGTTTTTAAAGCATTTTATTAATATTGGCAACATTGTTTAGTACTAAAATGTAAATAATACAAAAAAAAATCGTGCCATTTTTATCTTTAAACAATTCTTGAATATTATAAACAGTTATATGTATAATTAATGAATATAATTTTAATATTTTAATTTCGATTGTTGTTGAAATGTGTACATGTTTATCAGCTGATAATGCAAATGTCAAAATAAAAACATAAAAACCAAAGTAAAACGAGTGAAATTACGTGTGAACACTTTTTTTTAAATTAAAACAAATGTCGTTTAAAACCGTTTTTAGATGCTCGTGAGAACAGGGTATTAATTCCAATATCTTGAAAACTTGCCAAGAGCTCCAAAAATGCTTTTGGATTTTTTTGTCGTGTAGGCAGTATTTAGCGAGATATATGCATTTTTAAATTTTCGGAAATGCCATTTTTTAGATTCAAAGTTTGGATCCATTTGGGTCCATACATGCGAAGAGGGGCGACAATACTATGGGGACCAAAAGTCCGTTGAGCTCTATCTTGCTTAGTTTTCGGGATATCGCCATCTTAAGTTTTTTTGTAAGTGGTTAGTAAATACTCTAAGTATACTAAGGGTATACTTATACTTATACTTGTTCATACTTAACACAACTTTACTTGAGTATGCGATCACTTATCAACTATCCATACTTGTAGTTGTTTCACTTGCAGTTGGTATGAATATGTTGGGTATGAGAATGGTTTAAATTAAAACATGTCTTATTCATACATGTTTTAACACTAATACTTAAAGAGTACTCATTATAATAATTTTGTCATTCTCTGGTCGCTTATAGCACAAAGTTTTTAGAAAGGCTGATCAATGGGTAATATAATAAAACTTTGGGCTTAACCCGGAGGTATACGGAACTAAAAAAAAAAATTTAAATGTGCATAATTATTGTTATCCCCAACCTCATATTTTTCAGTGCGAAAACGTTTGGATTTAACATTTTTTAACTTTTCTATATAACGCTATGGCCAGTCTAGTGTACATGCCAAAGCAAAGTTTTTTTAGAAAAAATAATGTTATATTACTTTGCTATTCCATGCAAAACGAATTGAAATATCCCATTAAAAAACCAAAAGAGCTGTACATTTCTTAAGTGAGTGCGAAAAAGTGTTTTTACATTTTGGAGAGTATAAAAGATTCGGCACCAAAGAATATAACACTCTCATATGTTTTATGTACATTTAATAAACAAATGGAAAATTTTTATGCGAAAAGCTTAGACTTGGTGAAAAAGTAGTTTTTGTAAAAAAAATGATTTTTTTTTCGCGAAAAACAAAATTATGTTAAAAAAAATTTAATAAACCCAAAATTTTAGGTGAAAACAAATTTTGATGAAAAAAAGTTTTTTGATGTAAAAAAAAAATTATGAAAAAAAATATGAAAAAAAAATTTTTTTGGTGAGAAAAAAATTGATAATAAAAAGTTCGATAAAAAAATTTGATGAAAAAAAATTGATGAAAAAAAAATATTAAATTATTGTTTCTGTAAAGACAGTCGAGCTCAGGCTCTAATTATAATTATGTATTATAATTTTTTGATTTGTTATATATGGTTTTGAATTGAGAAAAGTGTGAAAGAAAAGTTTTAATTTTTCTAAAAATTTAAGACATCCTGGTTTGTTTCTTATTAGTTTCATATTATCTAGTTTTAGTAATCTTCAGAAAAACTTTTAATGTCAACTTTATTTAGTTAATAGAAGAATTCCAAAATTTTTGACTACAAAAAAACACTTTTTCGGCCTTACCTATTTTAATTGTCTTAAAAATTGGTACATATGTTCTTCTGATTTTTGTTGAATTTATGTTTTTGTTATTTAGTCAAAATTGTGAATGGTTCGCGTTTTATCGCTGTTCAAAGTTGGTATTTTGCAACAATAATTGTATGATAAATACACAATGTTTAAATGATCATATCTTTGGAACGCATCATCCGATTGCCACGAAATAAAGCGCAAAATAATGGTTATGTCCTGTACTTAAAACAGAATTTTGAAAAAGGATAGGATGCTTTGCAAAAAGGATATTAAAATAAAAAAAATTTTCCTCCATCCTCCATCTTTAATTTTCCTTTATTTTTTTGCACATATAGCCCAAAATGTACTTAACAACATATGCACATCCCAAATTGGGGTGATAAGCGGTTTAATTGTCAACGCGGTTTCATGAAGCGACTTATTGATTTTTGTTAATAACTCTTGTTTACAAATAAAAAACAATTTCTGCGCACTATCTGCTAATATTTTTTTTATATGTATTTTGGATTGCTAAAACCAAAATTTCATTAAAACAACATTTCGCGAATACATTTTTGTTTAATGAATTTTTTAGCGTTTTTTTGGAGGTATTTTGGCTATTTGGCTTATATCTTTAGTTCTATTTATCTGATCTGCTCACAATAAAAACCACACTCAAGATAATCAAATTTCCAACAAATCCAACATTCATCATTGTCTCGACAGTGCATAGCTTTACGCGCAAATATTTTTTTTTGCGTTATTTGAAGGTATTTTGACTATTTTTCTTATATTTTGAGTTCCGTTTATCTGATCCTTCCGAAATAAGAACCAAATTAAAGACAATCAAATTTCCAACAAATCCTTCATTCATTATTTTTATATCAGTTCATAACTTTACGCGCAATAGGCAAACATATGACTAATATAAGGTTTTTGATTAACAAATCGTTAAAAAAATTAAGGAAATAGAAATCTTTGCAATTAATTAAGTTTTTTATTTATCTGCAAAGCCTGAACATTTAGAAATATAATAAAGTTGATTTGATGAAAATCAATAGGTTTACTCCGAAGTTATCACAAATTAGATGAAAATACATGAGAAAAGCACTAAAGGTATTATATTGATATATAAAAAAGTAAAAAATTAAGCTGCTTAAAAAAAAAACAAGGAAAATCTTTAGGGTAGTTTCATAAAATTTTTCATAACTTTGGTATTTGCTCATAAAGTTTAATGAAACCCTTTTATAATCAATATAAATGTTCAGGCTTTTAAGATAAATAAAAAAAATGCTAATTTGTAACGATTTCTGTTTAAATTTTTTTTTTTTTAAATGAGCTTTGTTAATAAAAAAAAATTGGTTTTACTTGTTTGCCTATTGCGCGTAAAGTTATGAACTGATATAAAAATATTGAATGAAGGATTTGTTGGAAATTTGATTGTCTTTAATTTGGTTATTATTTCGGAAGGATCAGATAAACGGAACTCAAGATATAAGAAAAATAGTCAAAATACCTCCAAATAACGCTAAAAAAATTATTTGCGCGTAAAGCTATGAACTGATGAAAAAATGATGAAGGTAGGATTTGTTGGAAATTTGATTATCTTTAGTTTGGTTTTTATTGCGAGAAGATCAAATAAACAGTACTTAAGATATAAGCGAAATAGTTAAAAAGCCTCCAAAAAACGCTAAAAAATTCATTTAACAAAAATGTATTCGCGAAATGTTGTTTTATGAAATTTTTGAGTTTAGCGATCAAAAATACATATAAAAAAATTATTCGCCGTTAGTGCGCAGAAATTGTTTTTCATTTGTAAACGAGAGTTATTAACAAAAATCAATAAGGCGTTTCATGAAACCGCGTTTACAATTAAACCGCTTATCACCCCAATTTGGGATTTGCATATGTTGTTAAGTACAATTTGGGCTAAATGTGGAAAAAAATAAAGGAAAATTAAAGATACGCATTTTGAGATATTTGCAAATTAAGGACATTTTTTTAATTTCAATATCCTTTTTGCTAAGCATCCTATCCTTTTTCAAATTTCTATTTTAAGTACAAGACAAAACCATTATTTTGCGTTTTATTTCGTGATAATCGGATGATGCGTTCCAAAGATACGATCATTTAAACATTATGTATTTCTCATAAAATTGTGTTAAAATACCAACTTTGAACAGCGATAATACGCGAACCATTCACAATTTCGACTAAATAACAAAAACCGAAATTCATTGGTTTTTATTGTAGTTATGTGTAAACAAACTTTTATTTTTAGTAATCATTATTCTTCTTCCTCTCCTTCATCAATTCTGATCTAAGTACTTATTTTTGCAAACATTGCCAGACATGGTCTATATTTTAGACACAAATGTTAGGTGTTGCCATTTTTCCAAAGATACTGATTATTGCCACTAAGGGCGACTTATAGTCGTTATTTTTAAATTATTGTTTCTGTAAAGACAGAAATTTTTAGAAAAATTAAAATTTTTCTTTCACACTTTTCTCAATTCAAAACCATATATAACAAATCAAAAAATTATAATACATAATTATTGTAGCCTGAGCTCGACTGTCTTTACAGAAACAATAATTTAAAAATAACGACTATAAGTCGCCCTTAGTGGCAATAATCAGTATCTTTGGAAAAATGGCAACACCTAACATTTGTGTCTAAAATATATACCATGTCTGGCAATTTTATTGGTAAAAAGCTTGTAAAATTACAAAATTATTGGTAAAAGACTTGTAAAATAACAAGGAATTCTTGTCAAAAAGGAGGTAGCAAAAAAAAAATTACAAACTTTTCTTGTAATATTACAAGGTATTTTTTTTTGAGTTTGGGGCTTGTCTTAATTGAGTCTTACTGTATTTATAATAATACAAAACAATAATGATAATTATTAGTGCAAAAAGTTAATATTGCAGTTAGTTGTTTTACAAGCTTATGACGTATTCATATAATAAAATGTTTATTAGCCTGTCCCGAAATTAACAACTTTTTTTGGATAATGGCTTAGTAATAGCAAAAAAAAAAGAAGCTTATTTCCGAACTCGTAATGAAAAAAAAAAGTCAAAACCACGTAGAAAAGTTAAATTCGACATGGCCGAATCCCTCCACAAAGCCCATTTAAGTGATAGAAACATTTTCTAACCTGAAAAAAAATTAACAATTTCGATTAAAACTTTTGTATTTTGAATAATATTTATACCCTACACCACTCTGTGGTACAGGGTATAATGAGTTTGTGCTGATTTTTGTAACTACTCGAAATATTGGTCCTAGACCCACCTTTAAGTATACCGATCGACTCAGAATAACTTTTTGAGTCGATTTAGCGATGTCCATCCGTTCGTCCGTCTGTCTGTCCGACCGTCCATATAAAAGTTGTAAACACGATACAGGTCGCAATTATAAACCGATTTGGTTGAAATTTGATACTTAAGCTTCTTTTGCCCCAGGGACGAAGCCTATTGAAATTGGGAAAAATCGGTCCATGTTTAGACCTAGCCCCCATACAAACGTCCCATATAATTTGACTTAAGTGACCCTAATTAGCGTATTATAACAGATATCCTTTCGAAATTTGGTAGGTAATCGTTTTATGTATTAACAAATTATCATTCCAAATTTTAAAGGAATCGGACCAGTTCCTCTTGTAGTCATCATACAAACCACCCTCCCGATATTCACATATATCACAAAATCTTTTTTAAATTTCAACTCAGTGAAACTGAAATAAATGTTTAAAAAAAACAGGTAGTGTTTGGAATTTAGAAAAACTGTAAATGCAGTTGAGTAAACAAGACCTTGAACCATTACTGAGAAATGTTTAAGGATTACCCCACTTTATCCGTAAAAGTTACAGAGGGTTAAAGTTGAAAAATCTATAAAAATGGCATGAAATAATCCATAGTTTTTACCTTCTTTCGTTTTTTTTTTTAAGTTCTCCTTATATTTCAATCTTTTCCGGCATAACACAAAGTCAGTACGTATAAGAGATTATTTTAATGTTGGTTTGATAGATGCTTCATCGCTTGGTAAGAAGTTATAAGACGGTTAAGTTTTGAAACCAAAACTGCTATTTAATCGCGATTTGAGGTACTTAGATATCTTTTTTGAAATCGTTTGGTCATTAAAGGATTAAATTTATATCATATATTTTAGAAGAAATGATATATCCTGGCATGTTTTAATAACGCATGCAGTAAATGTGTAGAAAAAAAATCTTTAAAATATTTTTAAGATTTTTAAAACCGCTAAATCTTAAAACCGCCATAACTTTTGACCCCCTTGCGCGAACGAATTTCTTTTTCTTAAATATCTTCTAATATTTATGCCAACTTTCATCGATGTGCCATCAAAACAAAAATCACATCTTTTTTACCTCAAAATTTAAGTCTTAGACGGAACTCCTCATATCTCTCAAAATTCATGAAAATTGGAAATATTTGATTAAAATTTTGTTTTTAGGTGCTAAAGGTGTACTTTGGTAACTTACTTTTATCTGAATATATTCAGATCATTTTTGGACTTGGTCCCCTTTATAAAAATTTCGACCGATATTAAGTTAAATCTGTCTATTGGAATCAAAAATAAGCCAATTCCACTAAAATTTTGTCTGTGTGTGTTTTCTACACAGAAAATAATATCGTGATTTTTTTTTTAATTAAAAATGGATTTGATATTAAATTTAACTTCAATTAAACATTTTAATTGATTCAATTAATGTTTTAATTGAATTCTTAACTTTACTGAAAATAAAAATAAAATAAACAAACGAAACCGGTTTTGTATGCATTAGTGTTAGTAGCCAATGAAAAAATAAAATGCAAAAAACAACAAAAAAAACTTTTGAACTATTGTTTTGTATATTTTGGTGGTAGCAGCCAATGAATACATAAAAGCAACAAAATAATTTAGTTTTATTGTTTTCTTTAAGGCGAGCGGTCGTTGCGGATAAAGTGTTTTACTAATAAAATGTGTACAGTTGTGTTTTGCACATTGAAATATAATACAATTTTTTTTTGTTTCAACTTTACTAAGGCGACAAAAATGCATGCAATAACAAGATTTCAAAATAAAAATGTAATTTTAAATAGTTATTGATATTTTAAAATACTACTATGATGTTTCTATGCAAAACTATACCAAGTGTTTATATTTAATAAAGAAAATAAATTTCTTAATAATATAAAACAAAAACATTCTATGTTTATTTATTTTAGGGTATTTTTTGAAGTTCATCTTTTAAAATTAAATTGAGTTTTGGTCTTTTTTCAATAAAAATTTTTATGTGAATCAATAAACCTATATTATTGATTTCAATTTTATATTAATTTTTTTTTAAGTTTATTTAATTACAATTTTAATTGGTTTTCCATTTTATTTTCAATTAAAAATTTAATTGATTCAATTAACAATTTAATTAAGTTTTAAAACTATTTTCAAACAAAATGAGTAATTAATATGCGCATTTTCGTGATACGTCCGAAATCAATTAATTTTTTAATTGAATCAACGAATTTCGTAATTGAAATTCATTTTTATTTTTTTCTGTGTAAACTAATTAAAGATCTAACAAAAGATAGATCCAATCGGTCCATGTTTGGACTTGGGACCCATTTTCCGGAAAACACTGGTGTAGGGTATTATATGGTCGGTCTTGACCGACTATAACTTTCTTTCTTGTTTTTTGTTCATTTTTGTAAGAAAAAAAATTACAAATTTTTTTTTTTCGGTCGATTTCAAATCGATCGAGGATCATAATTATATATACTTTATAGGGTCCTAGACCAATATTTCAAAGTATTACAAACGGAATGGCAAACTTATATATATACCATCTATCACTAGAATGGAGGGTATAAAAATTGGAGTTTGTGTTTGCCTCCCTAGAAACGGTTTAAGTTCGCAATCGTAGTGTATTTTGGTAACAGCAAAATATTTTGGCTGCAATTGGTGTAAAAATTTGCGAAATTTGTAGTGCATTAGGGAAAACATGTTCAAAAAATTACATGGAATAATTTTGGTCCACCACTGCATTTTACGAAACAAATTTCGAAGTTTCTGAGTTTAGTTTTGCGAGTTCAACAGTGTCCTTAAAATCGTCTATGGTCTTTTTAGTACCGTTTTAAACCTTTAAAAACGAAAAGCCGAAAATTTTTTTTACTTATTTTTGCAACAAAAATTAGATGAGTATATTAAATTACTTAATGCACACCAGTGGATGTTCAATTGGTCGGATCCCATGTTTTTTCTGCTCTCAATAAGTTGGTTCTCTTAATGCATGTAAAAACTCTCTTAATACACTTAGAGAACCAATTTATAGAAAGTGGCATATTGTTTTTGGGGACTACCAATACCTCTTATTTATCTTTACTTTATGATGCAAACTTTTAAAATACTTTCACATTAATTTACTCCCCAATTTTAACCTGTTGGAAGGAGGCAAAGAAAGACTAAATTTGTTTGATAATTTTTTTCCATTGAGCTCTCGAAAGAGCGTCTTTTTTGGTATTACCTTAAATTATTTTTTTCGGGATCTGCTAATGTTTACACAATGTATATTATACATACAGTCAGCAAAAAAAGTCTTCACCAAAACTGCAAAACAACATATTTATTTAAGGGGGGTTGAAACAAAACAAAAACAGCTTTAATGTAAGCAATTTTTAAAAACATTTATTAAAAAAATGTTTTTCAAAAAATGGTCACGATAAATAAGTGCTAGAGAATTTTAGGCTGTTTTTTTAATACCAACCCTCTTTAAATCGATTTATAAAACTACATTTCTCCTAAAATGTTAATGGGTGTATGATACTTACAATTAGTGATGCCAACTTATTGCTTTTGGGACTATTAATGGTTCATTTTGATGCCTCAAAATGCCAATATTCGAAATATCTCTATTTCAAGTTTGCAAAAAATGGCTGTATTTTCCTAAGTTAAAAAAAATGTAAGTTTGTTGTAGTACATTGACTATTTTATAGAGATTAAGACAAACTTTTATTTAAACTTAATTTGAGCAAAATCAGACCATTTTAACCCATGACATCCTTCGATCAAAGTATAGAGTTTTTGGTAAAAGTTTTCTAAAAAGCCAAAGTTTTGATCGAATAGCGCCTCGAGTTAAAATGATCGGATTTGGCTTAAACTAATTTTAAATACAAACTTATCTCAAGGGTTCACATTATCGGATTTGGTTCAAATTAATTTTAAATGAAAGCCTGTTTTAAGCTCTTCAAAATGGTCAAGGAAAAAAATTTTGAATTTCTTATTTATTTTCTTGACCGTAAAAACAGCCCCGTTTTTTGCAAATTTCAAACAGTTTTACCTCGAAACCGTTAGACTGATTTAATTTTTTTTTTAATATGATGTATCGCAAGATATATTTTATTCTAATTTTTAAAAATCCAATTGCCGTTGCAACCTGTTAATTTTATCCGATTGACCTGAAATTTGTGTCACGTAATACTAAGGTCTAGTAGAATAAAAATTTGTCCGGGCACTTACGAAAATCAGAAGTTAAAAAAAAAAAATTCTACTCTGAAAATTTTTTTCCTAACTGTTTAGAAAATTTCCAAACTTTAGTTAAATTTTACTAAATTTTGTATGAGCTATTTCATAGGAGATTGTGTACCTAAATTTTGTTTAGTTCTTTTTTGTTTTTAAGAGCAGTGTCAACTTTAATTCAACAATATTGGAAACTATTTTCAAATATTTTTATTGTGCTGCTCTGAAATGGTCCACCTCTCTAATTCCACTGTTGCACTCTATTATCAACCTCATAAATTAATTTATTACTGTTATTAAATATATAATTAAAAAAAAATTAAAATGACATGTGAAAAAAATGTAAACAAACTGATAATACAAGCAAATACAAAATGGCCCACTTATAATCTGGACAGGCACACAAAAAAAAGTGGCCAGACCCAGAGGGTAGACCCAGTTATTCCTAGGTTTTTGGGGTCGCTAAATCCGAATATGACCATAAAAAATCATTTCAATTGCCAGTTTTTCCCCTACCGCACAGTGGGGAAAAATTGACTTTTTTTGTCAAATTTTGCCTACAGGTCGCAATTCTTAACCGATTTTGATTTTTCTTTTTTTACTTTTTTTACTTTTTATATTTTCCTAAAGTTCAGAAAATTTTAATTTTTTCAGTTTTTTTGCAATAAAAAATGTATTAGGCAAGGGACGAATATGCTTTATGGACTAAATTAAAGGTATTGAAGCCCCTTATCAACGACGTGATTAGTATTTAAAAATATATTATTATTTTGGTTTTTATAACCAGATAAAAATTCAAGAATTTTCACTTTTAAAAGACTATATCTTTAAAAATAATGTACCAATTTCAATGAAATCTTTTTTAGATTAAAGCTTATGTTTTGCTTAGTCATAATTGGTACACAAAATTTTTTGAAACAAATATTTTATTTTTTTGCTTAAATTTTACCTTATGATTTTTGGAATTTCAAAATTATTTTTTAGTCTGTGTAAAAAAAAAAAAAAGTTGTTACATTGTAAATTCGAAAAAAAGAGTTAAACAATTTTGCAAAAATACTTTATATACCAATAATGGTTAAGAAAATAATAAGCTTTAATTTAAAAAAAAAATTCATTGAAATTGGTACATTATTATAAATAATATAGGTACTTAAAAGTGAACATTTTTAAGTTTTCAGATGTTTATAAAAACCAAAATAATAATAAATTAAGAAATGCTATTAATGTCATTTATAAGGGGTTCAAATACCTTTAATTTTGTCCATACAGCTTATTCGTCCCCTGCCTATTACATTTTTTAGAGCAAAAATTCTAAAAAAATTAATATTTTCTGAAATTTAAAAAAATATTCAAATAAAACAAAAAACGATTTTTAGAAATCCACCATGACAGACCGATGAGGAATTTTATTAGCTAAATTTCAAAAAAATAAAAACTAAAATCGGTTAAGAATTGCGACCTGTAGGCAAAATCGGATAAAAAAAGTCCATTTTCCCCACTTTGTACCGCCCCTTTACAACCTTCCGAAGGATTAACTTTTAATTCTCATACAAACTTAAAATTAATGTGTTCTTTTACGTTTATTTTGCAGCTGAAACCTAAAATGACAACAAAAAAATTATGTGACCCTTCCCTCAACCCCTAGCATGCCCCTACAACACCCTGAAGGGGGATGAATTTTGAGTGTTTATAAAAAATCAAGATGTATATGGGACATTCCAAGCCAAATCACTCACTTTTAGACCCGTCCCCTTTCGATTTATTTTATTTTTGGATATGTTTTAGTACTAATTAAATGCAAATGTAGAACGCCTTACCCATGTCCGATCGTTCTTAATTTTTGTGAGGCGTATTTTTACCTCGAAATGAATATATCTATGGCAAGTAGATATATATCTACAATTTAATTTTTTTGGAGCACCATATAAAATAAATCAGAGCAAAAAAATAAAAGGTGCAATTTTAAAAATAAAAAAAAAATAGAAAGAATTGTGATCACATCTCGAATTATAGCTTAAAAGTTGCGTAATTTAGAGCAGAGTTTTTTGTAGTTTTTTACAAAAAAATCGAAGGTTTCGGACTTTTTCAAAAAGTCGATTTAAATTTTTAAACGTCAAAAAATAAGTGATAATTAATTCGAATAATTTTTTCATATTTTTTTTCTAAAACTACATTTGAATACCAACAAAACGTTGTCCAACTTTTTTTAATATATCTATATTTTTTAATGGTCAAAATTAATTAAAAATTTCAATTTTTTAATTTTTTTGAGAAAATCGCAATTTTGATTGATTACTCAACAATTACTTACAAAATTGATTACTTAACACCATCTTGAAATAAAAGGCTGAAAATTGGTGTCCAAGTTGCATTTAATAAGTACTAAAACATATTCAAAAATAAAATAAATCGAAAGGGGTCGGGTCTAAAAGTGAGTGATTTGGCTTGGAATGCCCCGTATGGATTTCTATGTTTTTTGGACCGCTAAAACGGAATATGACTACAAATAATGTATAATACCCCTCCCTAACTCCCTAGTACCCCTTACTACACCCCATAGGGGATTTAATTTTGAAATTTACTTTCATAATTTTGATAGTGTACATTTTTATACCCTCCAACCACAGTATGGGGGTATACTCACTTTGTTATTCCGTTTGTAACGCATAAAAATATCGGTCGGGGACCCCATAAAGTATATATATTATTGATCTATGATCGATTCTAAGTCGTTCTATGAATGTCCGTCCGTCCGTCTGTATAAAACACGATTCAGTCCAAAATAAAAGAGCTAGACCCCTGAAAATTAGCAAGAATATGTCTAATATTCATAGGCCGGTTAAGTTCGGAAATGGGCAAAATCGGGCCAGGGGGAAAAAAGTTCCTCCTTAACGAACTAAAAAAACCTCTTAAAAAACGCCAATTTTACACATTTTTGTGCCATTTTTGTTAAACAAATGAAACCTTTTTGTGTCAGAAGGGGTATACACTTCTGCACTTAGACCCAGGGGCCTGGAAAATTTAGTTTTTTTCTGCCCGCCCCCTTTTGTGGGCGTGGATTTAAAAAAATCATTAAAATAATGAGAAAATAATATTACTAAATTGGAAAAAGCATAATAAATAAATTAATTAACATTTATCACGATGGGGAAAGTTTCCTTCACCACCCACACCGACCCCCCCAAAAAAAACGACCCTGGATTTTTTTATATGTTTTAACATGTTGGAGGGTCTCAAAGATTCGGCATAGCCGAATTTAACACTCTCACTTGTTTTTTTTTTTTTAATTTAACCAATACTCAGGGGATGCCCCCTACTCATGCAGTGTATTGTATTGATCAGGAAAATAGGGTATGGGAAGGAGGAAAGAGGGAGTAGTGTTTGTGGATATTTGATTTAAATTTTTCTAAATTGAAAGTAACAGGGAAGACCTCTGCGGGAAGTTTGTTCCACATACGAATCGTTCGACTGAAAACGAATTTTCTCTGTAATGCGTTGTGCGAAACACAGGACAATCAACTACAAACGGATGTGCTCTTCTAGATAAGCGAGTGTTACGAATAAATACTCGGGCTCGAGGAATAAGTTCACTTATCTCAGATGAGCACCTCCCATGGTGATATCGATTGAAAAGTGTCACACAACCCACATTCCGACGATGCTCCAATGAATCAATAGAGTTGGATACACTACTGTCATTGATAAGCTTCACCGCCCTCCCCTGAACACGGTCCAAAAGCTTCAGAATAGGCACTGAAGCTCCTGCCCATATATGAGAGTTGTATTCCATCCTAAGTTTTAATAAAAATTTTAAAATTAAACCCCTATAGGGCGTAGTAAGGGTTGCTAGGAAGTGAGGGAGGGGTATTATATATTTTTTGTAGTCATATTCGATTTTAGCGGTCCAAAAATCACAGAAATCCATATACATATTGAAATATTGGTCGGGGACCCCACAAAGTATATATAATATTGATCCATGATATAATCTAAGACATTCTAGCGATGTCCGTCCGTCCGTTAGTCCGTCTGTAGAAATAACGATGCAGTATAAACCAAAAGAGCTAGACCCCAGATTGGGCAAGAATATCTCTTATGTTACTGATGCTTCGAAGATGGGCAAAATCAGACCAGGGGGAAAAAAGTTCCCCCTTGAAGAACTAAAACGACCCATGAAAAATACGATATTTTTACGATTTTTTTTTTATTTTTGCTCAACAAATGTAACATTTGTATTCCGTATTATGTTCATAGACCAGCGCTTGGACCAATGGGGTTAGAAAATTCAAGTTTTTTCCGGCCGCCCCCCTTTGGGCGCGTGGTTATAGAAATTTATTAAAAATAACGATACAAATTTATTATTTAAGCGTAAATATCATAAACAAATAATTTGTTAACATATATAGCGGGTGTTAAATTATAAATTTAAAAACTCAACATTTACATGGGTTATTGACCACTAGCCCATGTGGCTTTTGGGCATTACTCAGCAATTGTTGTACCTGAGGTTAATACTCTACTTAAGATAAATTAACTGCGCAAGCATAAATTTTATTATTTCAGTATAAGGTATTTAATTATTAATAATAATAGGTGTGTTCCAGAACGTTACCGCGGGTGCCCGCGGTAGGGTTGCCATATTTGATATAGGAAAAAATAGTACATCCAGTCGAAAAAAACAGTACATTGCAAATAAAAACAGTACTTTTTTGAAATTCCTATTTTTAACATTTAAAATCTTTAGGAAATTTCAAAGACTCTTAATCAATGAGCTTTGCCAAATATTTTGTTTCAAACTCACTTTTTATACCCTTTACTTACAATTAGTAAAAAGGGTTCAAGTTTGTAATTCCGTTTGTTACACTTTGAAATATAGGTCTAGCAAACCATAAAGTGTAAAAATTATTATATCCTATGACCTTACGTTGTCCGCTCGTCTTTCTGTAGAAAACAAACTTTTACAAAACTACCCTGGGGCTAAGGCGACTGGCATATATATTTCTAATTTTCTGATCAGGAAATTTAATTTTCAGCAAAATCCGTGAAATTTAGATGGGGTATATCGAATTTACATGCTGAAAACAAAATAAACACGCTGAGAATGACATTTGTAAGCCAAAATATATTTGAAAAAGTATTTTATCACTAAAAAAGTTTTACATTAAAAAAAAATTACACCCAAAAAAAATTTACGGGCAACAAACAAATTTTTAAATATAATTTTTTTTGTTGTCAAAATAACGCTGGGTCAAATTATATTCATGGCACGTTAATTCGTTTCTTTCGCTGCTGCTTAAAGATTTTAAATTCTAATATTCTGATAAAATGTGTATCTCTAACTTGGCGTAATATCTCACTTATACCGATTTTGTCATCTCTGAAAATAGGTTTCTTTAAATCTTGTCATATAGCCTTTTTGCTTTGCTTTAACCAAAACACCGTTTTAGCAGTGTTTAAAGAACGTATAATTAAACATACCGTAATACCCCATTCACATTTACAGTTTTAAACCGTTTTTAGCAGCAATATTTTTAGCACTTTCTTTATGCTATTACAGTATATTGACAGAAAAAGCTAAAAATAATTGCTAAAAACGTTTTAAAACTGTAAGTGTGAATAGGGTATAAAACAGTGTTTTAATTAAAAAACAATTTCTTAAGGTAAGTACGAAATGGGTATAAAGCTGTGTTTATATCATACCACTGAGTATTAAGACCTGTCAAAAAATCGTGTGTAATATGATTTTGTTGACAGTCCAATAAGACTTTTGATTTTATGAAATATTTCAAAAAATTGCTGTGTGTTATTAGATTTGCATACAAACAGCTGTTTTTAAAAATGTCTTTTGATTTTGTTTACGATTTTTTGGCAGTATTAAGACTTTGGTAATATTTTACTTTCTTAAAATCTAAAGACTCGGTGGGATGGTATAAACACACCTTATCTGGCATAAAAGCAACTGATTAAATAAAGTAAAAATCAGTACTTTTGCGTACTGTTTTACACCCTATTCACACGTACAGCTTTAAATCGTTTTTAGCAGCAATATTTTTAGCACCTTCTTTATTCTATTACAGTATATTGACAGAAAATGCTAAAAATAATAGCTAAAAACGATTTAAAACTGTAAGTGTGAATAGGGTATTAGGTGTTGTGCATAAAACAGTACTTTTTATAAAAAACAGTACATGTACTGTTTAAAACAGTACGAATGGCAACCCTAGCCCGCGGGTACCCAAACCAGCCCGAAAAGCGTTCCCGTACGCAAAAATTGGGTAAATGAGAGAGTTTTTGAGAGAATAAATTTGTTTCTCATTTTACCGAACTTACCAGTACTATTTTTCCGTGTAAATTGGTAACAATCAGATGTTGAGAAACAGCTGATTTTTGTTGTGAAAATAAATTAAAAATTTTAATAAAATAAAAAAACGAAACAAAAGTAATGTTTAATTTAAAACAAAATAACATATTTAGTCATTAAAATTAACTTTTACAATTTGTTTCGCATTGTTGAACGTATTTTTCTCTTACTTAAATATGTTAGCATTTCAGTTTGTATACATTTTTTAGTTTTTGGGCTAGAAATGTGGTTTTTTGCGTTCCCGTACTTTTGTGGATTTTTGCGGTATGGTGAGAGTTTTTAAGATCTTCTCTCATTTTTCCGAACTTTACCCGGAAAGTTCTGGAACACACCTAATATATAGGTCATATAATTTTTTAGCTGTAAGCATTTTTTAGTTTTAATATTTGTTATAAATAAAGGTAAATAATTAATAACTGTAGTTAGTCGAAAAACCTTAACTCCGTCGTTTGTTTTTATTTTCTTGTGTACACCAGTAAGTACACAGCGGGGGTACAGGTGTCCCCCACCAACTCCGCCGACCCCTCACCAAAAAAAAGACTCCTCTGCGATTTTTTTTTAATTTTAAACGTGTTGGAGGGTATAAAGGATTCGGTACAGCCGAATTTAACACTCTTACTTGTTTATAATTCAAATAAATGGAAATAGAAAATTTGCAATATTATTTAAATATTTATGAAAGAAATATTGTTTAAAAGCAGCGCGAAATGTCAAAATAATGCTGATGTGTAAGCCCCTTCAAAACTTTTTAAAAAACAAATAGCGGTTCTGGTTGCTGATTATTTTAATAATTTTACTAAAATGTTTAGTTGTTCTGTTTTTAAGAAAATTTTATTGAAAAAAAATTAAAAAAATTTATTAAAAAAAAAATTTATCGAAAAACAGCATAACTAAAAAAAATTTCGCTTTAAAAAATAAACGAAATTGTTCTTTCTGTAAAATTATTCTGCTGCTAATTTGTTTTGTTATATTTTTCCTCTGACGATTTTTCAAACACCAGGCCATACATCCGCCCTGCGGCTTTCTTGAATTTTTTGAACTTTGACCACAATTTTCTCAAAAAACTGATGTGATGAAAAAGTTTGGGGACCAGATTTGTGATCTCTAAAACCATTGCAATTAACTGTATGTGGTCGTGTCCCAGTCACATCAAGTTTTTTTTTTTAAATGTTCAGCAGTGTAATTTATAAAATGTGCCATTTCATTCAAAAGCTATAAGCAGCGTTTAAAAGGCTACGTTAGCTACCCGTTTTTTTGCTTTTGCTTTTCATATCACTTCAAACAATTTCAATATTATAAGTTATAGCTTTTGTTTACTTTTCTTTTTTGTGTTTGCTTAAACTACAACAACATGAAAAAAATAAAAACTCCAAACAGAGCAGTAGCGGAAAACAAATTTTATTGTTGTAGCCTACAAATATACTACAGTAGTATATTTGTAGGCTACAAATATACTACAGTAGTATATTTGTAGGCTACAGTATTACTACAGTATTACTACAGTAGTATTACTACAGTATTACTACAGTAGTATTACTACAGTATTACTACAGTATCACATTGTAAACAAATGTTGCAATATAAAAACGTGATCATAAGTATTAAAAATTTCGTTAAGATGGTGTAAAATGAATACAACATCGAAAAAAGAATAATAATAATTTTTAATAAAATTCTTTCAATTTTGGTCAAAAAAATATAGAAAAATTTTGAATTTTGTCGAATTTTTCGATATTTTCGAATATGTACGCGATTTTAATATTATCGGTCTAGACGCTCAGAAGTTATGAGAAAAACCGTGACATTAACATTGGGTTAGAGATGGGCGCTGGTCACGTGATTTGCGTGATTCACGTGAATCACGCGTGAGTGATTTTCATTTAAATCACGTGATTGTGAGTGAGTGTGAGCTAAAAAAAATTTGAGTGAGTGAGTCATTTATTTTTTGCGTGAGTTTGCGTGATAAGATTTTTAGATTAGCCCAATTTTTTTATTTTTTGTAGTTTTTTTTTTGGTAAGAAAATTTTATTGCGTGAGTAGATTTTGTGTGACTTACGCGTGAGCGTGATTGAATCTGGCGTGAGTAAGATTTTTATTACTCACGTGAATAGTGAGTGAGCGTGAGTAAAAAAAATTGCGTGAGTGATTCGATTATTTTTGCGTGAGCTTGAATGAGTGTGAGTCAAAATCCACTCACGCACCCATCTCTACATTGGGTATTTCGAAAATTCACGTGTTGAAAAATACTCAAAACATGGTTTTAATTAGAGATACCCATATGGGCGCGTGAGTGATTTTTTACTCACACTCACTCACGCCCACGACAGGAATTTTTGAATCACGCACACTCACTCACGAGCAAATTTTTTCTACTCACACTCACAATCACGTGAGTAAATTTAATACAACTCACACTCACGTGCACTCACTCAAGCTTCACTCACACTCTCGTTGACTCACACTCACGAAACTCTTATTCATACAAAAAAAAATTTAAAAACTAAAATTTTAAAAATCTTTTAAAATTTTCAACAAAATTTAAAGTTCAGCGTAACTTAAAAAATCGACTCACGCACACTCACGCAAAAATCTTACTCACGCACGCTCCACTCACACGTGCGTGAGTAAAATTGAATTTAGTCACACTCAAGCGTGGTCACGCGTGAATCACGTTCTAATCTGCTCATGTGCCCATCTCTACTTTTAATGACAAGGGAACACCACAACAATGTTTGCCAAAGTTTTTTTTTGAGAAGTTGAATTATAATTTAACATTAAAACAATCCAATCCTATTCTTTATACACATTAAAATAAAACAGTTATGTTAAACAAGATAAGTGTGTGTGTGTGTTATAGTTTTATTAAATTTTCTCTTTGTAGGCTACAAAAACAATATTTGTAGGCTACCAAAAATAATTTGTAGGCTACAGGTAGGCTACCAAAAATAATTTGTAGGCTACAGGTAGGCTACCAAAAATAATTTGTAGGCTACTTGTAGGCTACACAATTCTAATGTTTTTGTTTTTTTTGCTACTTATTCATTTTTAAAAACAATCGTAAGCTTTCGCTACAAAAACAGAAATGTGCAAGTATTAGTAGTTATAGCAATTGAATGATTTACATATTGTTTGTTTTTAAAACTACACATATCGTCAATTTTGGTTGTTTTAGCTACTTTCTTCGTAGTAATTTAAACGCTGGCTATAAGGCACATAAGTCGCCCAGATTATAAGTGGTTCATTCTTTATAAGGTCTTAATTTGCTATCTCGATCAGCTGCTAAATATGTTTACCAAACAAAAACTCCAATCAAACATCATATATATACATATTGTGTTTTATGGTCTAGTAGGCTGTATATTTTCAATGGCTCCGGCCTATTTTAATGGTACGCTAACAACAATTGAAAAGAGATTTAGAATACCGTCCAGAAATACAGGCCTCATATCAGTGCGCTATGATATAAGTCAAATGATGGTCTCTGCGGCTTTAAGTTATTATGCTGGTAAAGGTCATAGACCCCGTTGGATAGGAGTTGGTATGATATTTTAAAGTATTATCATAGATTTTGCACTCAGACTAATTTGTCCATTTTTAGGACTTTTAACAATTTTAGCCTTTTCTTTATTAACTACTACTTCTCATTTTTTATATGGTCCCGGTGAAGATGCTTTAGCGTTAACGGTGGAATTTGGTGGCATACCTGATGCAAATGTTACCATTGAAGTTTTAGAACAGCAGCGTTCTAAGACACTTTGCCGTCTTAGAGGTGATAGTGTGGACTGTATAAAAGGCTCAGGAAATTTAGCACCTCAGGTGATAATTTTTTTTAGCACAATTTGTCGCTGGTATTGGGGGTTCATTATATTATACACTAGGTGTTTCTTATATGGATGATACCCGAGTAAAAATGAATACATATAATTTTACATTATTGGATGTATGTATATTAGAGTGGCCATAGTAGAAATTTTTTTGAAAAGTTAAGTTGTTCGCACTGAAAAATGTGAGGTTGGGGATAAAAATAATTACGTATATTTAAAAAAATTTTTTTTTTTGTTCCGAGTACCTCCGGGTTGAGCCTAAAGTTTGAAAAACGGATTACAAGGGAAAAATATGACTTTTTTTTCATTTTCTCAATTTTTTTGATATTTTAAGTACAGTTTGAATTCAAATGGTCACTGAATTTTGATTAAGAGTTAATTGTCTATCAAATAAGCTGTTAAAAATTAAAATCGGTTGAAAATTAGCCGAGTTATGACAACTTCCCCCGGCAACTAACGTGTGGCAAACCACCTGATCAAGGAATTCGAGCCCCATTTTTGAAATTTATTGAAATTATCTACTGTAATTAATTTTTTTTATTCCTCAAGTTCCAATGTACTAAGAAGATACATACTTTTCATATTGCGTTTTGCTAACTTGTTTTAAATAAATGCTAAAGTGGTCTGAATTTTTCAACACTATTTTCAAATCTCCAATTTTACATTTTTATTTTTTTTGTTAAAGAAATTTTAAAAAATCGGCTATTGGAGTTTAGGGATTTGTTAAGCACATATAAAGGAATAAAAACCCCAAAAATTGTAGGGTTTGCTGTTTTCATTTGGCTATTACAGTGATGTAATTTCGGCGGATTTCGGGAAAGTAGTGATTTTTGGCCCTTTTTTAGCTTTTATTTTTTTTTTTTTTTGGTTTTTTTTACAAACTTGATATGTTTTGGACCGAATTATATCAACACGAGATAGAATACTTCAATTTGCAAAATTAGGGCGAAATTGACATATAAAAAATTGCCCCTGTTAAGGGTCAAAGGTCAAATTTTAGAAAATTTTTAATTTTTAAACATTAACAGATTTGCTGTGCGGATTTTGCTGAATCTACTCGATGTTATCTTAATTGGTCTAAACTATATGGCAAATAATTAAAATTTAAAAATTTAACCCTTAAGTGCTGTTGGGGCCTATAATTTTTTTTAATTTAATGGAGATAATGTAAGTGTATTTTGTTCAAATGGTCGAATAGGCCCCACCATCACTAAAGGGTTAATATTCTGAATTTAAATAAAAAGACATATGTTAAGACCTTTTAAAATGACATCAAGTAGTTTCATATATTTCCACTCAGAAAATCTGTTAATGTTTAAAAATTCAAAATCTTCTAAAATTTGACTTTTGACCTTTAGTTGGGGCAATTTTTAATTTCCCATTTTTGCCCTTACATTGCGAATTGAATTATTCTATCTCTTGTTGATATAATTCGGTCCAAAACATATGAAGTTTTTAAAAAAAACCAAAAAAAAAAAAAATAAAAGCTAAAAAAGTGCAAAAAATCACTACTTTCCCGAAATCCGCCGAAATTACATCACTGTAATAGCCAAATGAAAACAGCAAACCCTACAATTTTTGGGGTTTTTATTCCTTTATATGTGCTTAACAAATCCCTAAACTCCAATAGCCGATTTTTTAAAATTTCTTTAACAAAAAAAATAAAAATTTAAAATTGGAGATTTGAAAATAGTGTTGAAAAATTCAGACCACTTTAGCATTTATTTAAAACAAGTTAGCAAAACGCAATATGAAAAATATGTATCTTCTTAGTACATTGGAACTTGAGGAATAAAAAAAATTAATTACTGTAGATAATTTCAATAAATTTCAAAAATGGGGCTCGAATTCCTTGATCAGGTGGTTTGCCACATGTTAGTTGCCGGGGAAGTTGTCATAACTCGGCTAATTTTCAACCGATTTTAATTTTTAACACCTTATTTGATAGACAATTAACTCTTAATCAAAATTCAGTGACCATTTGAATTCAAACTGTACTTAAAATATCAAAAAAATTGAGAAAATGAAAAAAAGTCATATTTTTCCCTTGTAATCCGTTTTTCAAACTTTGGGCTCAACCCGGAGGTACTCGGAACAAAAAAAAAATTTTTTTTAAATATGCATAATTATTTTTATCCCCAACCTCACATTTTTCAGTGCGAACACTTATGGATTTAACATTTTTTAATTTTTCTATATAACGCTATGGCCAGTCTAATGTATATATAGCCATATGAAATAATATGTTTTCATATCAAACAAAGTACATAATTATATCTCGCATTGAGTTTTTCCGAATTTTTTAAATGGATTTATATAAAATTACATCTAATGATAACCATATTAATATATAAATACATGTGGGAGACATAATCATATGTGACACATATAACTTAATCTGATTGCATACATATTTATATGTGACTTAATATCAAATAACGTATACGAGCATATTTAAAAAAAATCCAATATCATTATATATATAATTATATATGACTTACAAGAAACCATTTAAAATTATATATGACTTACAAGAAACCATTTAAAACTATATATGGTTCCATCTTAAAAAACGAAAAAATTTTTTTTCAAATATAATTATATATGGTCGCACATATAACTCTATATACAGTTATATAAAACTATACATGGCATCAAACATTTATTTTTTTAATATTATCATAATAAGATATAATTATAAATGGCTTATGAGATACCGTATATAGTTTTGTAAGGTACCATATAAATACAATTTTTTTTTAAACTCTATATATAATTTTAAATGGTGGCACATGTAACGCCATATAAAATGTTATACAATTGTATAAGGTAAAAAATATTTTTTTCTTTCACAATATTTTATATATAATTATGCATACTTTTATATGACAGTATTTCAATATTTTTTTTTAATGTTGCATCATATATATTTTTATTTAAGTATACAAGAGAGCTTGTTTAATTATATATGATTCTCAAAGCACCTAAAATCAGTCAAAAAAAATATATATAAATTCTATAAATTTTTAAATAGAAAAAAAATCTGTTTAATCCATTGTATTTTAAAACTTAAAAAAATGCATATTGGATTTTAAAAGTTAAATGTTTAAAAAATGCATATAACTTAAATAGTTGTGTGTAACTTTATATAAGATCATATAAGATAATATATGATGCTTGGGGACCCCGAGTTCGATTCCCGGCTCAACCCAGAAAAAAACTATTTTTTTTTTTAATTTTTTAAAAAAGAAAATATGTTTTTAAAGCTTTTTGTTTTTTCTAAACTTAAAAATATTGAATAATTAAATTTTTATGATAAAATCGAAAAATAAATATTATTTATTTATAGTTATATAATTTTATATATTACATCATATAAGTTAATATATGGTTCCTAGGGACCCTGGGTTCGATCCCCGGCTGAGCTAAGAAAAAAAGTTGTTTTTTTAATTTTTTTTTTAAAGAAAATATGTTTTAGAAGCTTTAATTTTTTACTAGACTTAAAAATATTGATTAATTTATTTTTTATGATAATATTTAGAAATAAATATTATTTATATATAGTAATATAACTTACTATATTGCATCATATATGATAATATATAATTCTTGAGGACCCTGAGTTCGATTCCCGACTAAGTCAAGAAAAAAATTATTTTTTTTTTAATTTTTTTTTAATTTTTTTTTAATCTAAATGATTTTTTAATGCGTTTTCGTTTTTCAAATTTAAAAAAAAAAAAAAATCCCTGAATTTTAACAAAAATATTTCAAAAATAATTATATTTTGATATAATTATATATTATTTAATCCGAAGAAAAAAATATTTTAAAACTTTAATGTTTAACCATCAATATCTCTGGTTTTAAGAGAGCTAAAGTCCTCAGATCAAGCTCAAATCAAAGCTTTATTTGTTGCCAATAATTAAAAGTGTATTTGGTTCGAACTTATGTTAGCAATATTTTCAGATAAAATTATTTTTGTCTGAAAAAACTTCCGAAAAAAACTTAAAACTCATTATTTGGCCGTTGGTGAGTAAAAAAGTTTATACATGTTTTATACCATTTTAAAGGTATTTTTATTAAATATACAACGGCAGAAAGAAAATTTGGATCCGATGAAAAATGTGAAGCTCATAAGCCAAAAACCGTTTTTACTTTAAAGCTTTATAACTTGGAAAATTAAGAGCATTGGAAGATGAAAATCATGTTGTTGAACTCAGTATTAAACCCCCTATTAGCTCAGCAAATAAACTAAAAAAAAAAAAAAATCACAAATTTTAGCAAAAATTTTCTAAGTCTTTTTTAAAATTTTGTTCAAATTCAAGTCGAATATAATTTGATGCAATCATATACCCGATAAGATAAACTGGATTTAATTATATATAAGTTAAACTTGATATAATTATATATGATAAACTATTTTTAAAAATTTTCTAAGTTTTTTTAAAACATAGTCTTTTAAAGTTGTCATTTATTAACAACGTCCGCTGGGTCAGAGGGTAGAGATTGCGATTACAAAACAGTTGGTAGCTGTTCGATTCCCCCGCCGCTCGAAGTTTTTTTTTTTTTTTTTAAATAAATTTTAATTATATATATTTATATCTTAATATTGAAAAAAATAGTTTGGATAAAACTTTATCAGTTCTAAAAATAGATTTTATTGTTCGGATTAAATTATATATAGTTCTAAAAATAGATTTTTTTTTTCGGATAAAATTTTATCTAAAGTTTTTTGTAATATTTTTTTTTTCTTTCGTATGAAATTTTATCTTTTTTTATCCAGCTAAAAAAATCTTTTTTTTTTTGTCTTGGTCCAATAAGATCCAACCATTTTTCGGATGAAATTGTATCCCACCGATTAAAACTGATCTAATTAGATAAACCCACTTTTCGGATCAAATTGTATCCGTCCGGTTAAAACTGATCTAATCTTAGCGATCCATTTTTCGGATCAGTGCTGATCTTTCAAATCTCGGATCTATCAACAGATCTGGAATAATATAAGAACATATATTGCCCCATACAAAAATTTTTACTCGGGTAATATTAAAAAAAAACTAAAACACCGGTATGGATAAGTACACAGAAAAAAATATGAAGGAAACAAATTTGGGTAATCACTTGTTTAAATTTAAAAACAAAAATTGAATAATTTTTTAATTGAAGCAATTAAAAATTTACATAAAAATTTTAAGAACAATTTAAGTAAATAATTTATTAAAAATTTAATAGTTTTATTATTATTTTTTTTTAACTCTCATAGTTTTTTGAATTCTCGTTTAGTTTATAGTTTTTTGTGTATGTATATGAAAGTTTGTAATCGTCTTTATAAAGTTTTCCTATGTTTTTGAGACATAATTACACTGTGCTACACCAAAAATATGCAGGGGTTCTCATATAAAAATTCGGGTTGGTTGGAGTCCATAGAGTACTGATATACTCATAGTTTTTCTGGATCACTTCGTTAAGTACGTTTTTTATTGGCAAATGTGTTGAAAAACGGAAATTCTTAAATTACAATTTTAAAAAATTATTACTTTGTTAGTTTGCAACCGATTTTCGATTTTATAGATTTGTTTTAAAGGTATAGGTCTTACCTTTCAAACAAAACAAAAATATTAAAAATCGATCAAGAATTGGCTGAGCTACGATCGCTTAAGTAAAAAAAAAACGTATTTTTTGAAAAATTTGTCATATTCTTTACACTCTAAGTTGAAAGTGCATCATTAAACAATTTTTTTGAATTTTTTGTAAAAAAGTATAGTAAAGTAGCTTTCCAAAACACCAAAAAACATAACAATCGGTTTAAAAATGAATGAGTTATGCTAAGTTTTGTGATAGGGCATTTTTAAATTTTTTCAGAAACGCTTGTAATTCAAGCATTATTCATAAATCTTGTTACTACTTAGTAGTAATTTTATGCGCATATGCATATAAACTAGAGATGGGAACGTAATTAGACATGTGCGTGATTCACACATGATCAGAAGTGAGCGTGATTGAAAATTAATTTTACTCACGTGGTTGTTAGTGAGTGTCAGTGTGAGTGGAATAAAAAATGGGCGTGTCATTTACTTCCAAATCCTATTTATAATTTTTTGGGTTTGTTTAAAAAAATATCAGTGTTACTTCTTAAACAAAAAAAATATTGTGAATCGGTTGGCTAAGGTGCGCTTGTTTAAGTAAAAACCCTTTTTTGAAGAGTTATACCTGCAACATTTTTATGACAGAAAAAGCTGTGCGCTTGCAAACATGTTTTTTTAAAACGAAATTGCTAAAATTGTGGGATCATTTGATGGAAATTTTACCTGTTTATAAATATACATGTGAGGCATTCCACACCAAATGTTCAGTGAGAAAAAAATTGTGTACCAACATTTTTTCAATGGGTCCCGGGTAAGAAAGTTTTTTATATAACTAGGGTGAGATTTCCATGCAAATGCATGTTTTTTGTCGAAAGCCTAAAAACGATATCGACCAATTATCTTTCCGAATCAAGAGATTTGCATTAAATGGCATCGATTTGTTTTCGCATATTTTGCATATTTTGGTGAAAATACATATTTTTGCATATTTTGATTTTAAATGCATATATTGTGCATATTTCGAACTTTTAAGTGCATATTATTGCATATTTTGGCATAAATTAGCAAAAACACAAATTGAAATTAATTTTTTTCAAAAACTATTTTAAATTTTAAAAATTTATTTTGAAAATCAGAAAAATTACTTTTTTTTTCTTCTTAATTTTTTTTTTATAGATTTTCTTAATTTTTAAAAAAATCTTGCTAGACAAACATCTAATCTTTAAAAAAAAAATTACAAAAAAAAAACAAAAGTGGCCGGATTTTTTATAAATTGACTTTTTTAAAAAATGGAAAATTTCAGAACGGGTTCTGAAAATTTTCCAAAAAAATTTTATTGATAGCCGATACAAAACTATACAAGAATGTAAATTTTTGAGATTTTGGTGCATTTCGTTTTAATTTGATATATATTTAAACAAGGCAACTTGACACAAACTTGACCATTTTTCCAATATTTGACCACGCCTCCTAAGCCCAGTTCTTGAAAAATTGAACAACCAAAAACGTAATTTTCTTAGCTCCATATATGAGGCATTCCACACCAAATGTTCAGCAAAAAAAAAAAAGTTGTGTCGTGTCAATATGAAATCATTTTCAAAGTATTCGCTCTTAGGGTACTATTAAATAACAAAAATAAAATTTAAGTTTTTTCAAAAAGTGGGCCTTGTAGGCGTGGTCAAAAATTGAAAATATCTAACTTTTTTGCCTGAGCATCTTTACTTCAATATTTATGCAAATTAAATGAAACACATTAAAGTCTTAAAGACAAAAGCTGTTTATAGATTTTTGAATGGGCTATCAATTAAAAAAAATAAAAATTGGAACATTTTCAGAAGAAGTTCTGAATTTTTTAAATTTAAACTTAAACTTTATTTATCAAAAAACATGCCGCAATTTTATTTGTTTTTTTTTTTTTTTTATAAGTTAAAGGAATTTTCTATCTGATCTGAAATTTTTAGAGATGTGTTTTGCCTTGTTTTCGAAAAATCAAAATTCAAAAATTGCAACACGCTTATTTTATACAATAATGGTATTTAAAACGTGTGCGTATGAGTAATATCAATACTTAAAAAATATTTTAAGAGGCGATGGTAGCGTGAGTAAGTTTTTAATAACGATTACGCACGCTTATGAAAGAAAAAATTTAGTCACGCACGATATTTTATTTTGCTCACGCTCATTCACGCACACGTGAGTAGAAAAAAATATGTTACGGTCACGATGTTCACGTGAGCGTGAGTAAAATAAAATATCGTGCTTGAATATTTGTTTTCTTTCATTAGCGTGCGTGATCGTGAATAAATACTCAGGCAAAAAAGTTTGATATTTTTAATATTTGACCACGCCTACAAGGCCCACTTTTTGAAAAAAAATTAAATTTTGTTTTTGTTATTTATTAGTACCCTAAGAGCGAATACTTTGCAAATGATATCCCATTGAAACCACTATGGTTTTTCTGTAGTGGAACAGTTAGTGTGGAATGCCTCACATGGCTATCCATACAACCCATTTAAAAATTTACGGTTCACATGTTTTTTTTTTCGCTGAACATTTGCTGTGGAATGCCTCATACGTATATTTATAAACAGGTAAAATTTCCATCAAATGATCCCACAATTTTACCAATTTCGTTTCAAAAATGTCAAATGTTTTTTGTCATAAAAATGTTGCAGGTATAACTCTTCAAAAAAGGGTTTTTACTTAAACAAGCGCACCTTAGCCAACCGATTCACAATATTTTTTTGTTTAAGAAGTAACACTGATATTTTTTAAACAAACCCAAAAAATTATAAATAGGATTTGGAAGTAACTGACACGCCCATTTTTTTATTCCACTCACACTGACACTCACTAACAACCACGTGAGTAAAATTAATTTTCAATCACGCTCACTTCTGATCATGTGTGAATCACGCACAAATCTAATTACGTTCCCATCTCTAGTTTATATGCATATGCGCATAAAATTACTACTAGTAACAAGATTTATGAATAATGCTTGAATTACAAGCGTTTCTGAAAAAATTTAAAAATGCCCTATCACAAAACTTAGCATAACTCATTCATTTTTAAACCGATTGTTGTGTTTTTTGGTGTTTTGGAAAGCTACTTTACTATACTTTTTTACAAAAAATTCAAAAAAATTGTTTAATGATGCACTTTCAACTTAGAGTGTAAAGAATATGACAAATTTTTCAAAAAATACGTTTTTTTTTACTTAAGCGATCGTAGATCAGCCAATTCATGATCGATTTTTAATATTTTTGTTTTTTTTGAAAGGTAAGACCTATACCTTTAAAACAAATCCATAAAATCGAAAATCGGTTGCAAACTAACAAAGTAATAATTTTTTAAAATTGTAATTTAAGAATTTCCGTTTTTCAACACATTTGCCAATAAAAAACTTACTTAACGAAGTGATCCAGAAAAACTATGAGTATATCAGTACTCTATGGACTCCAACCAACCCGAATTATCATATGAGAACCCCTGCATAAATTATTTTTGGTCTTTTGTAGCACAGTGTTATTTATGTTTAGTAAAGTTTGAAAAAACAAGTTTTTTGTTTTTTTTTTTTTTGTAAAAAAATTTAAAACTTTAAAAAAAAAAAAATAAATAGATAGATAAATAAATAAATTTTGAGTAAATTTTTAATTGTGTCAATTAAAAATTTACTCAAATTTTTTTTCAACATTTAATAAATTTTTATTAAAAATTTACTTAATACTATTAAATCGTTTACTGGTGCAAAATTGAGTAATTTTTTACTCAATAGTATTAAAAATTTACTCAAATATTTTTTTTATTTTTTTCTGTGTAAGCAACAAATTTAATAAACTCCTAAAGTCTAGTGATACTATAACGAAATTTGTGTTTATTAAGATAAAATCTATAAAATATTAAGATAACGCTGTGCTACACCAATCGAGTTAGTTGGAGTCAATAGATTACGTAAATACTCCTCATATTTGAGGAGGAAAAATATGAGGAGTACTCATTTAAATGAGTTAAATGAGTACTCCTCATATTTTTCCTCGATCACTTCGATACGTTTTTTTTTTTTTTTAATATGGTTATTAACTTTCAAAAACAACCAAGTGTAAAAAAAACATAAAAAATAAAAATTATTTTATTCGACCTTTAAAATATTGTGCTCGATTCTCGAATACGACTTCACCATTCACCCAATTTTTAAAAAATTTATATTCTTTCGAATTTTAAGATTTTAAAATTTTTTTTGTAACAATTTAAGATCTAGTTAATATCTTTAATAATTACAAAACCAAAATTAAAAATCTTAAAACTCGAAAGAATATCAAACTTTTAAAAATTAGGTGAATGGTGAAATCGTATTCCAGAATCGAGCACATTATATTTTGAGGATGTTTATTCTGGCTCGGGGTCATTATTTTCTTTACTAATTAAAACTATGATATTCTCATAGCATAATTTTCAAGAAAGTTATTTTTCAGTTTTATATAAGCCAAAATAAACATCCTCAAAATCAAGGACCGGAAAACGTTTTATTTTTTTGTTTTCATCAAAATATTTATTTTTGAAGTTCAAAATATTTTCTAACTTGTTAAAAAAAATAAAATAAATATTTTTGTTTAAAAAATAAATATCCATCATGATGAAAATCGCAAAATATCCATTGCGATAAATATCGCAAAGGAGGAAAATATATTTAAAAATAAAAAATATAAATATCTTTTTTTTCATATTTTGTTTATTTTCAAATCAAATATTTTAAATACAATTTTTATAAAAACTCAAACAAATATATGTATGTATATCACAACCGTCAATAATGATAAATAAAACCTCCAATATTTCGAATTAAGGAAATTTGCAATTGTGTAGACAAGACCTTGAACTTTCGTAGCGCAAAGTTTAAGGCTGTATCTGTTATAATTACAGAGGGTAAAAGTTGAAAGATTTTGAAATATGATTATCAAACACGTTTTCCAATAAACTGTTGTCAATCCCAGTAAAAACTTCTATTACCAAGTAATGAGGTTTTCGCCTTTAAATAGATGGTGGTAGCTAGTTACTATGTTGGTGAAACACTCATTATTTTAACATGGCGATGTCATTGGAGTAATGACTGCATACCCACTCGCTTACGAGAATGCTACTGAAAAACAACATACATTAGTACCACAAATAATAAGCTACTAGTAGCCCAAAAATAACTCGTTACCCACTACTTACAAAAATGCTACCAAATAACAGCATACATTAGTCCCAAAAATAAGTAGCTACCAGTAGCTCAAAAATAACTCGTTTCCCACTCCTTACAAAAATGCTACCAAATAACAGCTTTTGATTCTTTTAATAAATTTTTAACTTAGGGCAACTTCCGCCAATATGAAATTGAACAAGTTCATGTTGAACGCGTTTATTTCAAGAGCAACCAAGCGGGAAAATGTGGAAATGGAAAAGATCCAATGTGCCAACGGAACCAGTGTTTACGTTGATATCCTTCCCTCCAAATGTTTGATTGTAAAATTCAAATATTACATGACCGAAAATATATCTTGGAACCTCGTAGAAAGGGACATTTGGCTACTTAGGACATTACCAATAACAAATATACAGAAGCGACTTCTGCTGAGCCAATGGAAACCGCATTAAACACCATCTTAAGTCTATATAAGAGTGAGTTAGGTTTTAAGGGAAATACCGTCTGTGATGGTTTTTTACCGGCTTTAACATACTTTAAACAACAAGGCAAAAAAAAGTTAAATTAAAATTTGGAAAACACCACAAAATTTCTAGAAAAAACAGTAACAATTTAGAAAAAGCCAATTAAAATCCATAAACTTTAATAGAAGTTATGTTAAGACTAATTAAGGCTCATAAATCACGATCAAGTGTCAGCTAGATCCAGTTTTCTGAATATCAATTTGGTTTTCTAAACTTTTTTTTGCCTTGTCCCAATTTTAATCAGAATTCCTGAATTTAAATTTCTGTTAACAGAGTTTTATTAGAAAAAGTAGATAAATGTTTATCTTTTTTAAGCTAAATGTGCATGTTCTTTCTAAATTTTCTTTAGCATTTTTTTAATTTCATTAAAAAAAAAAAAATTATTTAGACAACTTATCAGATATTTTAAATCGTATTTACCAGTAACCTGTTCTGTATCAGGTTATCGGTAACTCATTATTTATCAACAAGATGTAACCGGTTTTGTATTAGGCTATCGGTAACTCATTATTTATTAACAAGAAGTAATCGAGCAGGTAACGAGCCCTCATTACATAGAATGCAGGCGGTAATGAAGACTTATTACCAAGTTTTTACTGGGATGGTTGATATCTGCTTGATAATGTTGATTTTAAGCTCTTAAACGGTTGTGGGATTATTGCAGTACACTTTCGATTTCCCAAAACCCCACAAAAAAATCTAAATGTGTCAAAACACACGATCTTGATTGCCAATTCACTCCTCCTCTGCGAAAAATAATGCGATTTTTGAACTTGTCTTTTAAAAGATCCATTGTTTCTCTTGCTGTGTGACAAGTGACTCTGTTGAAACCATTCTGTTGAAACCACATGTTCTCTACGCCTAAATCATCAATTTTCTGCCACAAAAACCTTCGGATCATCTCTCTGTAGCGATTTCCATTCACCGTAATCACATTTCCATTTTCGTTTTCAAAAAATATGGTCTATTAATACCTCCGGACCATAAACCACACCAAACCGTAACTTTTTGTGGATATAATGGCTGCTCTAAGATAACTCTTAGATTCTCTTCACCATAAATTCGACAATTCTGCTTGTTGACTTAGCCATTGAGGTGGAAATGGGTTTCGTCGGGAAAAAAAAAATTGTTGAAAAATTCTCATTTTCTTCTTTCCATTTCAAAAAAAAAAAAAAATATTAATAAAACACGTTGTTCCTTCGTGTATCGTTCCATATTAACTAACCGGAATGAATTTAGAATCTGAAAATAAAATTTAGAATAAAAAGTACAAGTAGAAAAAAAATGGCAGCAAAATTAAAATGATACCTCAATTTTGGACACCCTTTATTACGTTTATTGCAACAAGGTTTTCGGTGCACGCCGTTTACGTATAGATAAGAATACGTTTTTTCTTTGCTGTTGACTGGTGTTATTTGGTATTATTTGATAACAGTGTAATTATAAAAATATAATTTTAATAAGTAAATAAATACAAAGGTAGACAGACAGCAGATTGGTGAGAAATATCAGTTTTCGCCAACAATTGTTATTCTCCATTTCGTATGCATTTACTTCCAGAGATAGGTATTTTTATTTATTTTTTTTGCCTAACCAGTTTAGTATTGTCACAACACTCACTCCAATCGCAGCGGTCGGTGTTTGAAAAATAATGAAACAAAACTGATCTAATTGTGTTGTAAATAAAAAAAAAAGTAAAAAACAATATAAATAAAAATTTAAACAAATGAAAAATTTATAAACTTGAATTATAATATAAATTGCAAAGCAATTTAAAATAAAACAAGTAAAACAACTAGAAAAGTTAAATTAGACTTGGAGGAATCCATGAATACCGAATGCCTTTCTTAAATGATAGTAAATTTTCAAATGTGTTTTTTTTAATTTTGGCCAGGAAAAATAAAATATTTCGAGTAAAAAATTTTTTAGCCGTTTTGGTGAAAAAACAAGATTTAACTAATTTTTCGAGAGTAACATTTTTGTTTTAATTTAAAGATTTTTTTAAGTGCCCGAAATACTTTAAATATTTTTTTTAACACACTAGTTTTAGGTGAAACCGATCTGAAATTCACTGTTTTGCTCAAGAACCACTGGACCGATTTCGCTGAAATGCAAAACAAACCTGACTAAGAATATGATAAACATACAGTTGGCGACAAAATATTGGAGACTTTTTTCAGTAGATGTAATTTGTTAAAGACAAAGTTAACAATACTGAACGTTATTATCAAACGAGTATTATTATAAAAAATATTGTGTAGGTAATAAATAAATGATATTATTTATAGACATTTTTCAGAACATTTTTTTAACAATATTTTCAAGCCGATTTTTTCCAAGTTCAGACTAAAAATTTAAAAAATGCTTCAGTAGTTTTTATTCAGTAATCAAATAATTTTTCCAACAACGCAAAGGAGGAAAAAAGATCGTAGACACAGCGCTTTACCACGCGTCCTTTAAAATTTATCAAATTTGATTAAAATTTTCTCCATATGATTATGTATTTTTTCTTTTTGCTAAATTAGATGTAGTTCGCGTTTACTCGCTGTTCAAATATGTGATTTTTCAGTAAAACTATAAAAATACATGAACTTTAAAAGATTATATCCATAGAGTAAAGATGATCAGTGATTTTTATAGACCCCAAAACAATATGTCACTTTATATAAATTGGTTCTCTCAAAGTTTAAGAGAGTTTTTACATGCAATAGTAAAGGTAACACTAAAAGAACCAACTTATATAGAAAGCAAAATAAATGTCATCCAACCAATTTGACACCCACTGATTATATCTAATGAACGCGTTGCTTTGTCCGATTATCATAAATTTGATATCACATTAAATCTTACATCGTCAACTTTATGATAGTCCACATTTAAATCGATGTTATGTTGCAAAAAGGAACAAATTTTCAAAAATGTCCTTGATTAGCGAATATCTCAAAATGCATATCTTCCATTTTCTTAATTTTGCTTTCACAGATCACTTGAAGTGTCCTCTACAATATACAAAAAATTCAGATTGGGACAGAATTGGGCTCATTAGATATCTCTATTTTACTAAAAAATCGTTTAATTTAATGTAATATTTTTGTTTTTTATAACACTGTGCTCGAATTTGACACTTTTTTTTAACAAGCTGGGTAAAGTTAATTCGAGTACGCTGATTTCAATGGTTCTAGCCGTTTCTCGAAGTTAGCGCTTGTATTCGGGATTTAAAAAATTGATGCTCAAGTACAATAAAACGGTATTTTAAAACTTCTGCGATAATTTGTATACCCTCCACTCTAGTGATAGAGGGAATATATAAGTTTGTCATTCCGTTTGTAACACATCGAATTATTGGTCTAGGACCCCATAAAGTATATATATTTATGATCCTTGATCGATTTTAAGTCGATCTACGGAGGCTCCTGAAGTCGATCTACGGAGGCTCCTGAAGTTTGACATATATGTTAATCATTTACCGGGTCAGGTTGGTGTTGCAATCCAGGGAAATCGGTCCAGTGGTTCAAAAGTTATGAGCAAAAGAGTAAATTTCGGCAAGGTTATTTTGCGAATTTACGAGATTAAAACCACACTAACTTTCGAAAAACAATTCTGATGGTTTTGAATTTCAGCAAAATCGGTCTAGTGGTTCAAAAGTTATAAGCAAAGCTCTGAATTTCAGATTGGTTTCACCTTAAACATGGTGAAATACCAGTTTTTTTTAAAACTTTTTGTTGTTCGTTTTCCTGCCGTGGCGTGCAGTTTAGTTGTTAGACAAGTAAATATTTGTTATTGTTTTTTTATTGTTTTTGTAACTGTATGTAACGGTGTATAATAAGTATTTTTGGGAAAAAATCAAACATAGTGGGATTTATATTTTATAAAAAGAGGGAAATATGTGAAATAGGTTTTCTTTTACATATAGGTATAAAACAACAAAAATATTTTACAAAGTAATTTTGTTACTCAAAGAAATTGTGCACTAAAAAAATATTTACACTCAAAAAAAATGTTACACTCAAAAAAAAAATGTACACATAATTTTTTTTTTTTTTTAATGAAATGTCACACTCAAAAAAATGTTGACAATAAAAAAAATTTTACACTCAAAAAAATTTGATTGATTAAAAAAAGTTTTACTGAAAATAATATATTTCTAATTAAAAATTTGTAATGCAATTTTTTGATTTTTTTTTTTTAAATTACTATCTGATAACATTGTGGAGGGTATTCATAGATTCGACCAAGTCGAATTTAATTTTTCTACTTGTTAAATTTAAAAACATTAAACTCTGCTAAATTAACAGAACAAACTATAATACTGTGAATTTTTTCGCGAAAAATCTTGTGTTTTCATGAAAAAATTGTTTCAATACAATTATTTTTAGTTTGATGTGAATTTACGACTCCCATCTGTTAAGGCTAGTTCGTGTACACTAAATCCTATGGTACCATCAGTTTTTTTTTTCAAAGTTAGCGTATGTATTAGCGATATTAAATATTTTTTTTTTAATTTTTAAGTAAAAAAAAAACATTTTTTTATATTATTTAGACAATTGCTGAATTTCTATCATCTTAACTCTATTAAATATACAAAAAAATTTTTTGGCAATTTTATTCGCGGAAATTTTTTTTTTGCGGACATTTTTTTTTTCGCGATTTTTTTTTTTATTTTAATATTAATTTATGAAAATGTGTATAAAACGATACAGACACAACATTTTTTCGAAAATAAATTTTTTTCGCAGAATTTATTTATTTTTTTCGCGAAAACAATGCATTTTCTAAATTTATATTATTAAACTATCCCAAAAGCATAAAAATTTAATTTTTCTTGTACTTTGGCTTTACAATTTTAAATCGCGAATATCGCGAATACAGCGGTAATTTCGAAAAACGGCCAGTACCATTGAATGCAGCGTACCCGAATCAGCTTTACCAGCAAGGTGCCCAGCTTGTTAATTTTTGCGACTAGCTCAGTGTAATCAAAAAAAATCAAACATTTTTTGTATCACAACGACTGACCATTATTTTTGTATAATTCAGGTATGCTGATTCCAATAATAAAGTCCGTTTTAGAGTTGATGGAATAGTTTTGTAGCAAACAACGAAAATCATTTTTTTTATACCCTCCACTCTAGTGATAGAGGGTATATATAAGTTTGTCATTCCGTTTGTAACACCTCGAAATATTGGTCTAGGACCCCATAAAGTATATATATTCATGATCCTCGATCGATTTTAAGACGATCTAGCGATGTCCGTCCGTCCGTCCGTCCGTCCGTCCGTCCGTCCGTCCGTCTGTCCGTCTGTCTGTCTGTCTGTCTGTCTGTCTGTCTGTTGAAAACACGCTAACTTTTGAAAGACTTTACACAGGCTCCTGAAGTTTAGCATATATGTTGGGCATTTACCTGGTCAGGTTGGTATTGCAATCCAGCGAAATCGGTCCAGTGATTCAAAAGTTATAAGCAAATGAGTAAATTTCGGCAAGAGTTTTTTTGGAATTTACGAGATAAAACACACGGTAACTTTCGAACGGCAATTCAGAGGGTGCTGAAGTGTGGCATATATATTTGTCGTTCTTTAGGTCCGGTTCGTTTTAAATTTCAGCCAAATCGGTCCAGTGGTTTAAAAGTTATTAGCAAAACCGTAAATTTCAGATTCGCCTCACCTTAAATTCACGTGTTGAAAACCCGTTAAACATGTTTTAAAAACATTGGTAAGTCACAAAAATATTTTACATCGCATTTTTGTCATTCAAAAATATTTTTACACTAAAAAAAAAAAAAAATAAAATCGAAAAAAATTTTACACTCAAAAAAAAAATTTAGTAAATTATTTTTTTTTTTTCAAAAATTAGTTAGTTTACACTAAAAGAAAAAAAAAATACACTCGAAAAAAATTTTACACTCAAAAAAAATTTTACACTCCAAAAAAAATTCAGTAAATTATTTTTTTTTTTCAAAAATTAGTGTTATTTTTTCACTCTAGAAAATTTACTATAACTTAAAATGGGCATTGTGGAGGGTATTCATAGATTCGGCCAAGTCGAATTTAATTTTTCTACTTGTTTTGTATGTCAACATCCCTTTAAAATATGATCATGACTTTATCTTTAAGTATCATATGTGAACATGTACCTCAGTCTTTCGAAAAAAAAAAAATATAAAAAATATTAAAGGTAGAGTTTTCTGTGGCTTTGTGGTTAGCGCGTTGGACTACTAGCCAGCAAGCCTGGGTTCGATTCTTAGCTCAGGCAGAACAAAAATTATTTCAGATATTTATTAGTTTCTATTTATAACTAATATCTATAGCAGCAAACACACTCCTTCGTTAATAAAGAGCACTTAAACGTCAACGAAGTAAAATAATAAAATAATGGCTATTAACACAGCTTCAAAAATAATTCGCCAGATCAATAACAGATGGCGATGAAACAACTCTACTCAAAATTATCAACACGCGCAATTACATTGTTGCCATACTGAAGCTCTTATACCTTTCAAAATCTTTCACCTCTCTTCTATCCCTTTTCAGAAAGATGCATCACGGTTACATTTGTAATTGATAGGCAGAATTGCCTGAGTGTTGTTTCTTAAAAAAAAAGAGTTATGGGGTCGCTTAGTACGATGCGAGTGAGATATCTATCAAACAAAAAAAAATTAACTTTGTAATTTAAAACAAGTGAGAGTGCTAAATTCGGCTGTGCCAAATCTTTTATACCCTCCAACATGTTAAAAATATGAAAAAAAAAATCAGGGAAATTTTTTCCCCCTTATCCGATTTTGCACATTTACGAACTTAACCTACCTATGACCATAAGACATACTCGAGCCAAACTTCAGTATCCTTGTTCTTTTATTTTGGAACGCATTGTGTTATCTACAGCCAGACGGACGGACATTCATAGAATGTCTTAGAATCGATCATGTATATACTTTATGGGCAAAAGTGTACACTCAGAAAATTATGTAAGTTACTACATGTTAGTTATTTGTATATTTTACAGTAGTTAGTTGTTTTCAACTACAAAGTCAGTTGATTTTGTATGAAAAATTTCAAACAACTATTTCTGTTAGTTATTTTAAGTCGTTTTTTTGAACAACTAACAAAAAGTACTGTGATGTAGGAATAGTCATTTAAAGTAGTTAATTTTATTTTTTTTATCTCTGAAACATTTTCAAAGATTTTTTCCAAAAAATAAAAACAAATTTTCGGTTTTTTTATTTTTCACAAATTTGGAAAAAATTTGGTTTTAAATTTTTTTTTTTTGAAAAATTTTTTGAAAAAAAAAATTATATATTGATTATTTTATTTTTACTACATTTTAGTTGTTTTGACTACAAATGTAAGTAGTTTTTACTACATCAGTCAGTTGTTTTTTGTCAGTTAAAACAACTAACATTGTTAGTTGATTTAACTGAAAAAGTAGTTGATCCCAAAACAACTTACAAAGTAGTTATTTTAACTGGCTTTTTCAGTTGATTTTACTAACATAATTTTTTGAGTGTATGTTAAATTTATTACAATTTTTTTCTTTATTTGAACTCCCAATAAAATTACCCAAAATTTCCAAGAAATCCGGTCTCGATACGATCAGGGATAACATCAGGACAACAAAAGGAATCTCAAAATGTTATTTTTTTGTTTGTTTTATTCTTAAGTGTCCGAATTTTGCAAGAAATTTCTTGTTCAAAGCAGATATGTTAAGGAGACACTCCAATATAGAGAACCTGTGGTAAAAATCCCAAATCCAATAAGTATATCGAGGGCCTATATTCAAAACCCTCTATCAAAAAAAACACAACTTTTCAGGAGAGCCAAAAAACTGTTTATTTTGCGTATTGTTAGAGTAATTAAAATTTGATATTCTTCAATATTTTTTTTTTTAATCAACTACTGAATCTCACATGTAATTCGTTTTTAAAATTTTGCACTATTGGGGATTTTATGATAGATAGAGGATTTTGTTTTTCATATTAAGTACATGAATGAAAATGTACATGAATGAAAATGATCAGATAGAGGGTTTTGCATTTTAATAAAAATGAATTATTGTGATTTCATATACGACATCGGTAAATTTTTAATGTGATTTATTAATGATAACGCTTTATAAAAATTTCCAAAATCGCGGTTTTGGTCCATAGGTGCTCATTTTTAAGACAAAAATTATTTTGTTACCGAATTCATCTCAAAAGTTGACAAACTGTTGAGTATGTTATGTAAAAACTAGTAAAAAAATTAAAAACGCGATTGTGGTCCCCAGATGCTGATCAGCATCGCGATTTTCAAGATTAAAATTTTTGTTTCATAATGTTCACAAGACATCAAAATTTTGAGCCATATTTTTCAAAAAAAGTCAAACAAGAATTTTCAGAAAAACTTAGCATCAGTGTACCAAAATCGTGGTTCGGGAATTTTGTTGACAAATTCATGTTCTGCATGCAAAAATTAGTATAAAAACATGTGTTGAATGATGAAATTATTCAAAAAAAAATTTTAAATTAGATATTTTAAAAGATAGAGGGTTTTGCATTCAGAAAAATTAATTGTGTAAGAGATAGAGAAAACGAAAAATGCAAATAAAATAGACAAAAAAGATATTTTTGTTCCGAATTTTACACCATAGATGGGAGCTGTTTTACTCAATATTTTGCCATCAAAAAGTCATTTTCGTGAAAATGGAAGATAGAGGGTTTTGAATATAGGCCCTCGATATCCAGAAGTATTTTCAAAAGAAAAAAAATTCTGATTTGAGGGCTTGTTCCACAAAAATGTATATGCTGATGTCAGATTCGTGTTTAGGAGCAACAATTTTTTAAATTTGTTATACCCTTAACTCTAGTGATAGAGAGTACATATAAGTTTGTCCTTCCGTTTGTAACACCTCGAAATTTTGTTCCTTAAAAGAATTAAATATCATAATAAATTAGTTTTTTTATTTTATTTGCAGTTTTGTTGCATATAATGAGCCAAACATATTATCAAAAAGCATCAATTTGATTTGTTTTAGAAAAAGTTTGCTAAATCTATGTGCCAAAACCGGGATTTCAAAATAATTTAATTCTGCACTACTGCTGTGAGCAGAAATGTTCCACCCCTTAATTTTGCTATTATACGTTTTATAACATCATCATAAATGTAATTGTTGCTAACATTAAAAATAAAGATGTAAAAATTTAAATTACAGCGGCAAATGTAAATAAACTGATAATACAACAAATATAAAGCCTCGGTTCTGTATATCGTTTAACAAAGTCAAAACCACACAAGTAAGAAAATTATAGTCGGTCAAGTACGACCATATGATACACTACACCAGAGTTTTCCAGAAAGTGGGTATCAAGTCCAAACATAGACCGATTGGATTTATCTTTTGTTAGATCTTTAATTAGTGTAGAAAACACACACAAACAAAATTTAAATGAAATTGGCTAAGATTTGCTGGCTTTAGACCGATTATACTGAATATCGGGAGAAATTTTTATATACACAGAAAAAAATAAAAAAAATATTTGAGTAAATTTTTAATGCTATTGAGTAAAAAATTACTCAATTTTGCACCAGTAAACGATTTAATAGTATTGAGTAAATTTTTAATACAAATTAATTAAATGTTTTAAAAAAAAATTTGAGTAAATTTTTAATTGACACAATTAAAAATATACTCAAAATTTATCTATTTTTTTTTTTTTAAGTTTAAAAAAGTTTTAAATTTGTTTACAAAAAAAAAATTGTTTTTTCAAACTTTACCAAACATATTTATGTCTCAAAAACATAGGAGCATTTTATAAAGACGATTACAAACTTTCATATACATATACAAGAAACTATAAACTAAACGAAAATTCAAAAAACTATGAGAGTTCAAAAAAAAAAAATAAAAAAAACTATTAAATTTTCATTAAATTATTTACTTAAATTGTTTTTAAAATTTTTAAGTAAATTTTTAATTACGTCAATTAAAAAATTTCTCAATTTTTGTTTTTAAATTTAAACAAGTGATTACTCAAATTTGTTATCTCCATATTTTTTTCTGTGTAGGTCTGAATCCAAAAATGATCCAATACGTTTAACATTTACAATCGAAATTTTTATAAAATATTTCCTATTTTAATGACTTTTGAGAGATTTATGTAAATATCGGGAGGGTGGTTTGTATGGGGACTACAAGAAGAACTGATCCGATTCCTTTAAATTTGGAATGATGATTTGTGAATCCAAACGGTCATTTTAGCCAAATTATAAAGGGACGTTTGTATGGTGGTTACACTCAAAAAATGTCATGCATAAAAATACGAAGTATTATTTCGTAAATTTTTTTTCGTACATATTACGAAATTTTTGTACATATTACGAAAACTTTGTTATTTTACGAAAACTTGGAATTTCGTAAAAATACAAATTTCGTTTATTTTACGAAGTACATTTCGTAGCCAAAAAAATATGAAATATTTCGTATCTTAACGAAATATTTCGTATCTTAACGAAATATTTCGTAATTTAACAAAATATTTTTCGAAAAAAAAAACACAAAATCAAGAGGTTTGATTTATTTATCTGAATTACTAGATTTAACAGATTTAACAATTAAAAAAATGAAATAACAAAAATTTGTTCCTTCTTTTTTTAATTTTTTTTTTTACGGTTTCTAATTTTATATTATTTCTAGCATAACACAAAGTCAATTCACCCAAGATATATTTTTCAATGCAGTCTGTTAAGTGGTTAATGCGACATTAATGAGACATTATTGAGAAGTTGTTGGGGCATGTCACCAAGTCAATTCCGTTTGAAAATGGAATTGAATTTTGCTCGGGAAACGTAAACTATTTTTTTTTTCGTAAAGAAACCACTTTAAATTACTAAAATTATTAAAAAGTAGGTGAATGGCGAATGAGTACTCCCGAATCGAGCACATTATTAGTAAAAAATCGAAATTTTGTATAATATGTGAAAAATATTTTGTTATTTTACAAAATACTTTGTAAATTCATGAAATTTGTTTCTTAAAACTACTTAATATTTCGTAATTCTACGTAATATTTCGTACCGTAACGAAAGTAAATTCGTATTTACAAAAAAAAATTCGTAATATATATAAAGATATTTTCAAAAAGTTAAAACTGAATAAATAAATGAAGCAAGTTACAATACAAAAGTTCAAAACGCATAGAACTCAAAAAATTTTAAAAATATTCACCACTCTTTGCGTCCTGAACATTTTTTTGACAATTCTCTTTTTTTGTATTTTCTTTTTAAAATAAATATTTTTAAATGTTGTTTTTTTATTTTTAGTACCAAAAGGTACATAAAAATAAAATGTATTTCGGCCTTTACATATGTATATATATTCGATTAGAGTTTTATTCTAGTTCGAGGCCCAAAAATATTTCTATTTATGATATTGTCATAATAGAGTATTTTTAATTTATTGCTTTAAAAAAGTTACTATCTCATAGTATGTCTGTACTGATCAGTTTCATCCCCACTAAAGGAATCTTCAGCAGACTTTAGAGAATCATCGTTGGTCAATCAAACATCAAACCAGACATAATATTTGATATATTTCCCAAGTTATATGAGAAGTACTATTATGAAGGTCCGAAATCTGTTTTCCAACAAAAATAACTCCTTTAAAGCAAAAATTGTATATATTAAATGACCGTCGGTAACTATTAATATATGTGTTGCTGTTATTTTACAATAACAACAGTGCCTAACCAAACAATAGTGTTGGTAGGATAAGTCGTACTAAACTTTGTGTTAAATGTTGTTTTTTTATTTTTAGTACCAAAAGGTACATAAAAATAAAATGTATTTATTCGGCCTTTATATATGTATATTAGAGTGTCCCTTATTTTGGAAATGTTGCAAATGTTGAGACGGTACCCCCTCATTTTTTTCCTTTTGACTAAAAAATAACTCAGGAAAAATTTTACGCCCCTACGACCACGCCTTCCCTACGCGACGGGGCCTTAAAGAACGGGGCCTTAAAAATAATTTTTCCATACAAACCAAAAATTTTTTTTTTTATTTTTAATTTTTTTGTTATTAATTATAATATTACTTGGTTAGCTTATTCATGACAAAAAATTTGATTTTGGTGGGATGAGGCTTTCAGTTCTAAAAAAATTTTCGAAAAAAAAAATTTAGAGCTTTTGGGGTCCTACAGTAAAAATTTTAAAATTTTTTTTTTTTTTTTAGTTTTGACAAGCAACGGTTTTAGTTGTAATGTTGCTTTTAATGGAATATATTCATAAAAAAATATTATTCATATCTCTGACATCTTGATCGTGTATCGAAAAACATCAAAAATTCATTTTTTACCCTTTTTTAGATCTCGATAAAGATGTCACAGATAGGAATAATATTTTTTTATGAAAATATATCATTAAAAGCAACAATTCAACTAAAACGGTTGCTTGTCAAAACTAAAAAAAAATTTTTTTTAAAAAATTTTTACTGTAGGACCCCAAAAGCTCTAAATTTTTTTTTTCGAAAATTTTTTTAGAACTGAAAGCCTCATCCCATCAAAATCAAATTTTTTGTCGTGAATAAGCTAATCAAGTAATATTATAATTAAAAAAAAAAAATTAAAAATAAAAAAATTTTTTTTTGCTTTGTATGGAAAAATGATTTTTAAGTCCCCGCTCTTTACGGCCCCGTCGCGTAGGGAAGGCGTGGTCGTAGGGGCGTAAAATTCTTCCTGAGTTATTTTTTAGTCAAAAGGAAAAAAATGAGGGGGTACCGTCTCAACATTTCCAACATTTCCAAAATAAGGGACACTCTAATGTATATATATTCGATTAGAGTTTTATTCTAGTTCGAGGCCCAAAAATATTTCTATTTATGATATTGTCATAATAGAGTATTTTTAATTTATTGCTTTAAAAAAGTTACTATCTCATAGTATGTCTGTACTGATCAGTTTCATCCCCACTAAAGGAATCTTCAGCAGACTTTAGAGAATCATCGTTGGTCAATCAAACATCAAACCAGACATAATATTTGATATATTTCCCAAGTTATATGAGAAGTACTATTATGAAGGTCCGAAATCTGTTTTCCAACAAAACAATATCATAAATAGAAATATTTTTGGGCCTCGAACTAGAATAAAACTCTAATCGAATATAAATAAATATTTTTTTTATAAATTTCGACAAAATTACAATAGAAAAATAAAAAATATAATTACTAGGAATAAAAAAATAATTATAAGTGCAAAAAAGTAAATAAATAGCGAGATATTTATGCAAGGCTGCCGCATTCAACGCACTTACTATGTAACTTGGATTTTTTAACGCAAAGTAAGCACGAAGGGGTGAAAACGGATCGGACGCAACGCAGTCCTATGTACTTCCACCTTAAATTCGTTTTTACAAAAAAAAAAAAACTCCGTAAAATGTACAAAAATATTTTGTATTTTCATATTTCGTAATTATACAAAATAGTTCGTAATTAAACACAATATTTCGTAACTTAACGAAATATTTTTGTAAAAATAAATATAATTCGTATTTACAAAAAAAAAATTCTAATATGTACAAAAATATTTTGTAATTTCACGAAATATTTCGTTATTATACAAAATATTTCGTAGTTATACAAAATATTTCGTAACTTCACGAAACATTTTCGTAAAAGTAAACATAATTCGTATTTTCAAAAAAAAAAAAAAAACTTCGTAATATGTACGAAAATATTTAGTATTTTCACGAAATGTTTCGTAGTTATACTAAATATTTCGTAAATTTACGAAATATTTTCGTATTTATTTCGTAAATATTGCTAAAAAAAACTTCGTAATATTTACGAAGTGCCATAGGTAAATATTACGAAATATTTCGTTCCGGCAAAAACCACGAAATATTTCGTACAATGTACGAAGTATTTCGTTCATATTACCTATGAAATTTTTTGAGTGTAGGTCTAAACATGGACCGATTTTTTACAATTTTAAATTTCATACAAATCGATTGATTGATTGATTGCAACCTGTATCGTGCTCACAACTTTTAGATGGGCATACGAACAGACGGACAGGCGGACATCGCTAAATCGTCTCAGAAAGTTATTCTGAGTCTATTGGTATACCTGAAGGTGTATCGAGGACCAATATTTTGGATAGTTACAAACATCAGCACAAACTCATTATACCCCGTAACACACAGTGTTGTAGGGTATAAAAACTTAATACTCATCATACCAAACACTAATCTGTGGTACAAAGTATAATGAGTTTGTACTGATGTTTGTAACTACGCGAAATATTGGTTGTAGACCCACCTTTTAATACACCGGTCTACTCAGAATTAATTTTTGAACTTTAGCGATGAACTCCGGTCTATCTGTCCGTCTGTCCATGTAAATGTTGTGATTACAATACAGGTCGCAATTATTAATTGATTAAACTGAAATTTAAGCTTAAGCCTATTTTGACCCAAGGACGAAGTCTATTGAAATTGGAAAACATCGAATCATGTTTAGACCTAGCTCTAATTAAAATTCGACTCAAACGACTTTGAGTCACAGACTCAATTCCGTTCGGAAGTGGAATAAGTTGTTTACTCGTAAAACGCATAGCAAATATTTTTTTTTTGGAATGAAACCACTTTTATGCAGTTTAATTCCACTTTGATTTTTGCGTTTTACGAGTAAACCACTTTTTTCAAATCCGTACGGAATAGAGTCTGTGACATGCCCCTAGGTATCCTTTCGAAATTTAACTGGTAAATGTATTTTGTATTTACAAAAAATCTTTATGGATTTTAAAGGAATTGGATCATTTCTACTTGTAGTCAGTTAAATCAGTCTATTAGAAAAAAAAACGTTATTTTACTTAAATTTGGTTTGTGTGTGTTCTCTACACTAATATAATCCCCACGGACAATACCCCCATAACGGAAATGGGGATTATGACCGATTTCATCACGGACATAGCCCCCCTAATAGTTGTGGGGACTATGAACGTTTCTAAAACGGTCATAATCCCAATGGGGATTATGTCCGTTCCCTGTTGGGATTACGACCGAAAATTATTCGGTCATAACCCCCATTCATATTATGGAGACTAAGTTCAAAGAAATTTCGGTCATAATCCCCGTTTTTTGCGGAGAGGGTGGGTTTAATGCATGGAGTTTGTAATTCCTAAGCCCGGCCGAAGGCCGGCTACGCAGAAAAACTTTTAAGGCAAAAAAAAAAAATACAATTTTTGGGATTATGACCAACTAGTATAGTGGACATAATCCCTGTAATGGGGATTATGGCCTTTTGTTATGTGGTCATTATCCCCATATATCTGGAAATTATGTCCGTTTTTTATTGGGATTATGTCCAAATTATTTTCGGTCATAGTCCCCACTATCATTATGGGGATTATGACCGAAATGAATTTGGTCATAATCCCCATAACGGAAATGTCCGCGGGATTATGTCCGTGGGGATTATGTGATGTCACCTACACTCTAAAAAACGCATGTAAACTCACTATTATAAATTGGGTAAATTTTTGTTGAATAGCACGCATTATGTGTTAATATAAACCCTAAATGCGTATAATAAATTAAAACCAAATAAACACAGCAAATTAAAAATATTATCCGTTAATTAAAATATTTTACACACAAATGCGTGAATAAAATTATCGAACAACATACATACACACATGCTAAATAACTAAAACGCCAGATAAAAGTATAAGCTTCCGTAGCGTAGTGGTTAATAAGTGAACTTTCAAATCAGAAGGTGGCGAGTTCGATGCTGGCTGGCGCCGTATGTTTTTTTTTTTGTTTTTTTTATATTTTATTCACCTCCTTTTTATTTAAATTGACCACATGTGGTCAATTTATTGAATTTACACATTCAGAGTAAAATTACCCAATTTATAGTAGGAGTCCAGTTTCCTACTATAAATTGGGTAAATTTCAACAAATTTTGATTAGAGTGTAATTAAAGATCTAAAGCAAGATAGATACAATCGATCCATGTTTCGACTCGGGACTTATTTCCGGAATCATATAGTCGGCCATGACCGACTATAATTTTCTAGCTTGCTTTTGTAATAGATTTACTTACAAATTTTATAGTGATGATCTTTAATAGAGATTGTGAATCGTGGCATAAGATTAAATGCATTTAAATACACATTTAAGACAACATTTCAAAAACTTATCAAATGTGGAGTTTTCTGGTGACTGCTCTAGAGTATAGTTCGGAAGCTAAAATAAATTAAAAAAAAAATCAAAGCTAAAAAAAATATTAAAAATTTATAGAATGATAAAAATTGAAGAGAAAACATCCAACGAAATGGTTGCAGGCGAAAAGCAAATCAATAATACAACTGATAATAATGATCATAATGCTAATCACAATGACATCAATGATGTTGAATCCAAATTACTGGAGGATTATAATACAGCTCCAAAAATTACTGAAAAACAAAAGAGCGAAAAATTAGAACCGGATCGAACTATGACGGAGGATATTAATAAATTCTTACGCGATATGCCATTAACAGAAGATGTGACTTGTGGTTTTTGGATATTTAAAGGAATTTTTTTTCAAAAGTAAGTAAATTCAAATAAATAAAACTTGTTAAAATTTTACATCTTCACACTTTTTAAGTTATAAGCAAAATCTTGAGTCTTGTTTACTTTCTACAGATTTGCAAATCAAACATCATATATTGTATTATATGGTTTGGTAGGCTGTATATTTGCAATGGCTCCACCATACTTTAATGGAACGTTAACAACAATCGAAAAGAGATTTAAGATACCCTCCAGAAATACAGGCCTTATATCGGTAGGCTATGACATGAGTCAAATGATGGTCACAGCGGCATTAAGTTATTATGCGGGAAAAGGACATAGACCACGGTGGATAGGAATCGGTAACTTATTTTAGAACTTTCAGAAAGAACTAATATTAAATATTTAACGTTCCATTATAGGTCTATTTACTATCGTAGCCTTTTGTTTATTAACTGCTACTCCACATTTTTTATATGGTCCTGGTGAAGATGCTTTAGCTTTAACGGTTGAATTTGGTGCCATACCAGATGCCAATGCTACTATGGAAGTCTTAGAAGAGCAGCGATCTAAGACACTTTGCCGTCTAAGAGGTGATAGTGTGGAGTGTATAAAAGGCTCCGGAAATTTGGCACCCCAGGTGATATTCTTTTTAGCACAATTTGTTTCTGGTATTGGGGGTTCTTTATACTATACCCTAGGGGTTTCATATATGGATGATAATATTAAAAAAACTAAAACACCAGTATTAATAAGTAAGTATAAGTCACAGAGTCGGGATATTTCAAATTAAAAATGCAACAAATTTTTTAAATTCATAAAGAACCGTTTGTTTATTGAAGATAAAATCTGTAAAATATTAAGATTAATAACATAATCTACGAATTTATATAAAAATGATAAGATATAATAACTTAGCTTAGCATTTTTTTTTAAGGTTTATCATACTTTTTCCGCATGTTGGGTCCTGCCTTTGGTTATGCCTTGGCTTCTGTATGTTTAAGAGTTTTCATTGAACCCCAGTTACATCCGGTTATTCAAGAAAATGATCCCCGATGGCTGGGCGCCTGGTGGATGGGCTGGTTAATAATTGCATCTTTAATATTAATATCGGGTTTCTGTTTAACAATGTTTCCAAGAGAATTACCAAGAGCTGTAGCACGTCGTATGGTGGAAGAAGGGCGTAGAAAACAATGTGACCCAGAGAAGGAAAAGCTTAATGAAAAATCAGAAGAAAAAGAAATCATAGTTGAACATAAAGCTTCTTTTAAGGATATGATGGCAACATTTAAACGTCTAATCACCAACAAGATTTTAATGTATAACAATTTGTCATCAGTATTTTATGTATTTGGTTTTACACCATATATCATGTTTACACCAAAATATATTGAAATTCAATTTAGACAATCAGCATCGAGCATCAGGTATGTTAATAGTACAAAATCACATAATTATACACTAACCACCCCACACAGAATAAAACTTTAAGCATTTAAAAAAAAAATCTCAATTTCGCAACATTTTGAGTAAACTTTTAATAAAAATTTATTAAATGAAATATTACTTAAAAATTTAAGTTTTTTTAATAAATTTTTTAATTGACACAATTAAAATTTTAATTAAAATCAGCCGTTTAATGTTTTTTCTGTTAGTACAGATCGAGCACAGGCTCTATTTCTATTTGTTAGTTAAAAAGTTGAAAAATGTAGTTCAAGTTGAAAAATGTAGTAAAGTAAATTAAATTTTTAAAAATTATAGGCATTTCTGTTATTCCTATACCGGTTTCAAACAGTTCCAGTTAACCGTCATCTTCAGTAGGATTCAAATGTCGGCTTGTTGCGCTAATGGTAATCGTTTTTCCTATATGTGAATTTTTTATAAACATTTATACCCCAACGAGAATCGAACCTTGGATATTTCTGTTATATTCATATCATTTACAATACTGATTGGCAGACACAACCAATCAGTCAACACAACCACCGCATTGTTAGAATACGTTGTAGACCAGAGCTTCTCACTAACTTTTGCTTCGCGACCCCTTTTCAATATTTAAAATTTTTCGCGACCCCCCAAAAATTATTAATGTGAACTTTGACCTCAGTTTTTTAAAAAACCTGAAGTGATGGAAAAATTTGGAAACCAAATTCAGGAACAGCATTAAAAGATTAATCAAAACCGTGTGGTCAGATCCCAGACGCATACCAAAAATTTCAAGTAAAAAACTTCTAAATAATAAAACAAAAACACAATTTTTGTTAACTTTGACCTCAATTTTCTCAAAAATTTGGAAATCAGGTCCCGAACTTCAGCATTTTATATCGAAACTTACTATCTTTATCGATTTTTTATTTCCGAAAATAAAAGAAAAACACCAGTTAAACCTGATCAGAAATGAAGAAATGTTTACCAAGAAAGCATTTAAAGTCCAATTTGGAGTAATGATTGTTCTTTTTTCAAAATCATGTACCAATGTTTGGTATTGATCGAAATTTTATTCGATCACGAATCTAGATCCGTTATTCGGATCCAGATTTGGAATCAGCATTAAAAAGTAAATCGAAAAAAGTGGTCAGTTCCCAGACGCATCCAAAAATTTCACACACAAAAATCTTTAAAATACACAAGAATAAGTTTTTGTGAACTTTGCCTTTAATTTTCTTAAAAACCTAACGTACTAGAAAAATTTGGAACCCAGATTCGGAATCAGCATAGTTAATGGGAATCCCTAGAAATTAACAACTGCACAGTGATATCGGGAGGACTTAAGTGTTGGATTTTTTTTTTTTTTTTTTAATTAAAACATTTGTATAATTTTCTAACACAACAGTAAAAAAAATGTGTTTTAAATTTACCAAAATTTAAGGTTTTAACAAATTTGTTCGCGACCCCCCTGAAACTCTTCCACGACCCCCAGGGGGTCGCGACCCACCGTTTGAGAACCATTGTTGTAGACAATTACCCGTTTTGTGTTCAACTATTGTTTGATCTACATTCTAATAATTTCTACAGAGAAAAGCTTACGTTTACGGCAATGGTTCCCAACCTTTTTTACGCCACGCCCCACTTTTAAGTCCAAAAAATTGTCTTGGAAAAATTTGTTAGTTTTTTTAATTTTTGTATCCCATGAAAAATTACCAACGTTTTTGTAAAATAAGCATTTAAATTAAGTTTTTAGTAAAAATGTTATGAAATTAACAAGATTTTGTAGTTAATTTTGCAAAAAAAAATTGTTTTTGTAGTTAATTTGACTAAAAAAAATCTTGAAAATTTGCTCGTTGCCCCCCTTGAACTTTTAAATTGCCCCTCAGTGGGGCGAGAATCAAAGGTTGGGAACCATTGGTTTACGGCGAAATCAAATTCTATTTTTAACAATTTCAATTTTACTTTATAGCATCTCTCATTTTTTTTTTTTACTCTTTATATATTTTTCGCAAAGGTTACCAACATGATCTGGAATTGCAGACAAAAATGTAGGGATTTTTTCACGTATAAGTATTACAATACTTTTTATGCCATCGCACAACAGTTTGTGGGGGTATACTCTCTTTGTCATTCCGTGTTTAACGAATCGATATATTGGTCTAGGATCCCATAAAGTATTAATATTAAGATAGTTTCTAGGACATTTTATGAATATCCATCAGTCTGATTATAGTGGGATCTATTCAAAATAGAAGTTTTGGGGAATTATGTCTTTTGGTCATACACAGAAAAAAATATCGTGAAATCAAAAGTAACTAAACAAATTGTTAGCAACTAATTTCTAGTTCAACAACGATTTTAATTGTATCAACAATGTATATTGTTAATATGACAAAAATCCACTTTAATTTCCAATTAAATGCATCAATTAAAATCATTGTTAAAAAACGCACAAAATGCTTATTGATAACACAGACACTTTATAAACTCATTTAATGAAGCACAAAAATGTGTGACGATAGCACGGTGGTAGTGTGCTAGACTCGAATCATGAACATTGCGGGTTCGCTGCCAGGTGGCGGAAACATTTTTTTATTTTTATTTATTTTTATTTGGAGATTATTTTGTTTTTGCTATTCAGCAGACACCTTTTATACAAATATATATGAGGAATAGCACGGTGGTAGTGTGCTAGACTTGTACCATGTTCGTTGCCGGTTCGATTCCAGCTGCCGCCAGATTTTTTTTTTTATTTTTTTTTTTTTGTTCTATTTTTAGATTTTTTATTTTATTTTTAAATTAAATGACATTAAAAACAGTTTATTTCCTTTAATATACGCGTATAGTCAACTACAAGTATATATAAGGAATAGCACGGTGCACTATGGTCCCAAATGCATTTGTTTTGGCATAAATTCAAAAAATGAAGCAAGGTCACTTGGATTAATTCTGGGATAATTTTTATCTCTTAGCGCAATCAAAAATCGATTGTCAAAAAAAAAAAAAATTTTTTGGGAAATTTTTTTTTTTTAAATTTTTTTTTTTTCAATTTTTTTGGAAAATTTTTTTTTAAAAAAAAAAATATATTTTTCTTAATTAATTAGCTCTACGAAACGCAAAACAATTATAAAATAAAATAATTTGAAACCGTGTCACGCAAAAAACAGCAAATTTGGCCGAAATTTGTGCTTAACTAAAATGGAAATTGTGGGAGTTTGCCAAAAAATGCTGGCAAGATGTAAATTTTAATATTAAATATACAATATTGAAAACACTTTCACGTTTAAAGACTCATGCAAGTTCGTGCCCAAACACAACTTTTTGTCTACGAAAGATATAGGCTATTTTGGCTCCAAAATCCTCATAATCAAAACATCTAAGGATAACGCCAAGGATGCATTAACTGTAAAATAGGAATTTTAAATAAGAACTAGTGATGTGTAATTATGCGATTTATAATTTTTATTATAAATCATCAATAATTATCAATACAAAAAAAGAAAACTCAGTGGACTGTATTTATTTTATAAGTGATGTAAATTTTATGTTACTTTATTATTTTCTTATTGACGATCAACACTATAATGATTTTGTGTTTGCTTAACAACTAGTAATATAGTGGTATAATGCACAATGAGAATAAGAATAGGGAAAAATCGTTAATCCACTTGTTTTGATAAAATATGAATATTAATAACCAGTAGCAGGTAGAAAATCGAATGATGTTTTTTTTCTGCTGCTGTGTAATTTCTCTTTTTATATTAAATATCAAACAACCTCTTGTAATTAATTTACCAGTGGCGTTATAAAATATGTGAACTTAAATTTAATGAATAATATTCCAAACCATACTGCCCCCCTGGAACAAGGTTTCAGTTAACTGGAAGGCGAGCAATTTTTGTGACTGGACGTTTGTATGAACTTCTTTCCGTCTTTATGGTTACTACCCTAACGCAACCATCGGCCCCGGGATGCACTTCGGAAATTCTACCCATTAGCCATTTTGTTGGGGGTAAGTTAGGCTCTTTTAGGACTACCAGATCACCTACAGAAAAATTTTGAGACTGGGTTTGCCATTTAGGTCTTTGTTGCAATGACGTTATGTATTCTGCGGACCAGCGTTTCCAAAACCCTTGCACCATATGTTGTAAAAATTTGAAATGTTTTAAGCGGTTTAACGGTGTCGATAAGTAACTATTTTCAGGCACAGCAGTAAAAGGTTCACCTATAATGAAATGAGATGGAGTTAGCGGATTTAATTCATTATCAGATATAGCACAAAGTGGTCTGCTATTTAGTATGGCTTCTATTTGAACTAAAACTGTGTACATCTCTTCATATGATAGAAGCGTAGAGCCTACTACTCGTCTTAGATGCAGTTTAACCGATTTTACGTTTGATTCCCAAATGCCACCAAAGTGTGGGGAAGAAGGTGGTATAAAATGCCAGGAAGTTCCATCCCTTGATAGTGATGCAGCAATATCTTCATTTTTTGTTTCATTTAGCAGCATTTGGGCCATCTCAGACATCATTCGTCTTGCTCCATGGAAATTTGTTCCATTATCGGAGTAGAGATTACAACACTTTCCACGACGAGATATGAATCTTTTAAAGGCGGCAATAAATGCTTCAGCACTGAGGTCACTTACCAGCTCAAGATGAAGTGCCTTTGTTGACAAACATATGAATAAGGCTATGTATGCTTTACATACCCTGGGACGTTTACAGTTGGTCATTTTAATCATTAATGGTCCAGCAAAGTCACACCCGGAATTAAAAAAAGGTCTATGTTGTTGAACTCTTTCAATTGGAAGGTTTGCCATCAGTTGTTGTGAAGTTTGACGTCTAAGCATAAAGCATGATTTGCAATTGAAAACAACCGAACACACAAGATTTCGTGCCCCCAATACCCAATACTGTTGACGTAAGATGGTGAATAGTTCAGAAGCGCCAACATGCAGATAGTTTCGATGTAGATCAATGGTTATAAGTTCCGCTACTCGACCTTTGGGAATAATTATTGGATGTTTAATATTATAGGACACTGAAGCTTCTTGTATACGACCTCCAACACGTAATAAGCCATCCTGGTCTAAAAAGGGTGAAAGCTTGATTAGGGGATCCTTCTTTGATAAGTTTTGCTTTTTCTTCAAGCACGTAATAGTATGTGAAAAGAACTTATTCTGCAAAACAATAACAATTTTATTACGAGCATTCAGAATTTCGTTAGATGACAGAAAGTTGTTTTGAGCATTTATACGATTTTTAGTACGATTGATAAAGCGTTGAATATATGCAATTGTTCGTAAAGTCCGAATCCAATCAGACATCTTATTTGATAAAGTTAATAAAACTGATTCATTTTCGGCTACTGCAGTACACAACACCACCTTTCGTTCTTCAGCTCTTACTTCTTGAAATTCCTCATTAATATTGAATTTGGTTTTTGGCCATTCAGATGCTGGACATTTTAGCCAAGGTGGACCATTCCACCACAAGTCATGGTTTATTAATTCAGATGGATGAATACCTCTAGACGCACAGTCAGCTGGGTTGACGTCAGTGCTGACGTAGTTCCAACATTTACGAGGAATTGTGGACAAAACTTCATCCGTACGATGAGAGACAAAAATCTTCCATGTTCGGGGAGGCGATGAAAGCCAATGTAGAACTATTTGCGAATCAGTCCAAGCATACAATTTAGTTTGTTCGAGAGTTAACGATTCCTTTATAGATGAATACAAACGACATAATAGTGCAGCAGCGCATAGCTCCATTCTAGGAATTGATAATACCTTTAAGGGTGCAACCTTTGTCTTTGCGGCTATAATGTTGATTTTTGTTAAATTGTTTGAATCACGAGAGACGCAATAGATTACTGCTGCATAAGCCAAACTTGAAGCGTCACAGAAACAATGGATTTCAATATCTGAAAATATAAAAATTTTACGTGGAATTGAAATATGTTCAAAATAAGATATGGAATCTCTTAGCTGCATCCATTCTTGAGTAATGTGGGTGGGCAATGGATCATCCCACGTGACCTTTAATAGCCATAACTTTTGAAGCATTATTTTCATTAGTATCGTTGAGGGAGACAGAAATCCAAAAATATCAAAAATACGGGCGATGTCAGAAAGAATTTTTCGTTTAGTAATAGTATCTTCATGTGTCCGTTTATGTACCCGAAAAGAGTAGGTGTCTGAGGCCGGATTCCAGTAGAGTCCTAAAAGCTTAATATAGGATTCTGATGAACCATTTTCCACATTAAGTTGTTCACAATCTTCCTTCGGAACTCCTTGTAGAAACTGCGATAAGTTTGAACTCCACTTTCTGAGTTTAAATCCTCCTAAACTCAATAATGCAATCAACTCTTCTTTCGCACGAAATAAATGGTCTGCGTCTTCTGAACCTGCCATTACATCATCTACATAAATATTGTTCAGGATTATGGATGCTGCGATTGGAAAATTATCCTGGTTATCAGTGGCAAGTTGTTGCAAAACACGAACAGACAGAAAGGGTGCACAGGATGTTCCGTAAGTAACTGTGCAAAGACGATAATGATGAATAGGACCACTTGGATTGTTTCTCCACACAATACGTTGATAATCACGATCCTTTGTTGATACCCAGATTTGTCGAAACATTTTCGTTATATCGGCCGTGAAAACGAATGAAAATCTTCGGAACCTAATGGAAACACCGAACAGGTCTCTTTGTATGGAGGGTCCAATCAGAAGTGTTTCATTTAGAGACTGCCCAAATGAATCTTTGAATGAACCATCAAACACCACTCTCAGTTTTGTGGTGCTGCTATCCGGTTTTAGTACAGCGTGGTGAGGTAAGTAGTACTGTGGGGAATTACAAATTTCGTCATCTGGAATTTTTTCCATATGACCCAGAGCTTCGTAGTCCTCCATAAATTCAACGTACCGATTTTGTAAGTCCTTGTTTCTTTGAAAACGATTTTCCATTTTTTGAAGTTTGCCGTCTAATGATTTTGAATGCGTGGATCGGAAGTGAAGTTCTGCTGGATCGTCATTTGTAGACTTGATTTGAGATTTTTTAATATGGCATTCTTCAATATCCCAAAATCTTTGGAGCATTTCATCAATATTTGTTGACACTACGTATGACATTAGGTTGGATGAATCAGGTGATGAATTGACTTTTCCCGATATTATCCAACCAAATATAGAGTTAATAGCAAATAAGCTTGGATTATTTAATTGTACCTTGCCATCCTTGAGAACAGACCAGGCAATGTCTGCCCCCAGTAAAAGATCAATTTTACCAGATGAATAAAAATATGGATCTGCTAGGTGAATTGTAGATAACACTTCCATATTGGATTCACCAATGCTGTATGACGGTACATCTGCAGTAATATGTTTAAGAATATAAGCTTGCACAGGAACCATCTCAGAACTAAGCGAAGAATAAACATTGAGTTTTACTAGACCTTTTGTCATGCCAGCTTTTGATGACGCTACACCCATTATGGATAAACGAGCATTTTTTCTTTGTAAGCCCAAAAGTTGTACACATGATTCGGTTATGAAAGAGACTTGCGATCCAGAATCAATCAGGGTTCGCAGCTGAATAAAATTTCCCATCTTATCTTGGACACGAACTATAGATGTAGGTAAAACGACATGTGAAGATTGGTTAGAAGCAACATGATTGCTTACTAAAGCAGATGAACTCGAGCCTTGTCCAGTAATGATATTACCTGATTCGCCATTACTTATTGGATGAGATGAAACTGAAGATTGATGTACTGGATGTAAATACTGATGACCAAACGACGAAGTAGATTGAAATTGCGGAATTGTATGTGTGCTTGACGTTAACGAATTAGGAACTTGTTGAATGATGTTGTGGTGGGACTGCAATGAGTTCCTCTGAAACGAGTTTGATACAGATGTATCTCCATTATCGATTGAACTGTTGAGTGATCCTTGGGAAGAATAATGAACCAATGTATGGTGCCGATTGTTACATATACGACACCTGAAAGTTGAACTACAAGACGAAGCATTATGTCCTGATTTAAGACAGTTAAAACATAGAAAATTATCTTTTATGAATTTACGTTTGTCTTCAATACTAATAATCTTAAAATCATTACAGTGGAATAGTGGGTGTGTTTGATTACAGTAAGTACATTGTGGCGATGGAGTGCGAGAAACATTTGAGCGAAGAGAAGTGACCTTACTACAAGAAGGTGCTCCTAACATCTCATTAGATTCCATGTATGTGTAACGCTTTTCCAAAAAATCAAGGAAGACATATACACTAACATCTGCCTTCGAGCCTACCTCTTCGGACCAAAGTTGACGAGTAGTATCATCTAGCTTGGACAATAACGTATATATCAACCAAGGATCTCTGTTATTCATGTTAAGTGCCTTGAGACCTCTTAGAGATTCATCAGCACCATCAATTATTTTTCGAATCGCCTTGTAATTTGTAGTGGTGGCTGAAGGTAATTTGTTAAAATTTTTAATATATGCAAACGAACAAAGATGGGGCCTATCGTATCTACTTTCTAATTTGTCCCAAGCTTCCATATAATGGTCTTCAGAAATAGAAATGTTTTTAAGAAGATCGGAAGCCTCCCCATCCAAAAATGAAATTAAATAATAGAACTTTTGAGTTTTAGTTAGATTTGACTTACTGTCTACCGATCCAAGAAAGAGGTCTCGAAAAGCTGTCCATTTACTATAATCCCCGGAAAATTTTGGAATTACAATCTTAGGTAATGCAATGTCATTTCCTCTTGGAACAATGGTTCCTAATTGCTCTAGCAAAGAGCTTTGTTGACCAGCAAGTTTTTCTAAACTATTTCCAGCATCACCTGATTGGGGCTTCCTTTCGTTAATGGCCTTTAGAAGAGTTGAGTAAATGAAAAAATACTTTGTTTCATATTGCTCGAAGGTTTCACTTTCCGCTGCCTCAATGTTATCTCCCTCATCCTGATCAAATTCACACATTTGATCTTCAATTGCTGTGTATTGTTGCCAATAAGTTTGAAGAGTTTTTAAACGCGTTTCTAAATCCTCCAAACTGGTGGTTTCATCTATTGTACTGCAGAAACTATTTGCCCTTGTAATACAGGATCGTACACGGCTACGTTTAAGTTTCAACGATTTCAAGTTCGGCATTATAAATTTCCCTTTAAAAATCTCGCGAAATTTTTTAGCAAATTTTGATATCCGTTGGTGAGAAGGACCAAAAATATGATGTGTAATTATGCGATTTATAATTTTTATTATAAATCATCAATAATTATTAATACAAAAAAAGAAAACTCAGTGGACTGTATTTATTTTATAAGTGATGTAAATTTTATGTTACTTTATTATTTTCTTATTGACGATCAACACTATAATGATTTTGTGTTTGCTTAACAACTAGTAATATAGTGGTATAATGCACAATGAGAATAAGAATAGGGAAAAATCGTTAATCCACTTGTTTTGATAAAATATGAATATTAATAACCAGTAGCAGGTAGAAAATCGAATGATGTTTTTTTTCTGCTGCTGTGTAATTTCTCTTTTTATATTAAATATCAAACAACCTCTTGTAATTAATTTACCAGTGGCGTTATAAAATATGTGAACTTAAATTTAATGAATAATATTCCAAACCAACTAGTATCCTTAGGTTTCAATTTCTCCCTTTAGCCTCTTTATAATTTAAGTTTTTCCCATTTGCCGTTTGTATAAGTGTAATATTGATTTCACTTCGGTTTTATTTTACGTCTTAAAACTTTCAACTTTGAAAGCCTAGCAAACTGAAAGTATTGGCACCAAATTTTTTTCATTATATTTTCTTGATAGCTTATAGTGTTGACATTAAGGAAATGTATAAGCTTTTGAAAATTTGTTAAATTTTATTTTTTTAATTTCTGCCAAAAAAAATGGATTTGGAACCATAGTGCGGTGGTAGTGTTCTAGACTCGTATCATGTTAGTTGCGGGTTCGATGCCCGCTGCCGGCTAATGTTTTTTTTTTTTTTTAATTTTTAGATTTCTTTTGTTCTATTTTTAGATTTTTTTAAAATAAATTGACATTAAAGCATGTTTATTTCCGTTAACATAATTTATTACAAACTTTTCAATTAATTTCATTGTTGATACAACAATGAATTTAATTGACAAAACTAAGTTGATATTTTTTCACAAGTTACAAGATCCAATGTTGTATTGACAAAATCCAATGTAGGCTCAGTTTCAATTAAATGTTTAATTGTATTAACAATGAAATTAATTGTATTGACAAATTTTTTTTTTCTGTGTATAATTTTCTTTTTGCATTCATTACGAAACCCTTGGATAAGAAAAATGAAAAATAATTGCGGGGGAAAGGGGAAGTTAGCGGATTTCAAATAAGTTAGGGGAAGTTAGCGGATTTCAAATAAATCTTGGTTTTATCAATAATTGGGCTTTGCTTTTATCAATAATTTGGCTTTTGTGCTATAAACATGTACACTCAAAATAATACATTAGTAGATTTACTATTTTTTTTTTTGCTAATACTGGTTAGCTAACTTTTAGCAAATTTTTAGTTGAGATTAGCATGTTAGCAAAAATATTTTGTAAACTTCATTAAGCGCATTAGCAATTTTAAACAAAATTTGAACTAATTTTTTTTGCTAGATTTAAAATTGAGTTGACCAAATTTTTACAAGCTTTTTTGCTAATATTAGCAAAATAAATGGTAAATTTTTTTTTATTTTCAGAAAACTTAAAATGGCGCTATCTCGGAAACTAAGCCAGATAGAGCAAAATGGAGGCCATTTTTGGTTCTCGGGCTCTCCATAGTAACGCCGGTCCTTTTCACATGTGTGGACCCTGATGGGCCCTAACTTTGGATCGGTCAAAAGCTCTCCGAGTAATATTTTTGAAGTTATCAAGTTTTTTCTTGTAGGTTTACAAGCTTTTTTTGCTAACATTACAGTTTTTTTTTTTTGAGTGTATAAAATAGCTTCTGTGTTTTTTACCCCAACTAAAATTTTGTAGAAATATATAATCTTTTAAAAAATCATTAACCCTTCTTGGTAGGTGATCAAAAATAACCCATTTAGTTAAAAAATTCCTCGAGCCATCCTCAGTAACGGCACGATCACAAAGTCAATGCTGACTTCCACAAGACATCTCTATGTACTGAGTTAAGGACAGTTCCATATAAAATTTCAAAATGTCCTCACTCAAAGTCAGCAGTAGTCAGGGCATGCTGACTTTCTGAGGACATGTCACCTGAGACTTCTTTGGGAAAATTCCTGACATAGGTTATACGAAAATACAAAAAAATCTTCGTAATTCCTTTAGTTTTTACTTGAATCCATTTTGCTTTATAATTTATATTTATCAAATTTAGAAAAAAAATTTTGCCTCTTTTAGAACCAACTGGATTTGAACCTGGAACCTTCAGTTTATTAGTCCAACACCTAACTACTTTATCCAAACTTTATCTATTTATTACTTTTATACAACTTGTAAGAGTTTGATTTTATTTTAAATAAATCGATAATGTTTTCATGTTTTTCTTGGAAATTGAAGGGTTTTCCAGATTTAAACTTTAATTTAATGTTTTGCTATTGTAAAGACATTTCCTTATAGATGACTTAGAGGATTTGTCCACACTCTTAAAAGAAATATTCATTGATGATAATGTTAGGACATGTCATCAAGGATTACCTATGATTTGTCAGAACCTGAAGATATTTCCTGAAGGAATCACCGTGTAAATTTCCTCAGTGACACATTTTCCAATTGGGAATCGGCTTTGCAATTTCCTGGAATATTTCTGTGCCATGGGACCCATATGAGTGGTATTTAAAACTGACACAATCGCTGCTCTTCCATTGTAGTGTGATATTTCGTCGAATTGCCGACGTAGCCCCATACTGCCTACCCAATATGTCCAATGGTATTATGTGAAGAAGGATTTATAATGCAGCCGTAGTTGTGGCACGAAGAGCACCAGTGATATACATTGACGCCAAGTCGTTGCTTTTCTTACCCGTTCTTTAATATTACGCTTGCAATTCAACTTTCTATCTAGAAATACTCCAATATTACTTGGCTCGATCTGAGAAGGCGATACTAGTGCCGTCCTGAGAAATAGGATCAAAAGCAGGAATCTTATTTTTCCTTGTTAACAAGACAAACCCTATTTTACTTGGATTTACTCCAAGATCAAAGTCTATTGCCCTTTAAGACTGATCTTTCAGAGAACCCTGAAGAATATTACTAAATGTTGGCAGGTTCAAAAAAAGTGGCGAAAGAACACCCCCTATGGTGTCACAAATGAAGCTAGTCAGTTGGTGGCGAGATTGTTACAGTAAATTTGGCGCTCAAAGTGGGGCTTCAGTTGGTTTACCTTAAAGAATTTACCTGTTTTATATCTTAACTTATATAAATATTTTCAGCATGGTAAATGGTACTGTTTCCTTAGCAGCTTCCGCCCTAGGTGTTCTAATAGCTGGATTTTCTATATCCAAATATAAGCCTCGAGCTCGTTATATGGCTGCTTGGAATGTGATATGTGGTTTCCTTGCCGTGACTGGTCGCATAGCTTATGCTTTTATTGGTTGTCCTGGTAATGAGCAATCAATTCTGGTCAATATATATGACAAGTGAGTGCCATCTTATTTATATGGTTAAATTTCTTTATAGTAATGTTTATCCTACTCAGGTTATTAGATAGTACTCCCACATGTAATTCCGCCTGTGGTTGTGATTATGTTCGTTATTCTCCGGTTTGTGGTGAAAATAATATGACGTATATATCGCCCTGTCATGCTGGTTGTACGAAGCAAAACATTACTAGTACGGGGGAAATGGTATGTTTAAAATATACAGTGGGCGACAATACATTGGAATCTTTTCTATAGTAGATGCAATTTGTTAAAGACACAGTTAGCAATACTAAAAGTTATTATTATCAATACACTATTATTTAAAAAAAATGTTATATAGGAAATTTTCCTAGCTTCAATTTAAGCTTGATAGCATCCAGATTGAGCAAATATAAAATGAGATACGACTGTCGTGCTGAAAAATGAAGTTAATCATAGACAATTTTTGAAAAATATTTTTAAGTCGATTTTTTCCAAGTTGAAACATTAAAAATTTTAAAAATAATGCAGTAGTTTTTATTCAGTGAACAGCGAATTTTTCGAAAAATTTGAAGTGCAGTAAAATAAATCCACATTTAATGACCTCCAATTCTTTTTATCACCAATTTTTTGCAAACAAAGAAAAATTTTAATTATTTTAATAACTCATTACTCTATAATTATGTGTACTAAAATTAATAAACAATATCATCTCTTCTTTGTTTCAACAAAAAATGGTGGTCAAACAAATTGGAGGTCAAAAAATGTGGATTTCTTCTACTGTACTTAAAATTTTTTGAAAATTTTTGGGTTGTTGGAAAAATTCGTTGATCATTTAATAAAAACTATTGGACTATTTTTAAAAATTCTAATATTTGAACTTGAAAAAAATAGGCTTAGAAAAATTAAAAAAAAAATTCGAAAATAGTCTGTAAATAATTTTTATTTTCCAGAGTGATATTCGTATCTCATAAAATATTTTTGTAAACTGGACACTATTAAGCTTTGATTAAACCTAAAAATTTTTTTATATAGCATTTTTTTTTTAAATAGTTGATTGGTAATAATAACGTTTAGTATCGTTAATTTTTTTTTCAACAAATTGCATATATTATAGAAAAGTTTCCAATGCATTGTCGCCCACTGCATATACAACTGTAATGGTTGTGACAACTTGATTTATTGCCAATCCAATTAAAAATAAACGGTAAAACTACTGCAATGAACCATTCAATTGACAACAAATTTGGTTGCGACTTTTTTTCGACGTTTCTGTGATTAAACTGTACAATAATTTTTCCCTTTGACAGTTTTTCTACAATTGCTCCTGTATACCTAGTGTTAAGGACAGCTCACATGGTTATCCTTCATTCGACAAACTAACATCAATTGGTTTAACACAGGATGATATCAATTTTACTACACCAACGACTCCATCTTTAATTGACTCGTTGTCTACATATTCTGAGGTAAGTTCAAAAACTAGTTTTGGGGTAAAACAAGCGTTTTTGGGGAATTCAGCCAAACTTCTCTTTTTTTTTGGACTGTATCGTGCTTTCCACAGACTGACGGAGGCACGGAGGGACAGACGGACATCGCTGGAATATCTTAGATTCAATCTAGGATCAGTAATATATATGGGGCATTCCAGGCCAAATCACTTACTTTTAGACCCGACCCCCCTCGGGTCGTATTTAGTTCAACTTTCACTCAAATTTTCAGCCTTTTATACCAAGTTGGTGTTGAGTAAACAATTTTTCAAAATGGTGATTTTTTCAAAAAAAATGCGAAAATTTAATTTTTCAATTAATTTTGACCAGTAAAAAATATAGATATCTTATCTTATCTTAGTCTTAGAAAAAAATATAAAAAAATTATTCGTAGTATTTTTTTTTTTAACGTTTCAAAATAAAAATGGACTTTTTGAAAAAGTCCGAAACCTTTGATTTTTTTAAAGGTTGAAAAATGTTACTCTAAATTACGCAACTTTTAAGCCATAATTCGAGAAAAGGTGTGCTACATCGGTCATGAAGTTTAAAAACGAATTAAACGTGGAAAATATATCTTTTTGTTAATTTTCTCAATTTTTTTGATTATTTTATTTAAGTTTGAATTCAAATGGTTACAGAATTATGATTTGGAGTAAAATGTCTCTCTAGTAAGGTACTAAAAACTATAATCGGTTGAAAATCAGCCAAGTTATTACAACTTCCCCAGGCATCTAACGTGTGTCATGCTTAACCTGACCAACTGATTTTGCCTGAAAAGCGGGATGGAAAGGTTGAAAAAGCGGGATTTTGGTCTAAAAAGCGGGACTTTTTTATATTCTTCACTTATTTTTAGTGATAGTACCCAGTTGGAAAATGTGTCACTGAGGAAATTTCCACAGTGACTCCTTGAGGAAATGTCTTCAGGTTCTGACAAATCATAGGTAATCCTTGATGACATGTCCTAACATTGTCAGCACTGAATGTTTGCTTTAAGAGTGTTGACAATTCCTCTAAGACGTCTAAAAGGAAATGTCGTCAGAATAACAGTATATTAAATTATAATTTTAAATCTGGGCAACTCTTCAATTTCCAACAAAAAGATGGCAATATTATCGATTTATTTAAAATAATATCAAAATCTAACAAGTAGAATAAAAGTAATAAATAGACAAACAATTTTCAAAATAAAGTTTGAACAAGTAGTAAGGTGTGGGACTAATAAACTGGAGGTTCCAGGTTCAAATCCAGTTGAGACTAAAAAAGGCGAAAAGTTTTTTCTAAATATAAGAAAGATAATTAATAAAGGAAAACGGATAAAAGTAAGAACTAAAGGAAATGCGAACATTTTTTGTATTTTCGCATGACCTAGGTCAGACGTTTCCCCAAAGAAGTCTTAGGTGACATGTCCCCAGAAGGTCTGCCCTGACCACTGCTGACTTTGAGAGAGGACATTTTGAAAATTTGTATGAAACTGTCCTCAACCCAGTACATAGAGATGTCTTGTGGATGTCAGCAGTGACTCTGGCATGTCCGTCAATGAGAATGGCTCGAGGACGTTGCCAACTGGGTAATTTTGTAACAATTCGAAAAAGTATAAAAATTCATAATTTTCAATCGATTTTAATTTGACGTAGTGATATCCGTTCGTCTTCTGGCTGTCAGTATGTCTGTTGAAAACACGCTTTCGAAAGAAAGTAGTTTTTTATTTTTCTGGTCAGGTTGATATTGAATTTCAGCGCAATCAGTCCAGTGGTTTATAATTTATGAACAAAACCGTGAATTTTGGATTGATTTCGCTTCCAATTCACGTGATAAATAAAACGTTGAACACGCTCCGAAAGACATTGTTAAGCCACAAAAATAGTTTTCAAAATATTTTTGTCACTTCAAAAAAATTGTACACTCAAAAAAAATTAGATAAAAAATCATTTACTTAAAAAATATATTTCTAGTAAAATTCTTCAAACAGGGTGGATTTTTTTTACAAAATTTTGGATTTTAATTTTTTTTTTTTTTTCAAAAATAAACGTTAAAATTGGAATTTTTTCGAGTTCCAACACAATTTTAGGAGTAATTTCCTTTACATTTTTTTAAATACAGTAAGAAATTCTAAATGTTACCATATTTATATGCTCAAAAATCAAAAAAAAAAATGCTTAAAATTATATCAGAGCTCAAAATATTATTTAAAAGTCAAAAAGCGGGATAAAGCGGGATGAAGCGGGACTTTTGTTTAAAAAGCGGGATAGAAATTCATGGCGGGATGAGACATCAAAAAGCGGGATAATCCCGCCAAAAGCGGGATGGTTGGTCAGGTTATTCATGCTACATGATTAAGGAATACGAGTCCCTTTTTTGAAATTTATTGAAATTATCTACTGTAGTAAAATTTTTTATTCTTTATGTTCCACTGTAATATTTTTTTGTTTTTTCTTAATTTAAAAAAATAAATAAAAAAATGGAGATTTCAAACGAGTGTTGAGAAATGCAGGCATTTTTAGCATTAATTTAAAACATGTTAGCAATACTAGGGTGTTCAGTCGATTAATTCTTGTTCGATTAATCGAACAATTTTAGACGAATAATTGTTCGATTAATTTAAAATTGCTAATTTCGATTAAAGGGTTAATCGAAAAATGTATGCCGATTAATCGAATAATAATAAAATATGTTTTTTTTGGTAATTTGTATAATTTTTTAAAGTTTTAACTCCAAACCAAATGCATGTGGTCAGTCATGTTTACTAGAGTGGTCGTTATTTAAATTTTTTTTTGGATTGTCGCTGCTCCTGAAGCTTGGATTTCTTAAACGACCTAAAATTTTGGGCAAAATCGGTTAACTATGGGACCACGCTAAAATCGGTCAAAGTTTCGAATTTTGAGCAAAAACCCACTAAATTATAAAAAAAATTAAATTACAAATTTTATGAATATCCTAAGAACAAAATATTTTTTGTTTAACATTTTCCCAAATCTATTCAGATAATAAATATAAAATTTTTGTGATATCGGTAATCCATATAAATTTGGAAAATATAAAATAATTTTTGAATTCTACACATTTTTAAAATCTCTAAAATTATTTTTTTTTTAATTTTCTCAAACAAAATTGCAGAAAACTTAAATTTTGATACATTTTCTAAGGCTGTTAGGTTAGGTTTTTTTTTTTTTGTTAATAAAATGTTAAAACACTTGTAATTAGTAGTATTGTTTATTTACTTAAGTGCCAATTTTTTCTAAAATTGTCGAAAAAAATCTTGTAATTTAGAAAATTTATGAATTTGGAATTATTCGATTAATCGAACAATTTTAAAATTTTATTCGTTTAATCGAACAAGTCAAAAATGCCAAATGTCGATTAATCGTAAATTGAACACCCTAAGCAATACACAATATGAAAAATATTTGTCATCTAATTACATTTAAATTTAAAGAATAAACAAATTTTATTACAGTAGAAAATTTCAATGAATTTCATAAATCCGATTGTATTCTTTAATCAAGTGGTCTGTGGTTAGATGCCTGGGGAAGTTTTAATAACTTGGCTGATTTTCAACCGATTTTAGTTTTTAGTACCTTATTAGAGAGGAATTTTACTCCAAATCAAAATTCTGTAACCATCTGAATTCAAATTTAACTTAAAATACCCACAAAAATGAGAAAACAGAAAAAAATTCATATGCGATTCGGCACGCCTTACCAATGACCGATCAACCTAAATTTTTGTGAGACATATTTTTACCCACAAATGAATATATCCAGGGTAAGTTAGGGTCAATATCTATCAGTTTAATTTTTTTGGAGCACCATATAAAATAAACCAGAGTCAAAAAAAAGTGCAATTTTAAAAAATTTAAAAAAATAGAACGAATTGCGAGCATATCTCGAATTATCCCAGCAAATTTTTGCATTACTAGTAATGAGTATAGTAGTTAGTAATAATTATTGGTATGTACTTACTCATTGCATTTCCGACTCGAGAATTTTGGTCGGACTGGCGTTGCGCTCCAAATGACGCTATAAATATTTTCACAGACGGCTCCAAACAATCGACGGGAGTTGGAGCCGGTTTTACTTCAGACGTTTGTGATATAGAGAAGTCTTTCAAATTACCTTTACACTGTAGTATTTTCCAGGCTGAAATAGTTGCTATAGATAAGGCAGCCTCACAGTTTCTTGGGGAAACGGGTAAAATGATAAACTTTTACGTCGACAGTCAAGCTGCACTAAAGGCTCCAACGAGCTTTTGTATTAAATCAAAAGTCGTTTTTAAATGTTACGAGAATCTTCAGAAACTATCCGGGAATAATACCGTATCTCTTGTATGGGTACCTGGACATAGGGGAGTAGATGGGAACGAGAAAGCTAATGAGCTCGCTAAGCTTGGAGCAGATGGCGTAGGAACTTTTGTTCATATTGAGCCCCCGATTCAGTACTATAGGACGAGAAGTGACTGTCGTTGCATTTCTATTGCAAACAGGAAATGGAGAGAGCTAAGCACGAGCAGCATCACCAGAAGAATCTGGCCGCATTACGACCTCGGGAAAACTCGCTACCTTCTCTCTCTTAACAGAGAGGATTGTCGTTTACTCACGGGAGTGGTCACAGGACACTGCCTAATTGCTTTTCACGCGAAATCTATGGGACTTATCTCGGATGCCAATTGTAGAAAATGTGATGAACCTAATACAGATGAAACAGTTGAACATATTCTGTGCAAATGCCCCGCATTGGCCAGACACCGCGAGCGAATACTAGGTAAAGCAGAAATCGAGAATCTGGATGATATCGCCGCTACGGACCTTACGCAACTAAAACTGTTCGCAACATGGACTAACGCGTTTTATCCTCGTCGCTGAAGGAAATTGTGGTATCGCTATGGACCAGCCGGTCTATGCGAGGAGTCTGAACTTTAGGCTCCACCACCCCTAACCTAACCTAACCTACTCATTGCATGAAACACTACTAATTCTTTAAAGGCCGTGAGAAAAAAATAATAAGTGCCTACAAGCTTACGAGTAGGGAGATAAATAACTACTTACCTATAACGAGTAATATAAGTAGTTACTTTTAGGGAATAAAATAAATGGTTGAAAACCGAGTTTGAAATAACTATTTATCGTTAGATTATTCGTTTTCGCGAAACTTTAAGCTGAAAAGGTAAAACAAATATTGTTTTTTTTCTGATTGGACTTAGTTTCCCAAGTGAACTTGCAAATAAGTATTTATTTTTAACATTCTTAATAACTTATTATTTACATTATTGCAAATAAGTACTTACATATTATAATATAAGCCACTAGTTGCTTTTTGGACTAAAGTAATGCAGTGGGTAATGAGTAGTTGTTATAAATAATGTAATTGGCAGTCATTACTTTTCACAACGCATTACCTAGGTTTTGCTGGGATGGCTTTAAAGTTGCGTTATTTAGAGTAGAGTTTTTAGGCTTTTTTAAAAAAAATCTAAGGTTTCGGACTTTTTCAAAAAGTCAATTTTAATTTTTAAACGTTAAAAAATAAGTGATAATTAATTTTTTTTTAAAAAACTACATTTAAATACCTTTATTTTTTACTGGTCAAAATTAATTGAAAATTAAAATTAAAATTTTTTAATTTTTTTTTGTTTTAAATCGCCATTTTGGAAAATTGATTACTCGACACCGACTTGGCATAAATGGCTGAAAATTTGAGTGAAAGTTGCATTTAATACGTACTAAAATATATCCAAAAAAAAATTAACCGATGGGGGTCGGGTCAAAAAGTGAGTGATTTTGCCTGGAATGCCCTATATACTTTATGGGGTTCTAGACCGATATTTCGATTCGTTACACACGGAATGACAAAGTGAGTATAACCCCATACTGTTGTTGGGGAGTATAAAAAAAGGATCGGGTTTGGCTTAAATTTATTTTAATTGAAGGTGGTGTTAAAAGTCCTGATTTGGCTCAAATTAATTTTAAATTAAAATTTAGTTAAACTCAAGCTCTTTAAAATAGTCATTGGAAAGAAATTTATTAATTTTTTAAAAAAAATTTTTGAATGTAGAAAAAACCGAGATTTTGGAAAAAATTTTTACCGACTTCAGAATTTTTTGATATTTGTATTCAGAATGTCAAACTTAATAAAAATAATGTATCGCAAGATATTTTTTTTTTTTATTTTTCATTTTTCAAAAATCCAAAATTTCGATTTAAAAATCAAAAGCTTTGATCGAATGGGGCCAAGGCTTAAAATGATCGGAATTGGTTATTATTAAGTTTTTTTTTTAAAGATTGTGTCAAGGTCTTTGAAAGAAATTTTTAGATTTTTTTTTTTGAAAAAACTTCCTGAACGTGGAAAAAACCGCAATTTTTTTTTAAATTTCAAATAGTGCACAGAAAATAATATAGATAAAAATAATTTGAGTAATCACTTGTTTAAATTTTTAAAAAAAAATTGAGTAATTTTTTAAAAAATTTACTCAAAAACTAAAAAAAAATTGAGTAAATAATTTAATACAAATTTAATATTTTTTTTTTAATTTTTTTTTTTTTATTCTCTTGGTGTTTTGAATTCACATTTAGTTTATAGTTTTTTGTGTTGTATATGAAAGTTTGAAATCATCTCTATGAAATTTTTCTATGTCTTTAAGACATAAATATTAGGGCGGAGTAATTTTATTTTCGACAAAATCGTCTAGCATATTCGGATTCTGCATAAAATTCTAAGAAAAAATGCCGAACAAACCATGCCTCAAAAATCAGTTTTGACCCCCCCAATTTTCAAAAATAGTTTTGCACGATATACGACTTTTTTAACTGGGCTTATAATTTTTAATAGATTGTTTTACCAATAAATTTTGCTTTTATTTTATATTAGAGGTATTTTTGGGTACGGGGAATCCATATTTGATATTTATTTTGTTCTAAACCGCCGCTAGAGGGCGCTAAAAAACAAAAGTATGGACTTGGGTCTTCAGATTTTTTTTTTATTTTGAAGCCAGATACTCTAAGGAGCCATTTAGACATTCCCATTTACAGCTTAATTAAATTCTAAAAACTCGCGATTTTATTCGCGATTTTAATTTTTTAAAAACCCACAAAAAATTAAAAAGTGGTAAACTACACCATTATTTTTTTGCCACAATTTTTTAAAGTTTTTTCGTTTAAAGTAGAGGATTTTAGCTTTCAATTTCAATTTTGATGCTCAAAATCCGATGTTTACTTAAGGAGTTATAAATCTTCAAAGTACATCGATAAACGATTTGAAAATCCTAAAACATTTATTAACAAAATTTAAAAAAAAAAATAAAAATTTTCTTTTTATATGGGCATAATTTAAAAAAAAAAATATTAAAAAAGAAGACTTTTGTGTCCTATTAAAATGATGATTGATTTTTTTTGTAAAAATGTCATACTTTCATAATATGTTAATTAAAAAAAAATCAAAAGAGGTGAAAGTTGACGAAGATGCACTAAAAAAATGCATTTGCATTTAAAATGCATTTTTTTAATAACACAATTTTTTTAACTTTCAAGTTTAATGAAGAGGATTTAAGCTTTTAACTTCAATTTTGATTTTAAAAATCGGATAATTACTTAAGAAGTTATCGCTCATCAAACTACACTACTTTTTCATATTTTGTGATTTTTAAAAAATGAAAATCGCGAAAAAAATCGTGAGATTTTGGAATTTAATAAAACTGTAAATGGGAATGTCTAAATGGCTCCATAGTGTATCTATATACACAATCTAAAGATCCCAGGTCAAAAAATACCCTTTTTCTCGTGATGATTATTGGAAAAGGCGTACACAGAAAAAAAAAGTTCATACTTGGAATTAATTTATTCATAAATAGTATGAATCTAACATGACTTTTTTTTCCCAAACTTTGTTCATACTATTTATGAATTCGGTCATGCATAGTATGATCGAATTCATGTTGGATTTTTTTTTTTTTTTTGAGGGGTTTCCTGATTTTTTGTAAAAAAAGATCCATTTAAAACAATAAGAACAATCCATGTATATTTGAATAGTTATCTGCGGTTTTATTAGTGTAACAACTTAATTTTATAGTGTACATAATTTTAAAAGTTAAACACACAGAATTCGTGAATATTTTTGATATTTCTAACTAATTATTTGGTAATTGAAAAAATCCTGTTCTCTTTGTGATGATTTGTTGCTGATGATGATGATTTCTTGAAGGCTGGAATTCCAGATTTGAACATTTAATTTTTAAGAATCGGGTGAATTCCTGGAAAAAAAATATTTAATATGTATGAAAAAGATGTAAAACTATAAAAAATTAATAACACGCACATTTTACGTACCTTTATTTCGCTAAATAATGCAATTTTATGCCCAAATTATATATTTGTCACAAAACAAAAAATATTTGACAAATTTTATTTTTTATTTCAAACAAACTTTGTTTATTTTTTTTTTTGAAATTTAAATGTTATTGAAATATTTATAAATAGTATGAATTTATTAATAAATAGAATGAATTGAAATCAATGAAAGTGGTTCATACTATTTATGTACAAAATTTGTTCTGTGTACATACTTATATCGTACAAAACTATTTTTGAAAATTGGGGGGGTCAAAACTGATTTTTGAGACATGGTTTGTTCGGCATTTTTTCTTAGAATTCTATGCAGAATCCAAATATCCTAGACGATTTTGTCAAAAAATTTGCTCCGAACAATTCACTCCGCTCTAATAAATATATTTGGTAAAGTTTGAAAAAACATTTTTTGGAAAAAAAATGTGAAACTTTTTTAAACTTAAAAAAAAAATAAATTGATAAATTTTGAGTAACTATTTACTTGACACAATTAAAAAGTTACTTAAAAAAACGAAAAATTTTAAGTAAAGTTTTAATTGTGTCAATTAAAAATTTACTCAAATTTTTTTAGTAAGCATTTAATAATTTTTTATTAAAAATTTACTCAATACTATTAAATCGTGCAATATTGAGTAATTTTTTAGTCAATAGTATTAAAAATTTACTCAGTTTTTGTGTGATATCTCAAAAACCTTTCGACCGATTTTAAAATTTTTTTTGATATTTGCGTTCAGTGCATCAAAAAATTATGTGTCGCAAGACATGTTTTTCATCTTTTTTTATGTTATTTTCAAAAATTAATAACTTTGATCGCCTCGTCTGGAGTCACAGGTTATAATAATCTGATTGGCCTCAAAATTGCGGCACATAAGTTGTAGGCCTAGGCTAGTAATCATTTGACGGACATTTAAAATAAGATGAAAAATTTGCATTTATTGTCACAATTCATATATCAACACTCAGACAACAAGTTTGTTGATTTCCAACTTCAATTCAATTTAAGCAATAACATTTTTCATTGATGCATTTAAAAATAGATTATCGCAATTAATTATTGGTATTCTTAGCTGAATTTGGTTGATTGCGGTTGATGCTTTTCAATTGAAACAACAACAATATTTAGAATGGTGGCTTGATACAATTAAAAATTTTAATTTAAATTATCTTTTACATTAGATTAATTTTGGCGGACAAGCTGTACCTGGTGCCTGTCCTGTTGATTGCTTTGCACATTACGTTGCCTTTCTATTTGTAATGTGTTTACTGAAATTTATTGGTGCCACGGGAAGAGCTTCTAATTTTTTGGTATCTGTACGTTGTGTACCAAAAGAGGATAAAGCAGCATCTATGGGTTTAAGTATGATGATGCTGTCAATGATGGCTCTTATACCTAGTCCGATATTTTTTGGTTGGGTTTTGGATCGTTTATGTCTGGTATGGGGTAAAACATGCACGAATAAGGGCAATTGCTGGCTTTATGATCCGGAATCTTTAAGGTACTTAAAATAATTAAAATCTTTATTAATACTAGTATAGTAACTAATATCAATCACTTTTTTTTTTAGATATACTTTGAGTATTACCGCTGCTATATTCATAACAATCGGTACCATTTTTGATGCCGGTGTTTGGTATCTTGTAAAAGATTTGAAAATTTTTGATGATGATAAAGTTAAAGAAGTTGAAATGAAAACTATGAAAGAAGATGACGAAGATACAAAAAACAGCACTAAATAATTAAAGCACTACCTTTCCAAGGATAAGATATTTGTTTATTATTATTTTTTAAAATAAGTAGGAGAAATTTAAAAACAACTGAAACTAATTTTGTTCCTAAAACTGATAAAAAACAAAAAATAAATTGAATCAAAAAAATATTTTTTTTTTTAACCAGATCGTATAAGGTCAAAGAAAGAACAAGTAAGAAAATTATAGTCCTCCGACCATATAACACCATACACCAGTGCTTTACGGGAAATGGGTACCAAGTCCAAACATCGATCGATGGAATCTATCTTTCTTGTTTAATTTTTAATAAGTGTATAAAATAAACACAAAAACAAACATTCATTGTTGACAATGTTAGGACATGTTTTTGCTAATTTTTCCATACAAAAATTAAAAAAGAATGGATTTTTTTTGTTTTTCAAAATTTTGTAAGTAAATTGTTTTCCAATGTATTTTTGAAGAGCCATAACTCCTTAAGTACACTAAAAAAAAAAAATTTGTAAAACTAGCAAAAAAAATGGTTAAAATTAGCAAAAAAAAACTGTAGTTTTGGACGTTGCAAAAATTTTGGTAATATTAGCAAAACCATTTTGCTAATCAAAAAATTAGGGGAAAAAATGGTAAAATTACAAGAATACCATTTTATTTTTTTTAAAAATCAACCTTGTAAAATTATCAAAAAATATGGTAAAATTACCAAAAAAAATGGTAAAATTGAAATAGAGTTAAAAAATTTGTAATTTGGTAAAAAAAAACTGTTTTATTTAGTAATTTTTTTTTTCTCTCTGATTAGTAGTTGATTTAAAATTTGGTGAATATACTAAAAATTTGTTGCCTTATTTTGAGCACCACGTTCTTTAAATGTAGTAATAGCAGTATCAATTATTACTTTAGTTGTTGGATGGTTTCTTCGGCTTGATGACATCTTCTTTTGCCTTCTTCACAGCAGCTGTAGTTGCAGTAACTGGACTTCCAACAAAAACAAAATCCAAAATGATTTTTTTTCCCCTTAAACACTTTGAACAAAAAAATTAAAGAACAACACTTCACTTTTTTTATTTTTTTTGCGTCATTTTTTTTAGCTTAAGTAGAACAAATGAGAATTGCGTAGTAGTCTACACAAGAAATTTCTTACATTTTCACGTAAAATTTGTAAAAAATTAACAAATTTTTTTTCGAATTTTTAATTTTTTTTACATGTATTTTAAAAAAAAATAAAAACAAACTTTTGGATATTGAAGATTAGGGGGGTTATTCATAATACCTAAAGTGAACTTAAAGTAGGTTTATTTGACAAATATTCATGCAATATCAGTCCAATAAACCTACATTAGATTTAATTTACTCATTATGAATAGGCCAGTAGATATTTAAGTATGTGTTAAAATTTTAAAAAATTAATTTTTCAAAATTATCAACTTTTTATTAACAATTTAGGTGCCAAATATTAAAAAAATTTCATATAAAATTAGCAAAAAAAAAAGGTAAAATTAGCAAAAAAAAATATGGTGAAAAATACTAAAAATTGTGTAGCCTATTTTTGAGCACCACGTTCTTTAAAGTTACTAATAGCATCATCAACCATTATTTCAGTTGATGGATGGCTACTTTGCTATGGTGTTGGCAGCTGGACTTTCAACATCAGCAGAATATGCAATGATTTTTTTTCTCACTAGAGCACTTTAAACTAATTTTTTTTCTTAAAACTAAAAGAATAAAAAGTATTACCATTTCTTTAAGGAAAATAAAGAATGGCCCACTTATAATCTGGACGACTTATGTGCCTTAAAAGTTTTGAATGAAAAGTCACATTTTTATAGTTTATTTATCAAATTAAAGGAAATTTTTCCACCTTTTTATTGGTACCGGTTTCAAGTTTGTAGGTTAAATATTTTTTCGTACAGACGCCATTAAGCAAAATTAAGATTAAGAAATTTTGCACACTTTCACGTTTTTTGAGAAATACAGCTGTTCAGAAATTGCTTAAACTTTAAAAATTCTAAAATTTACAGTGCTTAGTGTTTTGAATCCTTACGGGGCTATAGAAAGGATAAATTTAAAACCATAAACGCGTAAAAAAAATATCGCTTTAGCCCAAGTTTGAAAAAAAACATATCAAGTTGAAAAAAACATACCTCCCTCGAATGAATCCTGTAGGATTTAAGTCCTACGGAGCGATAAATGACTAAACCCGCAAGAGAAAATCGAAGTTCGATGTCAAAACATGATTTTGCTTTTTAAACACTAATGTTTAAACGAAGTTTAAAGGTTGCCACATGAAACCTGCGTCAAATTTGATGTTAGAAATCACATGGAGTAAAAAATGAGTTTTGCCCACAATTTTAACCAATCGAAAATAATTTGCCAAATGTAAAAAAAATAAATTGAAGGAGAGTATAATAAAGCAAAAAATGTATAATACTGTTAAATTTAATGTTAAGTTTGATGCAGAGGTAGCACCCAAGGATGTGCAAAATTTCTTCATCTTTTTTTCGGTTAATGACGTCTGTACTAAAGAATATTTAACCTACAAACTTGAAACCTATACAAAAAAAAAAAGTGGAAAAATTTCCTTTAATTTGATACATAAATTATAAAAATGTGACTTTTCATTCAAAAGTTATAAGGCACACAAGTCGTCCAGATTATAACCGGGCCATTCTTTACTAATAATTTTGCTAAAATTATAGTAAAATAAAAAAAAAACTAGCAAGAAAATATAGTAAAAGTACCAAAAAATTTTTGTATTTTGCAAATAGTAAATTGCCAAAAAATTCTGTTAAAGTTAAGTTTTTACAATTTTTTTTGCTAAAGTTTGGTTGAAGTAAATTACAACACCTTTTACTAATATTTTGACTAAGTTATTTTTTTGAGTGAAATGGAAGGCTAGAGTCCTCTACTTTCAACGAAAAAGTTCAAAAAAATTGTGCCATTAAAAAAAATGCATTTTAAATGCATTAAAAATTTGCATTTGCATTTAAAATGCATTTTTATGTTGAGTCATTTTTTGTGAACTTTTACGTTTAAAGTAGAGGATTTTAGCTTTCTATTTCAATTTTGATTGTAGAAATCCGATATTCACTTAAGAAGTTATGGCTCTTCAAAAATTCATTGAACAACAATTTAGAAAACATTTACTTACAAAATTACCCAGCAAAATTTTCCGTTCCAAATAATCGGTTCCAGAACGCATCATATTACCCTGCAACCGGTTCTACTTAACATTCCAGAATCAATGATTTTTGTTTGAAATTGTCCCGAAAGCAATCGTTTTTTAGAGCAAGTATTTTTTTTGAAAAATAATTTTACATAGAAAATTTTGTTTTGATTACCGTAGAATATATTCAAGAATCTATTGTAATAGGAATCTGTTCCAAAAGATATTCCTGGGTATGTTTAAAGTAGAGGACTTTACACTCAAAAAAAAAAACTGTAATGTTAGCAAAAATAGCTTGTAAACCTACAAGAAAATTAGCTGATTTTGAACCCAAAATTTTTTTGCTAAAGTTAGCAAAAATGTTTTGCCAAAAATTAGTTAACTGAAATTTTTTTTATTTCAACTTACAATTAATTCATACACATTTGTTGATCCCATTGGGTTCGGACTCGATAGGTCCAGACCCCGATAGGCCTAGACCTAGTAGGGTTCCTTAAAAATCGTCATAGCTTTTGATCCAGAATTTGTGTCCGTTTCGCTCTACCTTGCTTAGTTTTTTGGATACGTGATTTTAGGGGACCACTGGGGTTTTAAGAATTACAAAACTCGATAACTTTAAAAATATTGCTCGGAGAGCTTTTGATTATTTTGCGGTCTTGTTCTACGTGTTGAGAGCTACAAAAATGCTTTTGGACTTTTTGTCGTGTCGGCAATATTTACTGTGATATGAGCATTTTAAAATTTTCGGAAATGCTATCTTTTTTAGATCCAAAGGTCCTCCGCCGGTCCTCTTCACACACATGTGAAGAGGACCGGCGATACTATGAACCAAAAAATGGCCTCCATTTTGCCCTATCTGGCTTAGTTTCCGAGATATCGCCATTTTAAGTTTTTTGAAAATAAAAAAAAAATTTCAATTTATTTTTGCTAATATTAGCAAAAAAGCTTGTAAAAATTTTGGCAACTCAATTTTAAATTTAGCAAAAAAAATTGTTCAAATTTTGTTTAAAATTGCTAATGCGCTAAATGAAGTTTACAAGATATTTTTGCTAACATGCTAATCTCAACTAAAAATTTGCTAAAGATTAGCTTACTAGCATTAGCAAAAAAAAATAGTAAATCTACTAATGTATTATTTTGAGTGTAGGCTTTAGTGTGCAATTACAATTCTGGCATTTTGTATTTAGAACAAGACTCAAAGCCAACGCTAACGTTTTAAAGCCAGAATAGAATCAATTCTATTTTCTTGGCTTTGCTCTCTCGTGAGTATTTTTTTTGCTTTGGCGTTGCCAGTCTTTTACAAAAAAAAGGGTGGATTTTGTTTATGAAACACATCTGTGTATTGGAAAATTATAAGAAAAGTACATATAAAAGAAAGTGAAAATAAAATTTACCGCCAATATTTTGAGGATGTTTATTCTGGCTCGGGGTCATTATTTTCTTTACTAATTAAAACCATGATATTCTCATAGCATAATTTTCAAGAAAATTATTTTTTTGTTTTAAATTTATTTATGTTGGTCATTTTTGCAAGACTTAATCGACACGTGTTTCGGAATTTGTCAAGATTCCATTGTCAAGATTATTTAGCAAAGATAGAAACGATTTACTACAAAGTAGCAAACGAGACTCGTTTGACAAATCGTTTGTGCACAAACTAAAATATTAATACATGTTCGCCTCTATTCACAATGAGAATTAGAAAGACGAAGAAATTGTACCATACTAATAAGGCAACGATTGTCAATAACCAACAAAAATATTTAAAACAATTTTACATACGATAGTCCATTGGACTACAACAATATGTTATTTGTGTTGTTTTTGTGAGTAATACTCCATATTAGGGTTATTCATCACATGGCGTGCCAACCATTATGTTCAAATTCTGATTAATTTTTATTAAAAAATAAAAATTGTTTTATTCGACCTTTAAAATATAATATTTTGAAGATGTTTATTCTGGCTCGAGGTCATTATTTTCTTTACTAATTAAAACCATGATATTCTCATAGTATAATTTTCAAGAAAATTATTTTTTTGTTTTAAATTTATTTATGTTGGTCATTTTTGCAAGACTTAATCGAAACGTGTTTCGGAATTTGTCAAGATTCCATTGTCAAGATTATTTAGCAAAAATAGAAACGATTTACTACAAAGTAGCAAACCAGTCTAATGACAAATCGTTTGTGCACAAACTAAAATATTAATACATATTCGCCTCTATTCACAACGAGAATTAGAAAGACGAAGAAATTGTACCATACTAATAAGGCAACGATTGTCAATAACCAACAAAAATATTTAAAACAATTTTACATACAATAGTCTATTGGACTACAACAATATGTTATTTGTGTTGTTTTTGGGAGTAATACTCCCTATTAGGGTTATTCATCACATGGCGTGCCAACCATTATGTTCAAATTCTGATTAATTTTTATTAAAAAATAAAAATTGTTTTATTCGACCTTTAAAATTTAATATTTTGAGGATGTTTATTCTGACTCGAGGTCATTGTTTTCTTTACTAATTAAAACCATGATATTCTCATAGCATAATTTTCAAGAAAATTATACCGCCAATTATTATAAAAAAACAAGTATCAAAAAAATATTAATAAAAAAAACCAGTGGAGTTTTATATTTCACGGAAAAAAAAATTTTTTTTTCTATTTCTGTTTTTATATTTCTGTTCTTTCTTACAAACAAACACCAGAACAAAATTCAAAGCCAAAGCCTTTCTTTAAAACAAACGCCCTGTCTTTACACAAAATTCAAAGCCAACGCCAGAATTCTAATTGCACACTTAATTTCAATTTCGATTATAAAATGCCGATCCCAGCAAAAACTTCGCTTACCAAGTAATTAACTTAAGGGGTTAGCGAAAATATAAGTAACTAGTTACCTCCCAATTTCAATGTTAATTACTTTAACAAGGTGATGTCATTGGAGGTAACCCCATTTTGCCTTTTTTGGCGCAATGTAATGCAAATGGTAATTACTAGTTTTCAAAGCCATTTCCACGTAAGCGAGGCAGAAAGAGGTACCCATTACCAAGTTATTGCTGGGATATTTACTTAAGAAGTTATACCTCTTCAAACTACACCAGTTTTTAAATTTTTTGTGATTATTAAAAAATGAAAATCGCGAATAAAATCGCGAGTTTTTGAAATTTAATTAAATTACACTGTGTAACAGAGAAAAAAAACCTGGGATGCGATACTTTTTTTCTAGTAGGTGTTGTCGAGTACAACAAGACCCTGTACTTGAAATTTGCGAAACACCTCCAAAATCTTGAGTTACGGGTAAAAAACCGGTTTTTCGAACTTTTTACACTTAAAAGCCAGTAACTTTGTTGAAAACCAACCGATTTTAAATTTATCGACGGTTTTAGAAAGAAGAAAGTGAGACCTTCCGAAGATCTGAACATAATATTTAAGTAATATTGAGACAACTATTCATATTTCTCCAGCAAACTCAATTTTTTTAAAAAATTTCTCTATTTTTCAACTTTGGAGATGTTTTTACAAATTTTTTTGTTAAGGAACCGTATTATTTATGAATTTATTAAAAAAGTATATTTATTTGTGAGAAAAACTCAACTTTGGTTTTTAAAATCGGTAAAAAATTTACCGAGTTATTAAGCTTTTAATAAAAACAAAATTTTGGAATAAATGCCTGCACAATGTTTTTATACCCTCTAACCGTAGTACGGGGTATATTCACTTTGTCATTCGGTGCGAAACGCATCAAAATATCGGTCTAGAGTCTCACAGCGAATATAAGTTTTTGATCAGTGATCGATTCTAAGACATTATAGAGATGGCGAAATATCGGTCTAGAGTCCCATAAAGTATATATTTTTGATCAGTGATCGATTCTAAGACATTGAAGAGATGTCCGTCATGTGCGGACGTCCGCTTGTAGAAGACATGATAATTTAGTGGAATGTAAATCTTGTATAAATGACAATGTTGTTGAGAAGGGGAACTCAGCTGCGCGGATGTATGGCCAGCCTGGGACACTTTTCCCTTGCGATAAATGAAAATAAAAAACTACAAGGACGTTTCGCGGGCTTGGGGGGGGGTTGTGGGTGATGCTGTCTGGGGGACACCAGACAAATTTATATATTATAATATTTACACTCAAATAATAAAATTTAATTTTTTTTATATTTTTCGTTTAACCTAAAAGGAAAGCGGACCAAAAAAATTGCTTTGTTTAATCCCCTTGGTTCAACATCAGGTCAATGAACTTCATATGACGCAAAAATCTTTTATTTGTTAAACAAATAGACAAAAAAAACTTTAAAATAAAATAGTGTATTTCTGGGGTTGCATTAGTTCTCCAAGGAGAAACTTTTTTCCCCTGGTCCGGTTTAGCCCATTTACAAACTTCACTGTCCTATAAACATAACACATATTCGTGTCAAAACTTCAGGAGTCTATCTCTTTTATTTTAGACAGTTTCGTGTCTTCCACAGATGGACAAACGGATGATCAGACAGACGGACAAAGCTAGAATGTCGTAGAATCGATCACTGATCAAAAATATATACTTTATGGGACCCTAGATCGATATTTCGATGTGTTTCACACAGAATGACAAAGTGAGTATACCCCGCATAAGTATTATGGTTGGATGGTAAAAAAACATTGTGCAGGCATTTATTTCAAAATTTTGTTTTTATTAAAAGTTTAATAACTCAGTCAATTTTTAACCGATTTTAAAACCCAAGGTTGTAATTTACTCTTAAATAAATATACTTTATTAATAAATGCATAAATGGTACGGTTCCTTAATAAAAAAATATGACAAAACATCTTCAAACTTAAAAAATAATGATTTTTTTTGGAAAAATTGAGTTTGCTGGAAAAATACGCACAGTTGTTTTAATATTACTTAAATTTCATGTTTACAACTTCGAAAGATATTAGTTTATTCTTTCTAAAACCGTCGAGAAATTCAAAATCGGTTAATATTCAACAAAGTTACTGGCTTATAAGTGTAAAAAGTTCGAAAAACCGGTTTTTTACCCGTAACTCAAGATTTTGGAGGTGTTTCGCAAATTTCAAGGACAGAATCTTGTTGTACTCAACAACACCTACTAGAAAAAAAGTATCGCATCCCAGGTTTTTCTGTTTCATTCATTTTTGTAACACTGTGTTATAAATGGGAATGTCTAAATAGCTCCATGGAGCATCTGTGTTCATAATATAAAAAAAATCTGAATAGGTTTTGTATCGTAATTTAGACCGATATACAGAAAATAATAAACTAAACGAGAATTCAAATAACTAAGAGAATAAAAAAAAATTAAAAAAACTATTAAATTTTTAAAAGCTTTTGAGTAAATTTTTAATTGTGTCAATTAAAAAATTACTTAATTTTTTGGAAATTTAAAGAAGTGATTACTCAAAATTTTTTCCCCCATATTTTTTTCTGTTTAAGAACGGGATTCATAGCTAGTATGGATCATTAAGTTACAATTCTCCGCGCAAATTTTCGAAGCGTTTTTGGCATAAGTAACAGATATAATTGCCCCAACTACATCTTCAAGTATGTGACTAATCAAAATTTAAATGAAACACCTTGGTATTCATTGTGATTTTAAATGTTGATCGAATCACAAATTCACATAACGATCATAAGCAATATTTTTTTTTTAATTTGGATAGGGCTATGCCTGTCGGATATGGTAGTACCTTAAAAAAAATGTGTTTCTTAAAAATTAAGAGAAATTATAAAAACTGCCCAATCTCTTTGAAATTACTACATTTTAATTGAAATACTACACATAGTAGGTGTACTCCAAGGTAAGAGTGTATATCTTTAACATTTTGCTAGTCTATGGCTGTAACCATAAAATCGGTTATCAGAAAATAGTGCAATTTAAAGTAGTTAAGATAATCAAAAATTCAAATATTTAAAATAAAAATGTAAAAAGTAAAACAAAATTTTATACAAGTAGCAACGAATTTTTTGCATGCTACGTGAAAAGTTAAATATTTAACTGATATCGATGATTAATTGGAATCATCGCAATTCATTGGTTAAGGCGAATGCGAACATGTTTATCAGAACAAGAACGACACATTACACAATAAGGAATCGCATAAAATTCTCGTATTGAAATCCAAAAGCAGTATTTAGATAAGATATACAGTGGCGGAAAAAGTTATTTACACTGAGCTATACTGCCGTCTTAAGAAGAAAAAAGTCCAAATGCCAAAATTAAAAAATGCATACAAATTTGCCCAATTTTTGACCAGAAAATCGAAATTAACCCAATGTGAAAAAAACTCCAGCCCCGATAAGCCTATAAAAGCAGGCGTGGATGTTCTATCATATAAGTAGTTTACACCAGCGAGAATTTTTAACACCGCCTTTATTGTAGTCGTGTCAGCAAAAATTAAAAAAAATCATATTTTTGGAAATTTTGAGAAAGGAAATTGTGAATTTTAAAATTTCTTTTTGCTTTCACATTTCTATTAATAAGAACTATTTAAATACAAAATATCATAACGTTATGCTTAAAAACCAAAATTTTGTTAAATAAAAAATATTTGATCTCTTAAAATTGCGTCCGAAAAAAATTTAACTTTTGTATGGTAGCTATCTCAGGGAGTATAAATAGGGGGTAGGTTTGTCATAAAATATTTTTTGGGGGGGGGGGGGGGGTTTGTAATGATCCTAATCAATTATTATTTTGATTAGGGGTTTGTAAATGATTAGTGAAAGAAATATGACCTTGAGCTAGACACGGTGAGCCTCAGCGATGTTTAGGTTGAACTTTAGTGTCGACGAAAAGTGTAAGTGCAGTTCCATTTCTACAAGATTAAATGTCACAAAACTGTTCACAGCGAAATCGTAGCTGCTCGCATTCGCGAGATAACGCGAAATTAGTGTTTTTGTATTTTTTAAAATTTTGACATTGAAATTTTTTAAATATTTTTAATTGCACTTATTTAAAGGTCACAAAACAGTAAACATCAAAATCCTATCTTTCAGTTTTTGCTGTTTTTGTTTTCCTTTTTTGACTTTAGATAGGTTTCTTTAAATTTTCGTAAAAACATGGTATACAGTTTTACTTGTGCTTGATCAAAGGTCACACAGCTGTTGACATCGAAATTGTAGGTGTTAAATTTCGCGAGATATCGCGTAATTATATAATTTTTTTTTATTATTTATTTATATTTTAAAACCCGTTCTTTAGAAATAATAAAAAAAAGTGGTATGATTTGAGCATATTGGAAGAAATTAAAACTGCCCACAAAAAAATTATAGCTGCTCACTTTCGCGATAAATAGCGAAAAACTGCTTTTTGGGGGTATTTCTTGTTTTGATTAATAAATAAATTCAAGCTTTTATATTAATTAATTTATTTTTTCTTTAGTGTCTAAAATAAAGGAAAACAATCAAGAAACGACAAATATATTGTATGAAGTTTGAATTTTATGTGGTCAAAGGTGGTAAAACTGCTCAAATCAACATCTAGACTGCTAATTTACGCAAAAAATTAATTTGTTTCCAATTTTTTATTTTTTTTTTTTTAATTTTGCGATTTCTCGCGGAAGATCTGATTTCGATGTTAACTGTTTTGTGACCTGTAAATAAATAAAATTGAAACTGCATAATCAGTTTTTGAAGATATTTAAAAAACTTCATTCCCGGTGAAAAATCGTACAAATATGATCATATATGCGTTCATACAGCTTCATGTATGTCCATATATGCAGCATATATGAATATATATGATACTGTATGAAGGCATATATGATCATATTTGCAACATATATGTCCATATATGACATATATGCTCCATATATGTCCACATATGTCATATATGGGCATATGCCCTCATTTTACGTATATGGACATTAGGGTGGGTCGATGAAATGCATATTTGCGAATCTCGTTAACTAATAGCAAAAACTCGACGCGCATTTTCGAGCTGATTACGGGAAAAATCATGAAAAAATTTTAGGAGGGTACTTTTAGGCCTCTACAAGCGGTTTTAGTTCGCGGTTTTTGGAAAAAAATATTTTTTTTAATTTTTTAAAAATATTTTAAAAATTAAGTAAAATAATGGTTATTACGAAACGAGTTCCAAAAAAAAAATTATCTCGCCAATTTAGCCCATGGATGCATTTTTATGCCCAGGAAAGTTCGATTTATATATATAAAAAAAAATATTTTTTATTTCATAATAGCACTCAAATGGTGCATAAGGCCGTTTTAAGAACATGAATGATAAAAATAAAAAAATTGCGGGTATTTATAGCAATCCACAAGTGCAAAAAATTCGCAATTTACAAAAAAATTAAAAATGGGTATCAAAATTTTGGTAAAATAAAGCGTTTTAAGAAAATGATAAAAAAAAACAAAACAAATTGGCGGCTTTTTATAACAATCCGCAAGTGCAAAAAATTCGCAAGTGCCAAAAAAAATTAAAAAATGGAAAAATGGGTATCAAATTTTTGGTAAAATAAAGCGTTTTCAAAAAAAAAAAAACAAAAAATATATTAGATGATCAATATGGTCTATGGATGCATTTTGAAAATCTGATGTTTTTTCTTTTTTTGTTTTTTTTTTGTTTGATATTTAAACGTTTTTTTACAATTGATGTTTGTCCACAATATGTTTCAAAACAACTTATCACTTACCTTTTTATTCCCCGAAAAACTTAACCTTTAAACGTTTAAATATTAAACAAAAAAAAAACATCAGATTTTCAAAATGCATCCATGGACCATATTGATCCTCTAATATATTTTTTTGTTTTTTTTTCTGAAAACGCTTTATTTTATCAAAAATTTGATACCCATTTTTCCATTTTTTAATTTTTTTTGGTACTTGCGAATTTTTTGCACTTGCGGATTGTTATAAATAGCCTCCGATTTGTTTTGTTTTTTTATCATTTTCTTAAAACGCTTTATTTTACCAAAATTTTGATACCCATTTTTAATTTTTTTGTAATTTGCGAATTTTTTGCACTTGCGGATTGATATAAATACCCGAAATTTTTTTATTTTTATCATTCATGTTCTTAAATCGGTCTTATGCACCATTTGAGTGCTATTATGAAATAAAAAATATTTTTTTTTTATATATATAAACCGAACTTTCCTGGGCATAAAAATGCATCCACGGGCTAAATTGGCGAGATAATTTTTTTTTGGAACTCGTTTCGTAATAAGCATTATTTTACTTAATTTTTAAAATATTTTTAAAAAATTAAAAAAAATATTTTTTTTCCAAAAACCGCGAACTAAAACCGCTTGTAGAGGCCTAAAAGTACCCTCCTAATTTTTTTTCATGATTTTTCCCGTTATCAGCTCGAAAATGCGCGTCGAGTTTTTGCTATTAGTTAACGAGATTCGCAAATATGCATTTCATCGACCCACCCTAATGGACATATATGTTGCAAATATGATCATATATGACTGCATACAATTTCATATATGACCAAATATGCTCATATATTTACATATATGCATCCATATATTTACATTAGAGTGTCCCTTATTTTGGAAATGTTGGAAATGTTGAGACGGTACCCCCTCATTTTTTTCCTTTTGACTAAAAAATAACTCAGGAAAAATTTTACGCCCCTACGACCACGCCTTCCCTACGCAACGGGGCCGTAAAGAGCGGGGCCTTAAAAATCATTTTTCCATACAAAGCAAAAAAATTTTTTTTTGATTTTAAATTTTTTTGTTATTAATTATAATATTACTCGATTAGCTTATTCACGACAAAAAATTTGATTTTGGTGGGATGAGGCTTTCAGTTCTAAAAAATTTTTCGAAAAAAAAATTTAGAGCTTATGGGGTCCTACAGTAAAAATTTTATAAAAAATATTTTTTTTTTTAGTTTTGACAGCAACCGTTTTAGTTGAATTGTTGCTTTTAATGATATATTTTCATAAAAAAATATTATTCCTATCTGTGACATCTTTATCGTGATCTAAAAAAGGGTAAAAAATGCATTTTTGATGTTTTTCGACACACGATCAAGATGTCACAGATATGAATAATATTTTTTATGAATATATATCATTAAAAGCAACATTACAACTAAAACCGTTGCTTGTCAAAACTAAAAAAAAAAAAAATTTTTAAAATTTTTACTGTAGGACCCCAAAAGCTCAAAAATTTTTTTTTTCGAAAAATTTTTTTTTTCGAAAAATTTTTTTTTGTCGTGAATAAGCTAACCAAGTAATATTATAATTAATAAAAAAAAATTAAAAATCAAAAAAAAGTTTTTTGGTTTGTATGGAAAAATGATTTTTTAGGCCCCGTTCTTTAAGGCCCCGTCGCGTAGGGAAGGCGTGGTCGTAGGGGCCTAAAATTTTTCCTGAGTTATTTTTTAGTCAAAAGGAAAAAAATTAGGGGGTACCGTCTCAACATTTCCAAAATAAGGGACACTCTAATTTACATATATGTATCCATATATGCTCATTTTTCACCGGGTTGTCAAAATTTTAGAAAACACAAAAATACTACTTTCGCGATATCTCGCGAATGCGAGCAGCTACGATTTCGCTGTTCACAGTTTTGTGGCATTTAATCAAGTAGAAACGGAATTGCGTTTACACTTTTCGTCGACACTAAAGTTGAACCTAAACATCGCTGAGGCTCACCGTGTAGAATAATCTTTCTCAAAAAAAAATAAATAAATTTATATTCAGTTTTAACCACCCAAACAAAAATTACAATTTTTTAAATACAATAGAAGAAATCCGCATTTTTCGACCACAAATTATTTTGACCACCAATTTTTTGTAAACAAAGAAAAAGTTTAATAATGTTTTAGATCTTATTTCTATACATTTAGGTGTACTTAAATTAATAAACAATAAAATCTTTTCTGTGTTTACAAAAAATTGATGTTTGGGTCGTTAAAATAAAAAAAAATTGTTTGGGTCGTTAAAATATTTACAAGGAATGTCTTTCAGAGGTCACCCACCGATTGTCCTGAAACTTCCATATGGTAAAGAGGGGAGGAAAATAAGAGTCACCTGTTTTTTCTTAGCTGCCCAATCTCACATTTAGCGGGTCAAAGGGGAGGGGAAAATCGGGTTTTTTTTTAGATTTTCGAGGATTTTTCACATTTAAAAAAAAATATATAGGTCTGTTTGTTTACCCAAATTTCTTACTATGTTTACTACAACTGAAAAGTTTTGTTTACTTTTTGTATTAATATTTCCAGCAGATTGTGGTAAGGTAAAAAAATTTTAAAATTTAAAATTTTATACAGATCGAAAGGCCTATCCAATGGTGTATCGGCTGTTTTCAAATTCGGCTTCGTTAAGTTTATGTATTCAAAAATGTTACAAATTTGGGGTACTTTATATGGAGAGGTATATACGTACGACCACCAAAATCAAATACAATAATCTTTAATAAAATTAAGCTCATTTGAATTTTTGCGTTTGGCGAAATTCCAGCGATTTTGGATTTTATTCGAATTTCCAAGAAAGACCTACTTTTTTCATAAGGTAACAAACCTTTTTTAAATTTTAGTTTGGGCAGCTAAAAAAACAAGGTAACTCCTATTATTCTTCCCTCATTCTCATATGGGGCAAAACGCGTCAACGGTCCACACCAAAAAACAAATGTTGTCCGATTTGAGTATAATTTTCTCAAAATATTAGGATAATGATAGGTAGTCTAAATTACAAATATAAAATTTTTTGATAAAATATTTGCAGAGTTACAGGGTTGTAAAGTTTTGATTAAAAATTAAAATTTAAAAAACGATATTTAAATTATTTTTGACGGCCTTTAAAATGGCATTTGTCGTTTTTTTGAAAAAAATAAATTTGACCTTAAAATTCAAGGTCAAATTATTAAATTGTAATTTTCATATAAGGGTCGCACTTTTAGATTTTTTTCACTAAACCTATTAGAAAGCTTGACATTTTTTTAAATTTGGTTTAAAAAAAAATGGTATGTATGATATTTTATGAGAAATCAATTTTTTAAGGAGTACATAGCACTCAAACTGTACTAATATCTTTATTTTTTATGCGTGCAACATTTGTTGTGTGTGTTTACAACAAACACTTTATCTAAGCATTGATTTTTGTTATTGTTATTATATACAGATTAAAGCGATTTTAGTACAGTTTGAGTGTTATATACTTCTAAAAAATTGATTTCTCATAAAGTATCATACATACCATTTTTTTTAAAAAAAATCGAAATTTAAAAAAATGTTAAGCTTTCAAATAGGTTTAGTGAACAAAATCGAAAAGTGCGACCCTTATATGATAATTACAATTTAATAATTTGACCTTGAATTTTAAGGTCAAATTTATTTTTTTCAAAAAAACCATTTCAAAGGCCGTCAAAAATACCTTAAAAGTCGTTTTCTAAATTATAATTTTTATTTCATGAAAACGTTAATTAAAATTCACCAAAATATGTTATTTTCAAAAACATCAAAATTTCCCAGCCCTGTAACTCTGCCAATATTTCATCAAAAAATTTTATATTTGTAATTTAGACTACCTATCATTATCCTAATATTTTGACAAAATTATACTTAAATCGGACAAGATTTGTTTTTTGGTGTGGACCTTTGACGCATTTTTGGACCATTTTTTAGATATTTTATGATCGAACTTGTAAAATATCGACTTAGAAATATTTTTAAAAAATTTTATAAAAAATGTCTATAAATAATTTATTTTTATAGTTCGACCCTCGTAGCACATTTATTATTAATTCAATCTGGATGCTATGAAGCTTAAATTAAAGCTTTATAAATTACCTACAAAACACTGTTCGAAAAATACTCGTTTGATAAAAGAGGTTTGGTTTTTTCAACTCATTTTTAACAAATTGCATCTTCTAAAATAAAATAAGGGGTCATCTGCGGAAAATCGGATAGGTTCTCTGAAAATTTGCACAGATCTTCGTTTTGGAAATATAAATAAGGGAAAAAAAAGTTCCAAGAAATCACCCGTGTCCTTGCTGAGATATTGAGGTTACAAAAACCGGGTTTTTTACAGTTTTTTGCTAATATCTCGATCGATATGCGTCGTAGGCTTTAAGAGTCTATTACAAAACTTGTAGAATATAAAATTATCTACAATATGTTTCTTAATACTTTTTTCGTATCTCTCACCGTTTCTGAGATATTAAGGCCAAAATTCACAAAAACCAGATTTTTTATAGTTTTTTGCTAATATCTCGCTTGATATGAGTTTTACGCTTAAAAAGTTTATTAAAGAACTTATAGAATATAAAATTATGTACAAATTTTTCTTTATAATTTTTCTCGTATCCATCACCGTTTTTGAGATATGGCCGAATTTATCTTTAATTAATGAATATAAAAGGGACAAGAAATAATGACACCAAATATGAAAACTAAAAACGGCATATCTTTAAAACGAAATCGTGTATTACTAAAAAATAAAAAGTGGTACGTAGATAATTAATCTAGCTTTTATTTGAGTCTGGTCTAGAGCAGATTGTGTAATTTATGAATACACTCAGAAAAAAACTCTGTCAAAAAATCTAAACTAAAATCTAAACTTTAAGCAGATTTTTCTGCCTAAATTTTACTAGAAAAAAGCAGAAATCAGCAGATCATTTTTCTAATTTTACAGAAATATTTAGCAACTATGTTTAAAAAAAGTTTTTTGTTTTTCAAAGATTTAATTAAAAAAATTTATTGAAAACAGCATAAACTAAAAAAATTGACACTTAAATAAAAAGCTTCACAGCTTTTCTTGAAATAAATTATCAGCTGAAATCAGTAAATCAGCTGAAATCAGCAGATTTGCCTGCTGTCTCGACAGATTTTTTCATTTAGCTCAAAATGAGCAGATTCTGCAGCTTTGACATAGGTTTTATTTTAAGTGTATGCTACGATAGTCGAGGTGGAAAATAAAATTATATAAAAATATTTTTTGATACAGGTTTCCCAATGTGTTTCCCAAAAAAAGCTCGATTTTTTCTAATTTCACAATGTTGTATTTTTAGTAATAATCTTTTTGTTTATCTTCAGGTATCATATAATTTGCCGATCAACAAAAAGTTTCTGACCAGTAGCCCGTTTCTGTAATTAAAGTGAGAAGTTTTCGCATCGAAAAATATGAAACAAAAAATTCCACAGTTTCTCGACTCCGGAATAAAAACTGTTTCTGTTTGTCAATGCGAAAACGCCAGCGTTTATATTGGAATATTCCAAGATAGCTGTCAAAAAAGTAATCAAAGTGAGAAAATAGTAAGAGAACAAAAAAAAAATAACACGGAGCAATTTAAATTATTGTTTACGGATCATTTAAAAGCAATAAAATAAATATAAAAAAATTAAAATTATATATTGTTGTTAATAATGTAATTGTGATGTATTGATAACAGCATTTTTGCATTTAGAGATTCTTTGATTTTTCTAAAATTTGTGAAAAAATATAATAAATTAGATATTTATACAAACACAAAACAAGTAATTTGTATTTTTCTTACTATTTTTATCCATTTTTTTCATTTATTATGATTTTTTTAAGGTTTTTATTTCTTTTTGTCCAAGTCTCGCACCGTTTTAAAATGTGAGTTTTTTTGACACTTCAAATACAAAAGTTTTCGACCAATTACTTTACAGAAACAGTTTTCTCGCATCATTCCAATAAGTTTAAAAGTTTTCGCACAACAAAGTTACAGAAACAGTAAAATGTGAAAAGTCACTTTTTGTGCCGATTTACAATGTTTTCGTTTCATTTCACATGTTTCATGCGAGAAATCTTTCGATTCGAGAGTTACAGAAATCAGCTACAGGATTGTTTTGTAAGAGACACACGTTTCTCAGGCCATTTAATTTACACTCAAAATAATCACTCTGTTAAATTACAGAGATACTCTGCTGAGCCAGCAGAAAATACCATAGATTTCCAACCAGCAAGATTTTCTGTTATTTTACGAAGAAAACTCAGTAAAATGATTTTGATAAAAAAAAACTGTAAATTTACAGAATTATCTGTAGAATATTGATAAAAGCGACCAGAATTTTACTATTTTATTTACTATTTGATTTCTGATCAATTTCTTTTTCCTTATTGTTCAAGTAGTGTTGACAATTGGAGAATGCCATCGAGTAAATTTGCCAGCTTTAATGCTTCCAAATTGTAAATTTACTTCTTTTTATTTTTGTGAAAATTACGATGTATTTTACGAGTACCTCCAATTTTGCCCAACATCCTCGTAAAATTTACCAGGTTTTATTGTAATTTAAGACACTTTTTAAAGAGCGGTTGAAATATTTGGGAGTTTTTTATTTAAAAACTGTATTACAGAGCAATAAGTAAAATTACAGTTGAAATTTAGTATTTTGGTTACGAGAAAATGTATAAAATCTGTATTTTAACAAAAAAACTCTGTTTATTATCTGTAAAATAGAGATTACAAAGTAAAAAGTAAAATTACAGATAAAATTTTGTTTTTCGGTCACAAGAAAATACAAAGTATTTTCTTAAAATCTGTATTTCGACAGATAACTTTGTAAAATGTCTGTCGAATTGAGATTACAGTCATTTTACAGAGTTTTTAACAGAGTAATTATTTTGAGTGTAAGAAACATATTGTAAATAATTTTATATTCTACAAGTTTTGTAAGAGACTCTTAAAGCGTACGACGCATATCGAGCGATATATTAGCAAAAAAACAGTAAAATACCGTGTTTTTGTGACCTTTGACCTCAATATCTCAGCAAGGACCCGGGTGATTTCTTGGGACTTTTTTTCCCTTATTAAGATAGCCAAAACTAAGATCTGTGCAAGTTTTCAGAGAGCCTATCCGATTTTCCGCAGATTGCATTTTTTTCTCCTTATTTTCCTGGGCTAAATATCATGTAACATAAGACACTGGACGAGACTTAATACAATTGGTGAATTAGTTCACACCGCCAGAAGTCGTGAAGAATTTCGTGAAATCTTTAATAATTTAAGATAAAATTTATAAGAAAACAATATGATCCTGTTTCTTTAAAATGTATATAACTTTATATATAATGTAAGACCATGTGATCACTTATATCCAGTAATGGATTTGTAATAAAAGAAGAAGAATTCTCCATCCGGAATTTCATCAAAACTCTTTTATCAAGTATACCTTTCAATTTGTAGGGTGAACATATAGTAAAAGCAAATTGGCTGATAACAGTTGAAAAATAAAAATAACCAAGTCTATACTCGTATAATATTGTTTATAGGTTTTTAAGAACGATTATAATTCATTCAGTTAGTGAACGTTAAGATTAAAAGATCTCACCTTCTCCAAATATTAGCTTAAATGTAAAATTTTCGTATAAAAACATTGTGTGTGTTCTTTTGATAAATTCTTGTGATAAATTGTAATTTTTTTGTAAATAAAATGAGTAAATCTGAAGAAGATCCTAAAAATGATCTGGAATCAAGCAAAAAATTATTGGAAACCCAAAAATCCTACGATAAGGAAGAATTACAACGCATTTTAAATTCTATGCCTTTGACTAAAGATACAACATGTGGTTTCGGTTGTTTTAAGGGATCGTATTTTCAAAAGTAATTTATTTGTGTTCTTGAGTGGCAATTACGTTTTTAATTTGAATTAATTAATTGTTTTATAATTTAGATTTGCTAATCAAACTGCTTATGTTGTGATATATGGTTTGGTTGGTTGTGTTTTTGCTATGACAAATTCATATTTCAATGGTACCATATCAACGTTGGAAAAACGTTTTAAAATACCTTCACGTAATACTGGTTTGATAATGGTGGGAAATGATATTAGCCAAATGTTATGTTCATCGTTTCTTGGTTATTATGCTGGAAAGAAACATAGACCCCGTTGGATGGGTTTTGGTAAGTTAATAGAATGCAATTTTGAACTCTTCTATAGAGGACAAGGAAGTTTATGTTTATTGTCGTCAGTCTGAGAACAACACACATTAAATATCTTCAATAATCAGTGAATTAGCAATGAAATGACAGCGATTTGTTAGTGCATATCGCTCATTTACTTGTATAGTGTCAGACCTCAAAGCATGTAATTTTTGAGTAAGCGATACAGAATTATTTGTTATATCTTGCTTTATATTGGGTCAAAAATTCGTATTAATATCTTTTATACACACCGCACATTGGGAACTTTGTGTGAAAAAGGCGCGCATCGACGTTTTTTTGTTATAACTCTTGAACGGATAGGAATTTCACGACATTCTTTACCATTATAAAAACTGGAGACCTTAAGGAACTCACACATGTGGATTGGACATTTTTCGCATTTGTACCCTACTTGTAAATTTAAGGCAAAGTTGGTTTATTTATTCATATAAAAAAATAAAATGGAGGTCAATTATTTAAAAAACTTTTTGATTTTAAGTGACAATATAACAGCTTACCATTCAATACGAAGTGTTTCTTTCATATTTTGGTGCAGTCTACACCCTACACTAAAATAACCTGCAAAATTAACTGTTATTTATCTATTATCATTTTCGATTTTTAAACAAAAATAATGCGGAAAAATATCAAACAAAGAAGCAACACACGATAAATAAGCATTATTTGCAATAATTGTTAAGATATTTGGTAAAAAAAAAATATTATAAAAATACTACTCTATAGTCAGTACTTCCAACATTTCTGTCTGCCTTATTAGGGTTATATTTGGATTGGACTCAATCATAAACTTATTAAAAACATCTTGCAGGTTGTTTGTTTTAGAGTTTTGTCTGTTAAACTTTCTTTTATAATTTTTAAAGTGCCTATGTGATCTTTTCAGAGCCTCCTCCGATAATTGTCATGAAACACGACAAATATTTTTTATATGTTACTGAATTAGTTATTTTGGCCGTAATGCGGTCAAGAAAGCCTGTTAGTTAAAGCGTTAGGTGAAACTCCTTTTGCCTTAATAAAGTATAGTAGGGTATCAAAATCAGTAATTATTGGAAACCGCGGTTAAATGTTAACAATATATATCATTTAAGTAAATTTTTATAATAAAACGATTAATAGTAAGTATTTTAAAAAATAATCACTTTAAAAAGATTTTTTTCGTTAATAGACCCCAATTTAAGCCTCATTCCAGGCCGCAGCTGCAACTGGCTGCACTAGTTTCTACCCCAGGAGTATTAAGTAATACTTCTAGTTTATTGTACAAAAAGAATCGTCATTCCCTTTCATTCCCCACAAAAGTTGCAATCCAAAATATAAAATGTTTTTTTCTAATTTTTTAAAAATTGGCACTTTTTGATGGCCTGTATTTCCTACTTACAAAGAGTAATATAAAAAACAATAAAATGGGTAACAAAGGTACTAGTTATAGCTACAATCTTCACTTAATTTCAGGAAAATCGCATTATTGGAAGTAGTTTTAAAAAATAAAATAAGAAGGGTCTTCAAAAAAAATATTTTGTTTTCAAATTTTTGGAAAAAGTCCTTACTTTGACTTTATGTCCTGACTAAACTAAGCGATGAATTTTCTCTCTATGAACGGTTTTCTTTCTCCTAGGATGTCTACTTAGCGAATATGAGCATTTTTTGTAAATAACTTAACATTTGTTTGGCTCTCAAATGCGCGTCTAGGATCCAATGTGCACCGTTTGAAAAGAGAACACGTCATTATAATATTTTCTATTTACGGGCCTTTTGCAATGTAAACCAAGTTTCAATTGTAAACTTTAAAAAGGTTTTCTGTAAAATCAAATATTTTGAGTTATGACACTATACAAGTAAATGAGCGACATATTTTTAAAAATGCATATTTTCTTAATTTGCATATTTTAAGATATATTTATTGTTCGGAGAATTTGTGGAATGTTTTCGGGTACTTGGGGTGCTCTGAAATTTTGTCAATGGAAAAAGGGAATGAAAAATTTTTTGCAAGACTTTGAACGTCTTCTTGTATAAAAATGTTTCATTTGATTAACAAATGTATAAAAAACAAGTAAAAAAGTAAAATTCGGCCTTGCCGAATGTAGTGATACCCTCCACAAAAACTTTATTTAAAAAAAATTACTTTTGAAAAAAAAAAAAATTAAAAAAACTTTCCGCGAAATAAAAACTTTGGTAAAAAAAAATTCGCGATTTTTTTTTGTCAAAAAATATGTTTGTACTTGTTTAAATACCATTTGGTGTTCAATTATGTTCACATAAGTCAACCAGCAGCCGAACTAAAGCATTTTGTATTTTTAGGTTATGTTGAATGTACTAAAATTTTTGAGGTGTCCTTATATTTTCGTTCATAACTTTTGAACCGCTGAACAGATATCGCTCAAATGCAATACCAAACTTCTCGGGAGAACTTCTAATAAATATGATAAGTTTCAGTCATCTCCGTGCAATATTTTGGCCGTGATCACCATTTCCACAGACAGACAGACGGACGGACATCGCTAGAATGTCTTAAAATCGATCGGGGATCATGAATATATATACTTTATGGGGTCCCAGACCGATATTTCGATGAGTTACAAACGGAATGACAAACTTATATATACCCTCTATCACTAGAGTGGAGGGTATAAAAACTGTGAAAAATTGCGTTTTTAGAGGTCAGTTTAGGTCTTTAATGGAAACTTTTTCACCTGGTTCGATTTTTCCCATCTTCGCTTTTAATCAACCTATGAGCATAAGGCATATTCGTTCCAAACTTCAGGAGCCAAACACTTTTATTTTGGACTGTATCGTGTCTTCCACAGACACACTGACGGAGAGACGGACATCGCTAGAATGCCTCAGAATCTAAAAAGTTTTCCAAATGAAAAATATATCTAAATCTAAAAAATTTTGATAGAAAAAATCTGAACATTTTTGAAGGAAAAAGGTGACTAAATCTTAAAATTTTCTATAAAAAAATATCTGTCAATCTAAAGGTTCTTGAAAATATTTGTTTTGGAAAAAATTGTTGTAAACGTGACAATTTTGGTATCAAAATATTATTTATTTAATCCTCATTGCAGGGATTATGTCCACTAGACTGGGTCGACCATAAAGGAGAAAAAAAAAGTTCCCACTGTGCGGGCTTTATTTTAAAGCTTACCTCGAAAAAGTTCCATAGCCAAAATATTAGATTTTTAGGTCGCGATTTGGTACCGCCGAAATCGTTTTTTGTTTATAGCTTTTTCATTTGATGTCCGATCGTTTTAAAAAAATAATTGTTAGAAAGTCCTCAGCGAGTACTAAAGTTGACTCATATCTGGTTTTAACCTCAGAGGTCATCTTCTTGTTATGATTGTTAGTATCTCATCTTTCTACCCACTTAAATGATTTTTATTTTTCCATTAAATTATAGCACTAAAAAATTCATGAAATTCTTCCCTTGGAAGTATCCAGTTAAATTTATTAACAAAAAAGTTACATTTGATTTAAGATTTTCATATACAATATAAAGAAAATTAGAAAAAACACTTGTTATTATGCCTTTAAACTATCCCAATATTTAATAATTTGATATTATTATATTATTATTATTATATCCCAATAAGCAATTTTAAAATTCAAGTGCAAATCAAGTATAAAACAAGTGTAAATCAAGCCCTAAATTCCAGCCCCTGCTTGATTTATACTTGAATTACACTTGAATTCAATAGCATACTCCAGCAAAACGGACACTGGAATTCAAGCCCTGTTTTTACAGCCTTTTCCCTGGTTTTCAAGCGTAAAAACAGCGCTTGAATTCAAGTATCCGTTTTGCTGGAGAATGCTATTGAATTCAAGTGTAATTCAAGTATAAATCAAGCATAGACTGGAAATAAGGGCTTGATTTACACTTGATTTATACTTGATTTGCACTTGAATTTTAAATGTGCTTATTGGGATATTTAATTTTTTTAGTTTGTATTTAAATACATACGAACAAGTGTTTTAAATCTTTTTCTATGGAAATTTAAAATTGAATGTAACTTTTTTGTTAATTAATTTAAGAGGGTACTTCTAAGGGAAGAATTTCATGAATTATTTAATGCTATAATTTAATGGAAAAATAAAGATCATTTAGGTGGGTAGAAAGCTGAGAAACTAACACTTATAACACGAAGATGACCTTAGAGGTCAAAACCAGATATGGGTCAAATTTAGTACTCGCTGAGGACTTTCAAACAAATTTTTTTTTACAACGATCGGACATCAAATGACAAAGCTATGAACAAAAAACGATTTCGGCGGTACCAAATCGCGACCTAAAAATCTAATATTTTGGCTATGGAACTTTTTCGAGGTAAGCTTTAAAATAAAGCCCGCACAGTGGGAACTTTTTTTTTCGACCCGGTCTAATGTCCACTATACTAGTTGATAATAATGCCAAAAAAAATTTTTTATTTTTTTCGTCTTAAAAGTTTTTCTGCGTAGATGAAAGGGATTGCAAACTCGTTATTTATGTCAGAACACTTTTGTCAAATATATCAAGGGCGAATATTCAAAACTTGCTATCTGCAGTGTAATAACACAGCAGATTGCAAGTTTTGAATATTTGCCCTCGATATACGATTTTCCCAATTTTCAAGACCCCATATCTCGCGAAGAAAAACCACCAGAAGTCCCAAAATTTAGGCAGTATAATTTTTTTGTAAAGGCCACACTATTTCCAAGTTTGATTCAATTCGAAAGGGGTACTGTCAAAATGTTCCTTTTTCGGTTGAGTTGACATGCTTTAACTCCCATGTCCTATTTTTACGAACTTCAGGAATGTAGCTCTTTTCTTCTAAAAAAAAACCTTTCTTACCTCCAGATTTAAAGTTTTTTTGCTAGAAAAACTCTTGAATGCATGTTTAATAACTGTTTTTTTTTTCATTTTTTCAGGTTTATTAACATTAATTTGCTTTTGCATGCTAACGGTAACTCCTCATTTTATCTATGGTCCCGGTGAAGATGCTTTAAGTTTAACCAAAGAATATGGCGCGGTTTCTGATATCAATATTTCCCTACAAGATTTAGAAGAACAAAGACACAAAATATTATGTAGAAATGACGGCACGGGTGTAGAATGCGAGATACGTGAAGGAAGTTTATTGCCACAAATTTTACTATTTTTAGCACAATTTATATCGGGAGTTGGAGGTTCACTTTACTATACCTTGGGAGTAGCCTACATGGATGATAATACCGAAAAGTCTAAAGCACCAGCAATGTTGAGTAAGGAATAGAATTTGAGAATTTTTCTAAAAAATATTTTCTTAATATAGCCATTTTTAAATTTTAGGTTTATCCTACTTCTTTGGTCTATTGGGTCCATCATTGGGTTACACATTGGCTTCTATTTGTTTGCGTTTATATATTGCACCCTCCTTAACACCGATAATCACCCAAAGTGATTCTAGATGGTTGGGTGCTTGGTGGATGGGCTGGATAATTATTGCTGGTCTTATATTCTGCAGTGGTTTATTTATGTTTATGTTCCCCAAAGAACTACCAATGACAGCAGCAAGACGTAAATTACAGGATGCTAAGGCCAAAGAAGAAAATATGGGTACTTCGGTTGAACGCATAGTAGCGAAAACTTCCCTACGCGATATGTTAAAGACATTTAAGAGTTTTATTGACAACAAAATTGTTGTTTATAATTGTTCTGCGAATATATTTTATTTTTTCGGTTATGCTCCGTATTGGATTTTTATAGCTAAATATATTGAAATACAGTATCGACAATCAGCGGCCACTTCAAGGTGAAGTCCATATAATGACTATTTAATTTCATTAGCTGCGATAATAATGATTATTGGTGGGCATATTAAAAATTTCTCTTTGCTTTATTCTAGTATGGTCATTGGTACTGTGGCTTTGGTATTTTCGGCTGTTGGTGTCTTATTATCGGGTGTTATCATATCAAAATTTAAACCAAGAGCCCGTTATCTGGCTGGCTGGAATGTTTTTGTTGATGTGGTGACTGTGTGTGGTATGATTGCGTACGCTTTTATTGGTTGCGCAGCAAATGATAATTCATTGATAAATAATTCTTATGATAGGTAATGGTTATGACGATGATATTTCACTTCCAATCCCTCTCTCTCTGTTAAAAAAAAAAACTTTATCTGTCATTTTAGTGCTTTAAGTTCATCATTAAGTTGCAATAGTATTTGTCATTGTGATTATGTGCGTTATGTACCAGTGTGTGGTGAAGATCAAATGACTTATATATCACCCTGTCATGCTGGTTGTAAGAAAGAACATATGGATGCTAGTGGTCTTAAGGTGAATATAGTGTTAACCTCAATTTTTGCCTTCCTTTAAAATATTATATGATCTTTTTTACAGTCTTATTACGATTGTGCCTGTATACCAAACAAGAACGCCACTGATAATTTGAATCCTATATTTTCACATTTATCACTAGCAGATATTACCAATTCAACTTTAGAAAATACAGAAACGGTAAGTCAAAATCAAAAAACATTGGATTTCAAACTCCCTTAGAATTAAACAAGCATTTGTAGACTTTAGAAATGCAAAATCCATACGTAGGAAAGTAAAGCAAGGGGTTCCTCACAGTGGTGTTATTTTCCCTATACTTTTAAATTAAAATACTAAACATCGAAAATACGACTGGGACGCGACCTTATACACTTCATAACAATAATTCTGCTGGTCAAAAATTCTGTCTCCAAAATTTTCCATCACATCTGGTTTTTGAGAAATTTGAGGTCAAAGTTCAAAAAAATCGCCGTTATGGGAATTTTTGAAAACTCATAGCGGATGAACCCGATGTGATGGCGGCTTCAAAATTAGTCGAGTCTGAAGCTTAAACATTACTCTTTAAGATGCAGAACTCATTTGGTCAATCGCCTTAACCCTTCGGGCACCAATTGTATTTCAATGATGTCTTATTCCCCAGTATCGAAAAGAACGTTTTTGGAGAAAAATACACAATTGGTGCTCCAACGTTTAAATTGACTGATAAATTGAGTTATACGTCTTAAAGAGAAATGTTTGAGCTTTATCCTTTACTCATTTTTAAGTCCTCAGCACATCGAGTTCATTCGCTATGAGTTGTCAAATGTGTCCAAAAACGCGATTTTCTGTATGAAGAATTCCAAAATTTTTGACTACAAAAAAAACACTTTTTCGGCCTTACCTATTTCAATTGTCTTAAAAATTGGTATATATGCTCTTCTGATTTTTGTTGAATTTCGGTTTTTGTTATTTAGTCAAAATTGTGAATGGTTCGCGTTTTATCGCTGTTCAAAGTTGGTATTTTGCAACTTTTGTATGATAAATACACAATGTTTAAATGATCATATCTTTGGAACGCATCGTCCGATTGCCACGAAATAAAGCGCAAAATATTGGTTATGTCCTGTACTTAAAACAGAATTTTGAAAAAGGATGGGATGCTTTGCAAAAAGGATATTGAAATTAAAAAAATGTCCTTAATTTGCAAATATCTCAAAATGCGTATCTTTAATTTTCCTATATTTTTTTGCATATATAGCCCAAAATGTACCTAACAATATATGCAAATCCCAAATTGGGGTGATAAGCGGTTTAATTGTAAACGCGGTTTCATGAAACGCCTTATTGATTTTTGTTAATAACTCTCGTTTACAAATGAAAAACAATTTCTGCGCACTAACCGCGAATAATTTTTTTATATGAATTTTTGATCGCTAAACTCAAAAATTTCATTAAAACAACATTTCGCGAATACATTTTTGTTTAATGAATTTTTTAGCGTTTTTTGGAGGTATTTTGACTATTTTTCTTGTATCTTAAGTTCTGTTTATCTGATCTTCTCGCAATAAAAAACAAATTAAAGACAAAAAAGTTTCCAACAAATCCTACATTCATCATTTTTCCATCAGTTCATAGCTTTACAATTTTTTTAGCGTTATTTGGAGGTATTTTGACTATTTTTCTTATATCTTGAGTTCCGTTCGTCAGATCTTTTCGCAATAAGAACCAAATTAAAGACAATCAAATTTCCAACAAATCCTTCATTCATTATTTTTATATCAGTTTTTAACTTTACGCGCAATAGGCAAACAAGGAAAAACTATTTTTTTATTAACAAAGCTCATTTTTAAAAAATTTTAAAAAACAGAAATAAAAAAAAAATTACAATTTTTTTTTTATTTTATTATGTACTAGCAGGCCCGCCCGGAACTTCGCTACCGGTAATATTAAATTCCGGATTAAAGAAGGATCAGGATTAGAGTTTCCATTTCTAAAATTCTCCCCTACAAAATGTTTATTTTATTTAATTTTGATCGTTGAAGTCTTTCATTATAGCTATTTAGAATAAACAATAAAATTAAAACAGCCCCGTTTAGCTTGGAATCATAATTGTTTCGGTAAATAATATTCTTCAAAAATGTTCGAGCAATTATATCGTTATTATTGAAACCATTTCATTCCCCGTTTCACTCCATTTAGTTCCCCGTTCTATTCCATTTCGTTTCCTTTTCTATTCATTTGATCCTCATTTTGTTCTGAATTCCATTTCGTTCTATGTAGGCTTCATTCTTAAAAAAAAAATAAAAGAACCACTGTAAAATAATTAACTCTTATCCCTATTAAAATCTAAATTTCCAGAAGGTACTTTTTCAGAATGATTTTTTGGGCTGGAGGATCCCACAATTCATATTACTATGACCAACTTTTCAGGAGATACAAAAAGTTACACAGTTCGTAAAATAGGAATTTCCAAAAAAGACATTTTTCAGAATGTTTTGAAATTGGATGAGTAGTTTCGTAGATTTTAAAATTTTACGCCTTTTGACCCAAAGTAATCTTTAAAATGGGTGTGGTCAATGAAACCTACCCTAACTCACCCTGAAGGAAAATTCTAAATACTGGTGAAAACATTTTTGAAATCTCATAATAAGTTTCGTATATTTACAAATTTTACGTAGATGAACCGTAGCCTATGTCTAACCTGATGGACCATTCTTAATATTGGAGAAAACATTTTTTAAATGAGTAGTTTCGAATATTTTAAAAGTTTACGTTTTTTTGCCAAAAGTGGGCGTTGAAGTGGGTCTGGTCGAAGAGAGCTAACCCATGTCCACCCTAAATCATTATTCTTAACATAATTGGTGATAACATTTTCTATATCGGATAAGTAGTTTGATCATATTTAAATTTTACGTTTTTCTTGCCAAAGGTGGGCATAGAAATGGGCGTAGTCAAACCAAGAATATTTCCACACTGAAGGACCAAGTATTACTGAAAAAATTTTAGAAATCGGATAAAAAAATTTGGATATTTTTAAATTTTAGTTTTTTTTTGCCAAAAAAGTGGGCGTGGTCTATGAATCCTAGACCATGTCCACCCTGGAGGAACACTCTAAATATTGGTGAAAACATTTTTGAAATCGGATGAGTTGTTTAATAGATATTTAAATTTTAAGTTTTTGGGCCAAAGTGGGCGTAGAAATGGGCGTGGTCGATGAAACCCACTATATGTCCACTATGAAGGACCATTCCAAGCATGTATTGGTGAAAAAAATTTTGAAATCGGTTAAGTAGTTGTGGAGATTTTTAAATTTTACGTTTTTTGGCTAAAAGTGGGCGTAGAAGTGGGCGTGGTCGATGAAACCTATCCTATGTCGACCCTGAAGGAACACTCTAAATAATGCTGAAAACTTTTTTGCAATCGGATGAGTAGTTTCATAGATATTTAAATTATAAGTTTTTTACCAAAAGTGGGCGTAGATGTGGGCGTGGTCGATGGAACCCAGCATATGTCCACCATGAAGACCATTCCAAAGTATGTATTGATGAAAAAATTTTTGAAATCGGTTCAGTAGTTTTGGAGATTTTTCAATTTTACGTTTTTTGGCCAAAAGTGGGCGTAGAAGTGGGCGTGGTCGATGAAACCTGGCCTATGTCCATCCTGGAGGAACACTTTAAATATTGCTGAAAACATTTTTGAAATCGGATAAGTAGTTCCGGAGATTACCCTCTACAAACAAACAAACAAACAAACAAACAAAAAAACAAACATACAAACATTACTTCTTTATAATATTAGTATAGATATTCATATAATTTGTGATAAATTCGGAGTAAACCTTTAGATTTTCATCAAATCAACTTTATTATATTTCTAAATGTTCAGGCTTTGCAGATAAATAAAAAAAAGTAATTAATTGCAAAGATTTCTATTTCTTGACCTGTTTTAAATGATTTGTTAATCAAAAAACTTATTTTAGTCATATGTTTGCCTATTGAACGGAAAGATTTGAACTGATGGAAAAATTATGAATGTAGGATTTGTTGGAAATTTGATTGTCTTTAATTTGGTTCTTATTGCGAAAAGATCAGATGAACGGAACTCAAGATATAAGAAAAATAGTCAAAATACCTCTAAATAACGCTAAAAAATTTATTTGCGTGTAAAGCTATGAACTGATGGGAAAATGGTGAATGTAGGATTTGTTGGAAATTTGATTGTCTTTAATTTGGTTTTTAGTGCGAGAAGATCAGATAAACAGAACTTAAGATATAAGAACAATAGTCAAAATACCTCCAAAAAACGCTAAAAAATTCATTAAACAAAAACGTATTAGCGAATTGTTCTTTTAATGAAATTTTTGAGTTTAGCGGTCCAAAATACATATAAAAAAATATTCGCGGTTACTGCGCAGAAATTGTTTTTCATTTGTAAACAAAAGTTATTAACAAAAATCAATAAGTCGTTTCAGGAAACCACGTTTATAATAAAACCGCTCATCACCCCAATTTGGAATTTGCATATGTTGTTAAGTATATTTTGGGCTATATGTGCAAAAAAATATAGGAAAATGAAAGATACGCATTTTGAGATATTTGCAAATTAAGGACATTTTTTTTAATTTCAATATCCTTTTTGCAAAGCATCCTATCCTTTTTCAAAATTCTATTTTAAGAACAGGATATAACCATTATTTTGCTTTTTATTTCGTGACAATCGGATGATGCGTTCCAAAGATACGATCATTTAAACATTATGTATTTTTCATAAAATTGTTGCAAAATATTAACTTTGAACAGCGGTAAAACGCGAACCATTCACAATTTCGACTAAATAGCAAAAACCGAAATTCAATAAAAATCAGAAGAATGGATATGTTAATTTTTGGATAAATTGAACCACCATAGGCTGATTGCCTATGCTATTCTAAATGGAACCAGTCGTATTTTAAATTTCTCAAAAACCTGATGTAATGGAAAAGTTTGGAGACCGGATTTGTGACCAGGAGAATAATTGTAATCATGTGTATTAGGTGGCGTTCCATTCGCAATTTTTTTTTTTAAATGATTTGTGGCGGAAAATATGTTTTTTGGGAATAAGATAACATTTATAGACAATTGGTGCCCTAATTATTGAGATGACTGACCAAAGGAGTTCAGCATCCGTAAGAGCAGTGTTTAAGCTATACCATAATTATTTTTAAGTCGCTATCACATAGGGTTTATCCACTATGAGTTGTCAAATATGCACAAAACGGCGATTTCTTTGAACTTTGACCTCAATTTTCTTAGAAACCTGATCTGATGGAAAAGTTTGGAGACCGGATTTGTGATCACTAAAACAATTTCAATTAACTGTGTAAGGTTGCGTCTCAGTTGCATCCAGTTTTTTTTCAAAATGTTCAGTAGTGTTATTATATCTGCTCTATGCCAACTCCACCTGAAGACATCTCTTTCGCCTACGATTGCTCCGTACTTTCCACCGGCCATAACATAAGAGACCTTACAAGAAAACTAAAAAATTACCTGGCGACCCCTAATAATTTCTTTGTTTCACGGATATGCTGACTTTTTCAGCACAAGCCAGTGATATACAAAACCTTGCAAATGGACGTAGCAATGTGCTATAAGTTATTACTAAAAGCTCCTGGGATAAGGAGAAAGAAACTTCACTCGTTACCTAACAATCTATTGGCAGCTCAGTTCTTAATTGTGGTGCCCCGATTTGGCCACTGTATTTGAGCAACATAAAATGGAAGTGCCTCCAAATATTTCAGAGCTCCGCCCTTAGAAAGCAACCTCATGTCCCTAGAAGACCACCTTCTGTTCTTTCTCCTACCCTTTTTCTTATTTTTCTTTACGACCTTCTTAGTCAAACTTCCAATCCTATTTATTCTTTCGCAATCCTATTTATTCTTTCGCAGATGACAACAACATTCGTCATTAATTTTCCTCTAATCATAGACCAAGCCTTACTGAGGTTGAAGCCTTGAATGACACACTCAATCGTGACCTTTCAGCGATATCCGAGTGGGGTCTTGCGAATAGGGTGGATTTTAATGCTCGTAAGACCCAATGTTGTATGTTGACCCACAGATGGATTGTGGAACCAGCGTCATCTGTATCCATGGGTGGTATAGCTATTGAGGAATCAGACACTCTTGATGGTCTAGGTATGAAAATTCAATGTGATGTTCGATAAAACTAAGATATTTTTCAAGTGTCGAAAGAAGCATTCAAGTGTCTTGAAACGGTGTAACAATTACTTCACTCCTTCTTATTACCTCACTATTTATACCACCTATATCCGGCCGAAGATGGAATAGAACTCCCATATCTGGGCAGGTGCATCAAGGTCTATCTTGAAGCTTCTGGATCGGGTGCAAAGGAGCGCGTTGATGCTTGATATTGACTCATTGGAGCATCGTCGGAATGTGGGCTGTGCGTCATTGTTATATCGATATTATCACGATAAGTGTTCAGCTGAGATCGGCGAACTCATTCCTAAACGCGGGTGCATGCCCGTAGACTCGTCTTTCCAGCAGATCACATCCGTTTGTGTGCGAGTGTCCAATGTAACGCACAACGCATTACAGAGAAAATTCTTTTCGAACTAGCCGTATGTAGAATAAACTTCCCGCAGACGTCTTCCCAACCAGCTACTATTTGGAAAAAATCAAAATAAACGTCCACAAACACTACTCCCTCTTTCCTTCTCCTCGTAACCTTTTTTCCTCAAAGTAAAATAAAATAAATGAGTATTAAAAGACACAACGATCAGTTATGCAAGCCATTTCTTGTGTGTCACCAAGTAAACCAGCCCAACCATACACTTCTAAATCAACCCTCACCACGACCAAATCTTAGGAAACATTTCCCAATCTTAGTATCCGACCGAACAGTTCGGCCAAAAAACGGTATTGGCAAAAACTGGTAATTGCAAGCATTTAGAACAACTTTTTCTGATGGGCGTTTGTTTGTTGGGGCGATAGAAGGTTAGGTCAGGCTAGGTTAGGTTAGAGGTGGCAGAGTCAAAGACTCCTCACATAGACCGGTTGGTCTAAAGCGAAACCATAATAATTCGTCAGCGACGCTGATAGAACGCGTTAGTTTTTATCGCGAATTGTAATATTAGCCTAAGGTCTACAATCGAAACCGTTGCAAGACTATTCTGAATTTCAAATTTTTGGTGAGGACAAATTTGAAAAAAGTTCGGTTATCGAACATTGAAATTGTTGCTTGACTTCGTACTAGTTCTTAAATTTTACAATTGCAATCGTCTTTAATCGCCCCAATAATCATACCTATTGTATAAAAGTTGTTAAAAGTACTTCCAAATACCAAAATTGCCGAATTGTTCAGTCGGACACTACCCAACATCGATTTATCATCCACCATTTACTTATGGAAAGTGCGAGGACGCGCTCAGGGTTCTACTCCATGAGGCAGTGACGGAATCACAAAGAACACTGAAAGATAACATTGTGTTTGGTGGACGCCTTAATCCTAAGTCAGAAAAAAAAAAAAAATATTGCACAGGAGCAACAGAACAGTCCTTGCCCAACTTACAAGGAAGGTCTCCCTGGTGTCACCCGCCGATCTTTATGGAATTGGTTTTATTTTGTAGAGCAGGAAAAATAAAGGGACACGTAGTTTTTTTTAGTGGCCCAAATTCATATTTAGGGGGTGAAAATGAGAGGGGAGGAAACGGTAATTTTTTAGTGTTTTGCGTTTATCTCCTATATTATACAAGGTAACCTATCTTCGTGTGCATAGAACTTGTCTAGACATGCACAACTTTTTGTCATATTGAGTAAAATGCCAAAATTTTAGGATATTTTCGTTAATAAGTCGAAAAATATTTACTTTTTTGGCACGCTGTTAGCATCACGAGATAGGTATTTTAAATACCTTTAATCTGATACCAAATATGCCCATATTAATTTTAAGTAAATACCCAGCAAAAACATGGTAATGAGTTGTAAAAAGTAATCATTACCAAGTACATTATTTATAATGCGTACCCGTTACCATTACCATTATTTTAAGCCCAAAAGTAACTTCTTCTCAGTAATATGTTATAAAAGCACCTCTAAGTAATAATATCTTCTTGCACTTGCAGTTTTTAACCATTACAATTCAATTAACTTAAAAAGTACTTAAAAACTTAATAAAAATTACGCAATTTTTAAGTTTTAGTAAAAACAAGTTAAATTTTAAAAGTTTTAATTAACTAATTATTTTACTTTTTATTGGTAATGGGTTTTTACTCCTTATTTGTAATCCGAGGCAGTAACTACTTATTTATCTCCATACTCTTCACTAGTTATTTTTATCTTACGCCCTTGTTAAAATAATTAGTGTTTCATTCAATAAGTAACTACTTATTAACATCTGTTTCGGATTACAAAACCCATTACTAGTAATGCCAATTTTTGCTGGGTAGGTGTAAATCGTAAAAAACTAAAAAATATCAATTTCCCCCCATACAAATCCACCCCCCTTAAAAATGAGTTTGGGCCGCTAAAAAAATACGTGTCGAATTAATTTTCGTTCTCAAAAATTCATAAAAATGTATAGACAGAAATGGCGCCCAAGATGGGGCCAGATTCCATTCGACCCTTCTAAGAAAGTTTGGGTAGCTAGAAAAAAACAGTGTCGAATTAATTTTTATTCTGAACAGCATATTCAAATTTCATGACAATTGGAGGGTTTCACTAGGGAGACTTCCGTTGTAAGCGGCGTCTGCTGGCATTAGCAAACAAATTTCTCATATATCTGAAAGTCGACTTATTTAATGAGATTACTTATATAATAATATGAACCATAGATTTCATAACATATTTTTCCTTTTCAGTTCTCTTTAGGTAATGGCGGTCAAGCCTCTGCTGGTGCCTGTCCCGTGGATTGTTCCAAACAATTTGTTACTTTTCTGGTTGTCATGTGTGTTCTGAAATTCTTTGCTGCCACTGGCCGAGCTTCAAATTTACTGATAACAATGCGTTCTGTACCACCAGCAGATAAATCGGCTATAATGGGTTTTGGTATGATGTTAATATCATTGGTATGTTTTATACCAGCTCCCATATTCTATGGTTGGCTATTTGATAATAATTGCATGGTGTGGGGTAAAACGTGTACGAATAAGGGTAATTGTTGGTCATATGATTCAAGGAATTTAAGGTGGGTTTAAAATAATAAAAAAACCTCTTAGGAACTCTAATTTAAATTTCTTATTATTTCTAATTACAGATTAACCCTTAACATTGTAGCTGCCTCTTTTGTTGGCATTAGTACCTTCTGTAATATGGGCGTTTGGTATCATGTTAAAAATCTTAAGGTATTCGATGAAGATGATGTTAAACCAAAGGAAATGAACGTTATTCCAATTAAAGAGCAGCAGACAGTGGATACCAAAAAGTAATTTTAATAATGGCCAATTATTAAGTTTAAAACTGAATTTTAAAAATTCTTTGATTAAGTTAAAATAATTTAAAAACGATCAAATATTAAGCAATAAATACTTAAAATGTGTGTTACCATAATAATATATTAACTTTATGCTTTATTGAGGGTGTAATAAAAATGAGTCAGTCAAAAATTTTCCAACAAGTCAGGTCAGAAGATTTTTATACCCGGAATGACTCCATTTGTCATTTCGTATGTATCGTATCGAAATATCGGTGGGGGACTTCACAAAGTATTTAAGTATATTAATAATCCATGATCGATTCCAAGACATTTTACGAATGTCCTTTCGTCCGCCTGCATACACTACACTACTGAAATAAATTTAAATAAAAATAATTTTAGGTGAAAAAAACATATTCAGAGAGAAAAAAAAATATTCAGTAAAAAATAATTAACAACTAAAAATTTTAAAGCCTATCTTATAGATATAAGATAGGCTTTATATCAGGATCATTATTTCAGGATATATAAATAGTACCGAAAGTAAAAATTTTTAACCCTTTTACCCCCCTTAGAAACGGAATTTCCAAAATGTACTTTTTCCACAATGCTGTTTTTTTACCGAAGCATCCTATATTCCGAATTTCAAGTTCCTAGGTGCATTATTTCAGGAAATAATAAAGTACCAAACGTACACTTGTTAACTCCTTTTACTTTCTTAGAATTAACATTGGCAAAAACAAAGACACATTAGATCTAATTTTTGGGAGGTGAATAATTTTTGAGAGGTGAATTTATATAGGTATATTCCAAATATCAAGTCTTTATAACCATTATTTCAGGATATATAAAAAGTACCAAAGATACACTTTTTTCCCCTTTTTACCTCATTAAAATAAACATTGACAAAAATTCTGCCTTAAGGAATCTAAATGCCGGGAGGTTAACTTACATTCTAAATTTTAAGTCTCTATATCCAGCAGTTTTTTTTTGGCAAAAACTATGCTCGTTTAAGTACCATTTGGTGTTCACATACGTCAACCAGCAGCCGGATTAAAGCATTTTGTATTTTTAGGTTATGTTGAATGTACTAAAATTTTGGAGGTGTCCCTACATTTTCGTTTATAACTTTTGAACCGCTTAATCGATATCGCTCAAATGCAATACCAAACTGCTCGGGAGAACTTCCAATAAATTTGTACAGTTTCAGTCATCCCCGTGTAATATTTTGGCCGTGATCACCATTTCCACAGACAGACAGATGGACATCGCTAGAATGTCTTAAAATCGATCGGTGATCATGAATATATATAGTTTATATTTCGATGAGTTACAAACGGAATGACACACTTATATATACCATCTATCACTAAGTGGAGGGTATCAAAATACGCAGTTGATTAAAAACAAAATTAACAGAAGAAAAAAAATGTTTGCCACACCGGGATTTGAACCCCGGACCTCCAGCGCCACATGCCACGACACATCCTCTACACCACAACAACACCAGTTGGCTCGTGCGCTTAATTTGAGTATTGCTACTTACATGAGAGAATAACAGGACAGTTTTTCACCCAGTCATTTAATTAAGGGGTGGAAAATATGCATTTTTTACATCACGGGCAGGCAATATTTTGATAAAAGAACATTTATTTTTTTAAAAGTTTGTCTTTTTTTAGGAAAAAACACAAAAAATACAAAGAATACAAAAAATTTTATAAAATGTCACATTTTTTGCCAAAAAAGAAAACACCATAAGACTTTTTCTTTAGGAAAAATGTCTCAGATTCTGAGAATATTTCTATTTGAAATACATCTAGGGTGTTCAGCCGATTAATTTTTGTTCGATTAATCGAACAATTTTAGACGAATAATTGTTCGATTAATTTAAAATTGCTAATTTCGATTAAAGGGTTAATCGAAGAATTTATGCCGATTAATCGATTAATAATAACAAATGGGTTTTCTGTAAATTTGTATAATTCATGCCAGTCATGTTTACTAGAGTGGTTCTTATTTTTTTTTTTGGGATTTTTGCTGCTCCTGAAGTATTGGATTTGTTAAACGACCTAAAGTTAGTACCTGATAAAATTTTGAACCAAATCGGTTAACTATGCGACCGCGCTAAGATCTGTCGAAGTAAATTATAAAAAAAAAAAAATTAAAAATTTTATAAATATGCTCAAAACTAAATATTTTTTTAAGTGGTGAGTCATAGTTGTTACGAGTGTAACGTGGTGTTTCAAAAACCTCAGGTTCGAATCCCACAGCAGACGAATATAATAAAAAAATTTCTATATAGAGGCAATTTAACAATTTTTCAAATGTTAAACATATAAATATAATAATATAGGATCACTGATGAAGCTAAAGTGCAGAAACTATGCATAGTCTGATTCAGAAATTGTTTATCATTTTCCAAAATGTATTTAGATAATAAATATAACATTTTTGTGATATCGGTAATTCATATAAATTTGGCAACAAAAATAATTTTTTAATTCTAAAAATTTTTCAAATCTCTAAAATTATTTTTTTTTAATTTTCTCAAACAAAATTGCAGAAAACTTACATTTTGTAATGCTGTTCATTTGTTTTGTTTTTTTTTTTTGTTAATAAAATATTAAAATACTTGTAATTAATATTGTTTATTTACTTAAGTACCAATTTTTTCTAAAATTGTCGAAAAAAATCTTGTAATTTAGAAAATTTATGAATTTGGAATTATTCGATTAATCGATTAATTTTTGAATTTGTTTCGATTTATCGAACAAGTCAAAAATGCCAAATGTCGATTAATCGTTTAATCGAACAAAAAAAAAACCCGATTAATTGAACACCCTAAATACATCTCAGTATTTAAGAGTTTATAATAGGAAAAGCTGAGATCTTTTCTAAAGAAAAAGATCTACAAATCCTAAAAAAAAATCTTGGACTAAGTATTTCGATAGGAAAAATGATGATATATAGTCATATAGTTTCTTAGAGAGAAATGGCTGAAAAATAAAAAAAAACTATTTTCGCTATTTTTCGACCCATGTTTAGAACCCCTAGTTCCCCGTTATGACCGATATGCCAAGACCCCAACCTTAGAATTGTCTTCTTTATATACATTTCAAGTTATATGAAAATCGGTTCATTAGGGTTGAGATACTTCCATTTTTAGAATTTTTCTGTAGAAAAATAGAATAGAAAAAAATTTCATAGCCTAAGAAGTTTTCTATAGAGAAAAAGTCACAAAAAATAAGAATTTTTCTGTATGAAGAATTTTTCTAAATAACGGTATTTTTTGGTGGGGAAATTGCATAAGTATCCGAGAATTTTCTATGTGAAAGTGTATCAGAATCTAAAAATTTGTCTGTAGCAAAAACTTTAACAATTCTAAAAGATTTTCTGTAGAAAAATTCCTCAGAACCTCAAAATTTTTCTATTGGGATAATGTGTAAGAATCATAAACTTTCTCTTTAAGCAAATGACTCAGAAAAATTTCCAAATCATGAAACTTTTTTTGAATAAACATGTCTTAAATCTGATATATTTTCTATTGGAAAAATATCTTAAAATCTGGGTGTTTTACTGTGTCAGAAAAAAGCTTTAGGACCTTAGAATTTCTTGAGGAGACATTATTCAAAATATAAAAAATTTTCTCATGTCTTAAACTTTTTCTTTAGAAATAAATTATAAAAATTTGGAAATTTTTCTATAGTAAAAATCAAAATAAACAAGAGATAAATAAACACTTAAAACCGTAACTTAGGCCTCTGTTCCAAAAAATGTAATTCACATAAAAAATGTGAAAATGAAAATTTCGGAATTTTTTTGGTGTTCTAGATTTCACATCCGAATTTCTTTTTCGTTTTGTTTCACAAAAATAAAATTTGGTGAAAGTAAAACGAATGCACTTTTTTTCTTATAATTTTTTAAATTTTAATTATTTGATTTCAACTTTGAATGAAAACGTAATCAACAAAACACTAAACTTGATTTCATGTGATTCGGAAAGTTTCATGTGAATTGAAAAGTTGGGAAAGACAAAACAGAGGCCTAATTATTTAAATCCAACCTAAGGTTTCCTGCCAAAAAAATAAATTTTTGAGTAAAAAAAATTTGCCCCCCCCCCAAACCCAAGAGCTGGATCCGCGCCTGCTAATATAAATGTAAGCCAAAACGTTATATGACATTTTGAATATTTTTATGCACGTTTGTTATGACGGTAACTTGCTGTTAAGGGTTAACAAAAAAAAATAAACAGCAGTTTGGATAACAACCACCATCTGTGTAGCAGCATGTTTTTCAACAGCGTTAAAAGTACATTAAAATGTAATGTAGGTCGTTATTACATTCAATTCTCTTATTGCCACCTGTTGGTGAGCAGCAGAACTATGCAATGACATTCTAGTCAATACAACAACCAAGTGTAGTTTAGTTTGGCTTACCTTCGGTAGAGGGCACACCACATAGTATGTATTGTTCACAATTCTAATTTACGAAAGATATAATCCTTTGGATGTTTCTAATGGCCACGTGATGGCGCTTAAGCCAAATAACGCTTAAACGGCTTTGCGCACAATAGCTTGTCGCGAATTAAAAAAAAAAAAATTAGGTCACCCCTGGACCTATGCATATTGAAGAAAGTTTGAATACGAAGTGCATCAATCTAAAAACATTTATTTAATTAGCCCAATAACAAAATAATAAAAACATTTAGTTTTTTATACCCTCCACTTAGGCTGCGTTTTTGACATATCGCTTTAACTTAGTTTAAACGGGAGTTTTATTAAACTTTATTAAATTAAAACCAAGTTTAACCAAGCATTCTGTTTTTCAGTTCAAGTTTAGCAAATGTCAATTAACGCGGTATTGCCATACCAAATATCGCATTTCCAATTAGAATAGTTGCCATCATCGCACATTTTTTCCATTAAAATACTACAACATGGCAACACTAACCAGTATATTTGAAATTCAGAGGTGTTTTTTTTGACATTTTTGTACCTTAGTTTAACTCTCCATCATTGGTGAGTTAAACTTAAAATAAACCACATCTCAAAAACTGAATTTGTGGTTTTAACTCAGTTTAAACCTAAAACTAATAAATTTTACAACTCAAAAACTCAGCCTTAGTGATAGAGGGTATATATAAGTTTGTCATTCCGTTTGTAACTCATCGAAATATCGGTCTGGGACCCCATAGAGTATAAATATTCATGATGCCTGATCGATTTTAAGACATTCTATCGATGTCCGTCTGTCCGTCTGTCTGTCTGTGGAAAATGCTGTCACGGACAAAATATTGCACAGAGATGACTGAAACTTAACATATTTATTGGAAGTTCTCCCGAGAAGTTTGGTATTTCATTTGAGCGATATCGGTTCAGCGGTTCAAAAGTTATGAACGAAAATGTAAGCACACCTCAAAAATTTCAGTACATTCAACATAACCTAAAAATACAAAATCCCGAGTAAAAAAGGTCATATATAATTATATATAGTTTTATATATAATTATATTATTTTATAAAACTATATGTATTTTTTGTTGCATCATATGTGATTTTATATATTTGCACTTCTAATTTGTTTCCTATATAAAATTATATAACAGAAAATATTTACTTTTATACAGGGTGATTCAGTCACGACCCGCCGAATTTTACCAGCGTATTCCTTGGCTCATTTCATGAAAATATGTCTATTACGACCATCCCCCGAAAATGCATGTGTGCGAAATGGCAGCGGTTTGAAAATGTTCGGATTAGTGGTTAGAGGGTAGTAGGGTAAAATTGATAACTTCTAAACCTGTGGTCCGATTTTCTTGTTTTTGGGCTTGTTGGAAAGTTCATTAGAATACCTTTCAGATTCAATAACAAAAAAATTAAAATAAAGTGAAATCGTCTAGATACAGAGCTTTTAAAAATAAAATTTGAAAAAAAAGACATACAAATTTGCAAATAACCTCAATTTATTCAGCCAGATGGAAGGTAACTTATATTTTTTTCTCTCTTAAAAGATAGCCCTACGTCTTACCTTTCCAAAATGCCCTAAAAGAAGCCTAGAGGTCTTACCGTTCCAAAGTTATGACCATTTGCCTTCCAAAAATTTTAATGAAATAAAATCTTAAACTTGTTAATTTACAAAAACAAATAAATTTGTGCTGTTATTTCGCCTCCAAACCCAAAAAAAAAAATGTTTGCATTTCAGTCAAATGGTCATAACTTTAGAACAGAAAGACCTCTGGGCTTCTTTTAGGGCATTTTAGAAAGGTAAGACGTAGGGCTATCTTGTAAGAGAGAACAAAATATAAGTAACCTGCCATCTGCCTGAATAAATTGAGGTTATGTGCAAATTTGTACTTCTTTTTTTCAAATTTTATTTTTAAAAGCTCTGTATCTCGACTATTTCACCTTATTTTAATTTTTTGTTATTGAATCTGAAAGGTCTCCTAATGAACTTTCCAACAAGCCCAAAAACAAAAAAAATCGGACAACAGGTTCAGAAGTTATCAATTTTACCCTACTACCCTCTAACCACTAATCCGAAAATTTTCAAACCGCTGCCATTTCGCACACATGCATTTTCGGGGGATGGTCGTAATAGACATATTTTCATGAAATGAGCCAAGGAATACGCTGGTAAAATTCGGCGGGTCGTGACTGAATCACCCTGTATAATAACATATGATTTTATATAATTGCATATCATAGATGGGACTAATTAATTAAATGGACCAATTAATTGATGGTTTAATTACCATTTAATTGATGTCAATGGTAATGAAATTTTTTTCATTACCATTGGTTGTATCAATTGTACCAATTAAATTACTTATCAGTTTAATTACTAATGAAAATTAAAAAAAAAAGAATTACCATTGGTATGGCATCACTTAAAAAAAATAATCGCCATTAGTAAAAGTCGTCACAATATTGTCAAAATCGTTAATATTTGGAAATATCTGTTGTTTTTTGTTATATGGTGTTTTAGTTTTTCACATTTTATAAACCAACCCACACGTTGATTGCCTTTGTATAACACAATATTTGAAATTTTTATTTGCGTTTTGTTTTTTGTCTTTGACATTTTCATATTTTTTTTTGTAAAAACATACTTTGATGTTTAAATTTATAACTTTTCTAAAAAACAAAAATTTGAAAACCAATGGTTTTGAAACCAATTATAATTGGTGTTTTTCAACAATTGGTGCATTTCATTACCATTAGTAATTATTTTTTCAATTAAAAAAATTTAATTACCATTAAATGGTAATGACAATTTTTTTATTACCATTGACATCAACCAATGGTAATTAAATTTCAATGGTAATGAAAAATTCCCATCTATGTTACATATGATCTTTAAAATTCTGTCTTCTTTTTTATATAATTTGATAAAACAAAATATTTGAAGTAATTTTATATAAAACTTTATGCAACTGTTTTTAAATTATATGTTATCTTATATGAGTAAAATTAAAAAAAAAAATTCTAAGTCCTTTACATATAATTTAATATAACTTTTGAAAATATTTCTAAGTCCAAAAAAAAATTTAAATTTTCTAAGTCCCAAAATTCTAGGACTGATGCAAAATTGAAAGAAAAAAATACATATAATTAGATATAACTTTTTAAAATAATTTCTAAGTCCAGATTTTTTTTTGAAAATTTTCAAAGTCCTAAAAATATTTTTGAAAATTTTTAAGTCCTGGAAACAAATTTTTTTTGTCAATTTTTGCGTTTTAGGGGAATTTTTTTTTTCTTATATATAAATATATTTAATTATATATAATTGCATCAATTTTATTCAAAAAGGGTCCAATTTTCGCATATAACTATATAAAATTATATTAAAATTATATCAAATTTGATGAGATTTGATCAAATTTGATAAGTTTTTATATCGTTTTATCGACTCATTTTTCGCATTAAACTATATATGATTATATATGATGTCTTTATATAATTTTATATGAATATATATAATCTTTTTTACTCGGGATGCTTTAATTCGGCTTCTGGTTGACATATGTGAACATAATTGAACACCAAATGGTATTTAAACAAGTACGAACATATTTTTTGACAAAAAAAGAAAAAAATCGCGGATTTTTTTTTTTTACCAAAATTTTTTTCGCGGAAATTTTTTTTCAAAAAAAATTTTTTTTTTCAAAAGTAATTTCCTTTTAAATAAAGGTTTTTGCAATAATCTTTATGGAATTGGAATTATGGAATTTTTTTTTCAAAATAATTTCCTTTTAAATAAAGTTTTTTGCAATAATCTTTATGGAATTGTGGAGGGTATCACTGCATTCGGCAAGGCCGAATTTAACTTTTTTACTTGTTTTTTTTAAATTGTTGACAAATTTTTCTAATATTAGGAGTGTTTTAGTCGTAACAACCGGCGCACAGTGGTTTATTTCGATTTTTTTTAAATAATTCGGCCATTCAGTAAATGCTGAACCGATTGCTGTGAAATTAATACCGGTTATAGCTTACGTTATTTCAAACTTAAGTCTGGAAGTTGGACCCAACATGTCATCGATGGGAATTTTTCACTACCATTGAAATTTAATTTCCATTGGTTGATATCAATGGTAATGAATAAAATTTCATTACCATTTAATAGTAATTAAATTTTTTTAATTGAAAAAAAAATAATAACCAATGGTAATGAAATGCAACAATTGTTGAAAAACTCTAATTATAATTGGTTTCAAAACCTTTGGTTGGTACAGTTTTGTTTTTTCGAAAAGTTATAAATTAAAACATCAAAGTATGTTTTTCAAAAAAATATGAAAATGTTAAAAAAAAAAAACAAAACGCAACTAAAAATTTCAAATATTGTGTTATACAAAGGCAATCAACGTGTGTTTGGTTTATAAAATGTGAAAAACTAAAACACGAATCACCAACAAAATCAATTTTTGGATTTTTTTTGTAGCTACTAGAGACCGTCAAAGTCGAGCATTGATAAATATGAATGATTTTGTGAAGTTTTATATTAATTGTCACCAAAAATTCAATATTTAACGAAATGGTACTAAATTAATTTTCGTAGTTGGTTTATTTATTATTAATAACACAGCGTGACAAAATCTTGGATGTTAAAAGTAACCTGACATTTGACCATCAATTTTATATATTTCGGACATGCTGAATCCAATGGTGCAAACCATTTTTAAATCTAAGGTACAGTTTTTTCGCGAAATGTCTTCAATGATTTTCACGTCCCAGGGAACATTTTTAAATAAAAAAGTTTTTGTATGCAAAAAAGTCCCTCTTTTACAATTGAAATTGAAGGACTGTAACTGTAGCTAAATTTTAAGTACCATATCCGCTATCAAATGTTTGAAATTCAAGTGATATTTCGCGTTTTATCCCGTTTTTCCAATTTTTTAGCATTTTCGCGATTTTAAATGCTTAATTAAATACCGACCTAAACAACCGCTTCAGATTAGTTTAAATACACCAAATGGGATATATTTCTATGAAAATACGTTTCAACTATCAAGCGCATCACTCCAAAAATGAGCGATTAGTCAAAATCTCTCTATGACTGCATCACTTTCCAAGATGACCACAAGGTCCAGCTTTTGACATATTATGTTAAATCCTCAAAAAAGTAATTGTGTCAAATTTCAAACAAAAATGTTTTCAACTTCAAAAGTTATTGTAGAAAAACTTCTGTTTCACCTTACTAAATTAAATTATTAAATTTTAATTACAAAAGGAAAACATTGTACTAAATACTACTAATTTAAATAAAACACTTGTTTAATATAATTTAGTAGGGCGAAATAAATGTTTTTTTATTAAAACTTTTTAAGATGAAAACATTTTTGTTGGAAATTTGGCACAAATACTTTTTTGATGTTTTTACACAATATATCAAAATCTGGACCTTGTGGTCCTGTTGGAAAGCGATGCTGTCATAGAGAAATTTTGACAAATCGCGCAATTTTAGTGCTATGCGATTGATATATGAAAAATATTTTAATGGGAATATATTTCCTTTGGTGCAAATATACTAAGCTGAAACGGTTGTTTAGGTCGGAATTTATTTAGGCATTTAAAATCGCGAAAATGCTAAAAAATGAGAAAAAATGGGATAAAACGCGAAACACTGTTAAAGTTTTAAACTTTTAGTAGCGGAATTTGTAGTTAAAATGTAGTTACAGATATAATCCTTTAATTTCAACTATAAACGACTGACTTTTTCGCACACAAAATCATTGGCGTAGGAAGCCAACATTTCTGGGGGGGGCTAAAGCCCCCCCTAGATTTTTTTTTAATTTTTTGGTATTTTTTTTTTTTAATATAAAAACTTAGACCTATTCCTGAAGCGTTCCCTTTAACATGCGTCTAGGTGTCCTAGAAACGAATGCCCCCGAAAGCGGTTAAAAATTCATATTTTTTTGTTTTTAAATTTTGATTCTGTAGATTTTTCGGAAGTTTAGAACTCCTAGCTAGATATGTTTTGAGAATGAAAGATTTTTCATGTTTTTCCTATAGTAAAATCATTAGATTACTAGGATTTTTCTTAAGAAAAAGTTCTGATGATTGCAAAAGTTGATGATTATTAGTCAAAATTCTCAGATTCTTTCTTTCAATAACTTTTGTCTATAAAAAAACCCCTTAGAATTTAGAAACTTTTTTAAATCAAAGAAGTTAAAATGTTTTCCTGAAGGTAAAACCCTAAGATTCGGTAAAGTTTTTATCACTGACAAAAACATCAGATTCATATAAAGGCCTCTACAGACGATTCAATGTTATGTACAATCTACATGTATTTTTTTTAGTTCAATATTTTACACAGTATTTTTATGTATGCCAATTGTGGGTAAACGTCAAAAATATTTGCATTATATTGCGTCGTCTGTAGGTACCTTAAAAACTTTTTTCAATAATTCAGACTATTTTTCAATGGGAAAAACTATTAGATCTTATATAATCATTACGAGTCCTTAAGACTCATTGAATAATCATAACGAGTCCGAAAGACTCATTACATATTATTATTTATTTTTGAAAAAATTAATGAAATCATAAAATTATTAAAAAAAAAAATTTGAATGATTAAAATTCTGGGGGGGGCTAAAATTATTCTGGGGGGGCTAAGCCCCCCCCAGACAGGACTATCTACGCCTATGCACAAAATATTTTTTATTCAAAAAACTTCACGGGGACGTGAAAAACTTTAAAGACGTTTTGCGAAAAAACTGTACCTTAGATTTCAAAATGGCTTGGACCATTGGAATCAGCATGCCCGAATTATGTAAAATTGATGGTCAAAACCCAGGTTACTTTTTCACCGTCACACAGTGTAATCTGTTTTTTTTCGGAAATTTATTTATAAAATTTAAATATTTTTATTTTATTTAAAAAGTGACATTTTTCTTTGGTAAAAAGTTAAAAAACCGGGCTAAACTGCAGTTTACGGGGCACACAAAAATTACAAAAAAAAATATGCCACCCCCTTTAGAATAAAAAAAGAAAAAAACCAAAATTAAAATTTAAGGGGGCTGAGCACATGAATTTTTAACCATTTTAACACTTTAAAAATTAAACGCGGAAGTCCTGCTACCCAAAAAAGCTTTATTTAGCGAAGCCGCTAAACTAATTTATGGAGTTTGTAATCCCTAAGCCCGGCCGAAGGCCGGCTACGCAGAAAAACTTTTTCTTTGCGTAATTATCTTTAAATTAAATGCCCACACACACCAGGAACACCTGGACTCAGTGGGGCCTAGGAGCACCAGCCCCCTTAAATTTTAATTTCGGTTTTTTTATTTTTTTATTCTAAAGTGGGTGGCATATTTTTTTTTGTAATTTTTGTGTGCCCCGTAAACTGCAGTTTTGCCAAAAACCGCCAGGTTTGGTGGAATAAATCTAAAATCCGTCATCTTAAATGTTCTCCATTTTTTTTATGTTCAAAGCTACATCTTTCTGAAAATTAAAAGAAAAGTAGCGTATTTTTAATTCCATCTATGAGAAAAAAATATTTTTATTTATGGCTATAATGGCTATTTTTGACAAGAGTGCAGTTTATATTGACACTTTTATCAAAAAAAAAAATATTAATTTTTCTGCGTGCGATTCTTTTTCTCTTAAATTAAAAAAAAAAATAAAATTTATGGCCCACTGTTCTTTTAAATTTGTTTCAATAGCGTTGGAATAAATTAAATAAACTTCAGTGAAATTTGATGGCGGTTCTTTTTATAAAATATATTAACCCGCTATCTCCTATTTTCATAGTCCTCTCATTATAGTCCTCTTTCTCAAATATCATCATTGCACATCAATAAAACGTACGTTTAAAGGGTTAAAATGTTCCAAAATAATTTTTACCATTGAATTTCAATAGAGTTGTAGTCCCAAACTGATGGCTTTTTAAAAGCTCTAGTAAAAATTTGAAGAAAAAAATTTTGTAGAATATTTTAACCCTTTTAAACGCAGGTTTTATTGGTTTTCTTTACGAATATTTGACAACAGGACTGAAATTACCCCTTAAAATAGGAGATAGAATGTTAATAAGTTCTAAAAAAAAGAACCGCCATTAAATTTCATCGAAGACGTGCATAAACAATATTTAGCTCATTCACTTTTTAGCTCAGAAGTTGATTAAATACATTTTTTTTTGACTTATTTAAACCGAATTTAAAAAAAAAACAAGTAAAAAATTAAATTCGGCCTTGCCCTCGGTGATACCCTCCACAATTTCAAAAAGATTATTGCAAAAAACTTTATTTAAAAGGAAATTACTTTTGAAAAAAAAAAAATTTTTGAAAAAAAAAAATTTTCGAGAAAAAAAATTTTGGTAAAAAAAAAAAAATCCGCGATTTTTTCTTTTTTTTGTCAAAAAATATGTTCGTACTTGCTTAAATACCATTTGGTGTTCAATTCAGCGTTTAAATTACTACGAAGAAAGTAGCTTAAACAACCAAAATTGACGATATGTGTAGTTTTAAAAACAAACAATATGTAAATCATTCAATTGCTATAGCTACTAATACTTGCACATTTCTGTTTTTGTAGCGAGAGCTTACGATTGTTTTTAAAAATGAATAAGTAGCAAAAAAACAAAAACATTAGAATTGTGTAGCCTACAAGTAGCCTACAAATTATTTTTGGTAGCCTACCTGTAGCCTACAAATTATTTTTGGTAGCCTACCTGTAGCCTACAAATTATTTTTGGTAGCCTACAAATATTGTTTTTGTAGCCTACAAAGAAAAAATTTAATAAAACTATAACACACACACACACTTATCTTGTTTAACATAACTGTTTTATTTTAATGTGTATAAAGAATAGGGTTGGATTGTTTTAATGTAAAATTATAATTCAACTTCTCAAAAAAAAAACTTTGGCAAACATTGTTGTGGTGTTCCCTTGTCATTAAAAGTAGAGATGGGCACATGAGCAGATTAGAACGTGATGCACGCGTGACCACGCTTGAGTGTGACTAAATTCAATTTTACCCACGCGCGTGTGAGTGGAGTGTGCGTGAGTAAGATTTTTGCGTGAGTGTGCGTGAGTCGATTTTTTAAGTTACGCTGAACTTTAAATTTTGTTGAAAATTTTAAAAGATTTTTCAAATTTTAGTTTTTATTTTTTTTTTTGTATGAATAAGAGTTTCGTGAGTGTGAGTTGTATTAAATTTTCTCACGTGATTGTGAGTTTGAGTAGAAAAAATTTGCTCGTGAGTGAGTGTGCGTGATTCAAAAATTCCTGTCGTGGGCGTGAGTGAGTTTGAGTCAAAAATCACTCACGCGCCCATCTCTAATTAAAACCATGTTTTGTGTATTTTTCACCACGTGAATTTTTGAAAAACCCAATGTAGAGATGGGTGCTTGAGTGGATTTTGACTCACACTCACTCAAGCTCACGCAAAAATAATCGAATCACTCACGCATTTTTTTTGTTCACGCTCACTCACTATTCACGTGAGTAATAAAAATCTTACTCACGCCAGATTCAATCACGCTCACGCGTGAGTCACGCAAAATCTACTCACGCAATAAAATTCTCTTACCAAAAAAAAAAACTCCAAAAATTTTTTTTTACAAAAAATAAAAAAATTGGGCTAATCTAAAAATCTTATCACGCAAACTCACGCAAAAATACATGACTCACTCACAATCACGTGATTTAAATGAAAATCACTCACGCGTGATTCACGTTAATCACGCAAATCACGTGACCAGCGCCTATCTCTAACCCAATGTTAATGTCACGGTTTTTCTCATAACTTCTGAGCGTCTAGACCGATAATATTAAAATCGCGTACATATTCGAAAATATCGAAAAATTCGACAAAATTCCAAATTTTTCTATATTTTTTTGACCAAAATTAAAAGAATTTTATTAAAAATTATTATTATTCTTTTTTCGATGTTGTATTCATTTTACACCATCTTAACGAAATTTTTAATATGATCACGTTTTTATATTGCAACATTTGTTTACAATGTGATACTGTAGTAATACTGTAGTAATACTACTGTAGTAATACTACTGTAGTAATACTACTGTAGTAATACTGTAGTAATACTGTAGCCTACAAATATACTACTGTAGTATATTTGTAGGCTACAACAATAAAATTTGTTTTCCGCTACTGCTCTGTTTGGAGTTTTTATTTTTTTCATGTTGTTGTAGTTTAAGCAAACACAAAAAAGAAAAGTAAACAAAAGCTATAACTTATAATATTGAAATTGTTTGAAGTGATATGAAAAGCAAAAGCAAAAAAACGGGTAGCTAACGTAGCCTTTCAAACGCTGGTTCAATTATGTTCACATATGTCGAATTACAGCATTTTGTATTTTTAGGTTATGTTGAATGTACTGAAATTTTTGAGGTGTGCTTACTTTTTCGTTCATAGCTTTTGAACCGCTGAACCGATATCACTCAAATGCAATACCAAACTTCTCGGGAGAACTTCCAATAAATATGTTAAGTTTCAGTCATCCCTGTGCAATATTTTGTAAGCGACAGCATTTTCCACAGACAGACAGACGGACAGACGGACATCGCTAGAATGTCTTAAAATCGATCGGGCATCATGAATATATATACTTTATGGGGCCCCAGACCGATATTTCGATGAGTTACAAACGGAAGGACAAACTTATATATACCCTCTATCACTAAGTGGAGGGTATAAAAAATACAGTGGCCCATAAAAAAAATTTTAGCTATATTTTCAAAACCCTTGGTGGTTTTTTGGGTATTAATGGTATACTTAAATTTTTTTGGTGTCATTTAAGATTAAAATATTTGCACAGTGTTATTTACAGCACATTTAATTTTTTGTTCAAATTTTAAAATTTTGGGGTTACAGTCTAGCCATGATTTTTTTTTTTGTTTGTATGAACAGGGAACTCCATGTAGGATTTAAATCATTAGTTTAGGTTTTTTACTGTTCAACTTTTGTTTATTATTAAGACATGTTTGATATTTCGAAAAATGTCTCTTTAAGAAATTTTCAGGTTCTAAAGCATTTTTCTGACAGCAAAAGACCCAGATTCTGTCTGACACAATTTCCTAATAGAAAATAAGTCAGGTTTGAGATATGTTTATTCATAAAAAGTATTCTGATTTTGAAATAATTCTGAGGCATTTGCTTAAAGGGATAATTTATGATTCTGAGACATTATCCTAATAGAAAAACTCTAAGGTTCTGCGGCATTACAATACAGAAAGGCTTTTAAAATTTATACAAAAATTTTTAAATTCTTATACAATTTCATATAGAAAATTCTCAAATTTAGTGACTTTCCCCATAGAAAACTGCTTCTTAAATACTGAAATCTTTTTTTTTTATTTTATTTTTCTACAGAAAAGGTCTAAGATACCGAAACGCACCAAAATTTTTAGTGTTTAAAAAACTATTCCATTGAAAGAAAAATTGAAGACTTTAATGCTTTTTAAAATTTTTTGAGGAAATTTCCTACATCTGAGACATTTTTCTATATAAAAATTATAGTTTTCTGAGACGATTTTTCTTAGAAAATGTCTAAGATTCTCAAACATTTTCCGAGACATATTTTCATAAGAAATTTTTCCTAAAAAAATGTCTTAGATTCCGAGACATATTTTTTATAGAAAAGATCTTAGCTTTTTAGACATATTTTTATAAAAAAGGTCTAAAATTTTTTTATACATAAATTCTCAGATTCTGAGTCTCAGAAATTTTTCTTACAGAAAAAGTCTTACAAGGGAAGTATCTCAACCCTTATGAACCGATTTGCATGAAACGTAAAATATATATAAAAGAGACAATTCTAAGGTTGGGGTGTCTCGGCTTATCGGCCATATCGCGGATTTAGGGGTTCAAAACATGGGTCAAAAAATGGCGAAAAAATAGTTTTTTGGATTTTTCAGCCATTTCTTTCGAAGAAACTATATGATGTTTACATATGAGAAGAAAGGTTTTTTAATGCCTATCCAACGGTGGCATAACCTTGTACAAGTTTGGCTTCGTTAAAAACTTTTTTCATGAAAATGTGTAAATTTTGGGGGGTATTTATATGAAGACATTGACCTACGATGTCCATATGAATATGAAATAATCTTTATTAAATTTAAGTCGACACGTATTTTTTCTCTAGAGGATATTCCTATTAGTTCGGGAGTTATCGAAATTTTCCCGGAGGTCCACATTGTTTCATAAGGGGACAACGAAATTTTGAATCACTGATATGGCCGATAAGCCGAGACACCCCAACCTTAAAATCGTCTCTTTTATGTATATTTTAAATTTCAGGCCAATCGGTTCATAAGGGTTGAGATACTTCCCTTGTTAGATTCTGAGACATTTTTGAAATAAAAAAAAATCTCAGAATCGCAGACCTATACTCAGATTCTGGGATATTTTTCCTAACATTCTCAGAATCTAGTTTTTTTTTTTTATAGAAAAAGTCTTAGATTCTGAGTTATTTTCCTATCGAAAAAGTTTTAGATTCTAGAATATTTTTAATATTAAAACTCACAAATTCTGTGACATTATTCCTGTCGAAAAAATCTGAAATTTTTTAAAGGATTCTAAGACAAATTCTAGAAAAAATTCTCACATGATTTATTTTTCTCTTTCCTTTTTACACAGAAGAATTGTCAGATTTTCAATATAGAAAATACTCAGATTTTTTCTACAAAAAAAAATTCACAGATTTTTTCTATAGAGAACTTGTTCTATTTTTCATATAATAATTGTCAAAATTATAAGATTTTTCCTATAGAAAAATTCTCAACTTTTTATCAGGGTTTGAAAAAAAACTCTAACGTACGGTACGTTAGTGTTCTGTACGGAACTATGGAGCGACCGTACGTTATCGAAACGTACCGTTCCAAGAACACATTCACTAAAAAGTTTTTTAGTGGTTGTGAAGGTGTTCGCAAACAGAATTCCGAACGTTATGCCTGCGAGTAGAAGAACAGAAACTTTACGATAACGTACCGAACTAGGTTAGAAACAAAATAAAGTTCTTTTAGTGTTCTGTTTGCGAACTTTTGAGACATTTTTTATACCCTTCACTTAGTGATAGAGGGTATATATAAGTTTGTCATTCCGTTTGTAACTCATCGAAATATCGATCTGGGACCCCATAAAGTATATATATTCATGATGCCCGATCGATTTTAAGACATTCTAGCGATGTCCGTCTGTCCGTCTGTCCGTCTGTCTGTGGAAAATGCTGTCGCGGACAAAATATTGCTCAGAGATGACTGAAACTTAACATATTTATTGGAAGTTCTCCCGCGAAGTTTGGTATTGCATTTGAGTGATATCGGTTCAGCCGTTCAAAAGTTATGAACGAAAATGTAAGGACACCTCAAAAATTTTAGTACATTCTACATAACCTAAAAATACAAAATGCTTTAATTCGGCTTCTGGCTGGCATATGTGAACAAAATTGAACACAAAATGGTATTTAAACAAGTACGAACATATTTAAAAAAAAAAAAAGAAAAAAATCGCTGATTTTTTTTACCAAAATTTTTTTTCGCGGAAATTTTTTTTTCAAAATTTTTTTTTTTTTCAAAAGTAATTTCCTTTTATAGTAAGTTTTTTGCAATAATCTTTTTGAAATTTTGGAGGGTATCACTACATTCGGCAAAGCCGAATTTTACTTTTTACTTGTTTAATTTAAAATGGCGATATCTTGAAAACTAAGCAAGATAGAGCAAAACGGAGCACATTTTTGGTTCTTGGGATCTCCATAGTATCGCAAGGCCTCTACACATGGGTAGACCCCATTGGGTCCTTATTTTGAATCTAAAAAAGTTAGCATTCCGGGAAATTTAAAAATGCACATATCTCGCTAAATACTGCCGACACGATGAAAAGTCCAAAAGCATTTTTGTGGACCTTGTCTCGTAGTACATGACCGCTTTTAGACTTTATGTCGTGTCAGCAGTATTTAGCGAGATATGTGCATTTTTAAATTTCCCGGAATGCTAACTTTTTTAGATTCAAAATAAGAACCCAATGGGGTCCACCCATGTGTAGAGGCCTAGCGATACTATGGAGATCCCAAGAACCAAAAATGTGCTCCGTTTTGCTCTATCTTGCTTAGTTTTCGAGATATCGCCATTTTAAATTTAAAAAAAAAAATGTCTCAAAAGTTCGCAAACAGAACACTAAAAGAACTTTATTTTGTTTCTAACCTAGTTCGGTACGTTATCGTAAAGTTTCTGTTCTTCAACTCGCAGGCATAACGTTCGGAATTCTGTTTGCGAACACCTTCACAACCACTAAAAAACTTTTTAGTGAAAGTGTTCTTGGAACGGAACGTTAAATAACGTACTGTTTTTTTACGAACACTGCTTTTTATACCCTCCACTTAGTGATGGAGGGTATATATAAGTTTGTCATTCCGTTTGTAACTCATCGAAATGTCAGTCTGGGACCCCATAAAGTATATGGACATTTCCATTTAACTTTTCATTTGTTTGAAATTTTGGTTTTTTGGCAAAAACTTTTTTTATTTGCATTGAAATGGCTATCTACTGATAGAAATGCATAAAGGACTTCTAATGCAATTAGCTTACAAGCTTTTAAGGCAAAAAATCTTAATTTGCGGTAGTTAGCGACAATCAAACTTCAGAAATGTGGAAAAGTCGATTAAAATTTCATAAAAATTATGTACTCTTTGGCCTATTGTACTTGCGCCGTCCAACGTATTCTTCGAAGATTTAAAATATATGGTCCCTACACTTGTTCAAAAAAGATGTATTTATGAGTTTTATGTGCCATCAATATTAAAAACGTTATTTAGTGGTAACGGTTTGAAATTAAAATTTCTTCATTTTCAATTTTTCGTCGTTTTTTGATCAGGAAATTTGCGCCGCTTCATACTTTTTAAAATCTGATACGCAAAATGATAGCTGTCGTAATTCCCTACAATTTAAAACCGGTCCCATGAATGTGCCCTCAATGGGAGTGGAGTACTAGCTAGACAAAGGTTGAGAGACAAAACGTGAAAGTCATCAAAAATCCACTTTTTTGCGAGGCAAATTCGCAATATTATTTAAAAGTGCCCAGCACTTCGCGTGATCCAAATATTTTTTGAGTTTTTATAATAAAATCGATATAGCGTGTTAAAATTTTGATTAGCAAAAATTTTGCAAAAATCTGACATTTCACGATTTTAAAGTTTTGCTTGTATTTTCACGTGAAAAGAATTTAGATTTAAAATATACTTGTCAGGCGATTGCTTGTTATGCGTATTATGGATCGTGTGCAAAAATTGGGACTTAATGTAACTGTACGCTGAAGACGCGCCAATTTTGTCTCCAGATAAACCGCCAGGGCACACCCAAACCGCTAATAGAAATTAACTTCTATAAATGGTAATTGATAGTACTTATGAAGCTTTATCCCAAAACTGAGCGGCATTCATAAATTTTGAAGATTGTGGATTTTATGCATCTCTCAAAATTTCATTAATCAGAAATTTCATCTCTTTAAAAAATTTACAATTTTGCATAATGCACAAGCTTTTTAACTAATTTGAAGGTGCTAAACCTGAATATGGCCTTTAATTTGGTCCATCATCTTTAATTTTCACGTAAATCGCTGAAAACGCCCCAATTTTGTCTCCAGATAAACCGCCAGGGCACACCCAAACCGCTAATAGAAATTAACTTCTATAAATGATAATTGATAGTACTTACGAAGCTTTATCCCAAAACTGAGCGGCATTCATAAATGTTGAAGATTGTGGATTTTATGCATCTCTCAAAATTTCATTAATCAGAAATTTCATCTCTTTAAAAAATTTACAATTTTGCATAATGCACAAGCTTTTTAACTAATTTTAAGGTGCTAAACCTGAATATGGCCTTTAATTTGGTCCATCATCTTTAGTTTTCACGTAAATCGCTGAAAACGCGCCAATTTTGTCTCTACATAAACCGCCAGGGCACACCCAAACCGCTAATAGAAATTAATTTATATAAATGGCAAGTGCTAGTGCCTATGAAGCTTAATCACAAAACTGAGCGGCATTCATAAATTTTGAAGATTTGGGATTTTATGTTCTTTAAAAAATCAACACTTTGTTTTATTGTGAAATAAAATATTGAGAAACATTAATTTTTAAACTACTGTAATTTTTGCACTATTGGAGATAATTTCATAAAGTTTTCTTAACTACATAGCAAATTCTTTACAGAATTCAGAAAATAATTTCCTAAAATGTTTAAACTACATAGAACTTAAATTTACGCAAAATAGTGGAAATGAAGATATTAAAATATACTTTAACCGCTAATATTTTGATATATATCCACCAAAATATATATAATTAAATAAATTTTAATAAGGGTTAGTATGCAACATTTATAAACGTTAAGATTATTAAATTCTGATAAAAATTGTAATTTTGAGATTTTTTTTAAAATTGTAATTTCAAACCGCCATAACTTTTGCGCCGTTAGGTGAAAGTTCTTCACGCGAACGGATTTGATCTCACTAGATGTATGTTAATACGTGTACAAAACGATTTTGATGTGCCTTCAAAAAAAATTTTTATTTTTTTTAAATCCAAAAATCAAAAGTTAAATGGAAATGTTCATATATATAATTGATCAGTGATCAGTGATATATATAAAAATTCCCAAATTTTTCGTCTAGAAAAATTTCCAAAATTTTTTGTTTAGAACAATTACTAAATTTTTCGTCTAGAAAAATTCCCAAATATTTCGTTTAGAAAAATTCTTGTACTTTTTTAATAGAAAAATTTCAATATTTTGAGACTTTCATCACATAGAAAAATTCTAACATTCAGAAACATTTTGTCTTTAAAAAAGGTTTAAGATTTTTAGACATTTTTCAAAGAAAAATTTCTATAAACAAATTTCTCAGATTTAAGGGCTTTTCCTATGAATTAATTTTATCGAAAAATTCTCACTTTTTTTCAAATTTTCCCCATAGAAAAATTCTTCAAATTTATCATATCAAAAAAATTCTAACATTCAGAGATTTTTCTTTTAGAAAAATGTTAAGATTTTTCGACATTTTTCATCGAAAAAAATTCTCAGATCATTTCCTATTCTTTTTCAATTTCCTTTTTTCCCTCTCCTTTTCTTTCCTTCTTTTTTTCTTTTTTCCCCCTTTTTTTTCTTTCGAATTCGTTTTTTTTTCTTTCGAATTCGGAATTTAAAAAGCAACATCTAACAAAAATCTAAAATGCTTTCAAGTCAAAACTAAAAAAAATTTTAAAAAAATTTTTAGAGTAGGACCCCAACGGCCCTAATTTTTTTTTTTTGAACTTAATTTTATCCCATGAAAATAAAATTTTTAATCATTAATTAGCTAATCAAGTAAAATAATAATTTGAAAAAAATCATTATTCGTGTCCATATATATAAATGGATACTACACTATTTCCAATTGTATTTTAAAATTGTTCAAATGTATTTTAAAACTGTCCTAACAACAATTTTAAAATATGCTTGGACAATTTTTATAAATATATTTGGACAATTTTAAAATATATTTGAACAATTTTAAAATATATTTGGATAATTTTAAAATAAATTTGGACAATTTTAAAATATATTTGGAGAATTTTTAAATACATTTGGACAATTTCAAAATACATTTGGCTAATTTTAAAATTCATTTGGACAATTTTAAAAATCATTTGGACAATTTTAAAATATAGTAGTTGGACAATTTTAAATAATTTTGGACAATTTTAAAATACATTTGGAAAGTTTTAAAATACAACTGGAAATGGTGTAGTTACCAGTCAACACCCACGAGGTTGGTTTAGTGGAGGATTTTTTACCAACTACTGTCCCTAATATTTAGACTCAGATTTAGATATAATATTTAAAAAAAGAAAAACATTGTCTACACTAACATATAACTACACAACAACTTGTCATCGCCGTACTAATCCATCACTTAGAAAAAATTAAAAATGTTTTGTCTCCAACAAAATGACACCCGCTGTTTGAATGGGAACTACCAAGTCTGTGCATCATTCAATTTAAAGTAACTTAAAGGATTGCAAGTGTTTATGCAGGAAGAGTTGTTTAGATATAGAGAAAAAAGCTAAAAACAACACTGACACAATATGACAACATAAAATAATCCAAAAAAATTCCATATAACGAACAAGTTTTACTCCTGCTAACGAAATAAAAACAAACAAGTAAAAAAGCTAAACTCGGCCTTGCCGAATGTATTGATACCCTCCACAATGTGAAAAAAGATTATTTGAAAAAAAAATATAAAAAAAAATCCGCGAAAAAAAAATTTTTGGTGGAAAAAAATTCCGCAATTTTATTTTTTTTTTTTAAACAATATGTTTGTACTTATTTAAATACCGTTATGTGTCCAATTCTGTTCACATATGTCCACCAGCACACGAATTAAAGCATTTTGTATTTTTAGGTTATGTGGAATGTACCAAAATTTTCGAGGTGTCCATACATTTTTGTTCATAACTTTTGAACCGCTAAACCGATATCGCTATAATGTAATACCAAACTGCTCAAGACAACAATAAGTAAATATGTTAAGTTTCAGTCATATCCGTGTAATATTTTGTCCGTGATCACCATTTCCACAGACAGACAGCTTCGTAAATGATTAAAAACTGTTTTTTTGGATCAATACTTTGGAAGATATGGGCGTTTAAAAAAGCGCTTTTTTGACAATATTGACTTTTTTTTAACATTTTTGTACTCGGAAACCGTAAGCCGTACGAAAAAACTTATGAAACAATATTGTAGGTTAAATTATGAAGATTTTAAGTTTATTTTTTTAAAATTTTTTTTTCAAAAATTTCAACAAAAAATTTTGAAAACAATATTTTAATGTCCTTTTTCCTGGGAAGGACACCATGGATTTCCAAAAGCAAAATTTTGTTTTCAAGTTTAGAATGCCCTTTTAACGCTGTTAAAATTTCAGAGAGGTGTTTTTTCTTATTGTTGAGCAATAAATTTTCAAAGTTTGTTAGAGAGACAAATATTTGATTTTTTCAAAATTTTGGCAAAAAATGAAATAGTTTGCGCTAGACAGTTTTTTATACTTTTTTACTCGGAAACCGTTAGTTCTACGAAACAACTTTCTGTGACAATATTATTGATAAAATTATGGAGATTTTAAATTTAGAAACAAAAAAAAAATTAAAAAAATATTTAACAAAAATTTTTTACAACAATATTGGAATGTCCTTTTATCCTATCAAGGACACCATAGATTTCCAAAACCAAAATTTTTTATTAAAGTTTAGAATGTCCTTTTAACGCTGCTTAAATTTCAGGGAGTTGTTTTTGTGTTGTCGAGCAATAAATTTTTAAAGTTGGTGATAGAGCTAAATTTTTGATATTCTGCAAAAATTTTGAAAAAAACCAAATATTTGGCGATCTAAAAAGTTTTAAAAATTTATAGCTCAACAATGCGAAAAACCACCTCTCTAAAAATTTTACAGCGTTAAAAGGACATTCTAAACTTTCATACAAAATTTTGATTTTTGAAATTAATCGTGTCCTTCCCAGGAAAAAAATACATTCAAATATGGTTTTCAACATTTTTTTTTTTGGAAAATTTAGAAACAAAAAAAATTTTGTTTCTAAACTTTAAATCTTCATAATTTTATATACAATATTGTTTTTATAAGTTTTTTTGTACGACGGTTTCCGAGCAAAAAATGTTAAAAAACTGTCTTAAAGTCAATATTGTCAAAAAACCGTTTTTTTAAACGCCCATATCTTCCAAAGTATTGATCACAAAAAAAAAAAAGAGAAAAATATGGGTTTTAATCATTTACGAAGCTTTATAAAATAACCAAAAATAAACAAAATCGGTGATCCGTCAGTTAAATTTCCCATGGATTTGATCATATGTACTTTATAGGGTCCTAAACGAATTAAAGCATTTTTATGTTTAGGTTATGCGGAATGTACCAACATTTTCGAGATGTCCTTTCATATTTGTTCGCAACTTTTGAGCCGCTAAGCCGATGTCGCTCCGAAAGTAAATATGCTAAGTCTCAAACATATCTGTTTAATACTTTTGCAATGATCACAATTTCAACAGAAGGACAAACAGACGAACATCGCTAGGATGTCTTAGAATCGATCACTGATCAATAAAATATATTCTTTATGGGGTCCTAGACCGATATTTCGATTAGTTACAAACGGAATGACAAACTTATATTTACCCTCAACCACCAACAAAAAAGAAACATTTAAATAAAGTAAATGAATGAATAAAAGATGGATGTATGGGTGAATGAATGAATGTGGTAGTATGAGATAAAACAAAAGATTTTCTAACTAGTTTAAAGACAAAAGGATAAATGTCTTTCATAATTTGTTTGCCTTAGTTCAGGGGTGAGCAAATTTAAGTGCGGGAGCAAACTATAACAAGTGTCAAATAAGCATTATGTTGGAGCAACACTTGAATGAATGGTGATGAATAAGATTTTTTACTGTAAACTCCAGCAAATGTAAAAAAAAACAACCACCATCAAGCAGCACTATTCCAATGAACTTCATCCCCTAGAAAGAATTTCTCTATAAGAAACATTCTAGACAATGATTGTTGCTGCATGTAGCAACAAGCGTTATCATATCAACAGGGATTTATCTAAATAACTATGATACGAGTAACTACTCGAAATCATTCAACTTTAAATCAACTACAAGAGATTTTTGTTATGGAGCTACCTAAAGCTCTTATAAATGTGAATATGAGTACTTGTCTGATTATGTGGGTTGAAAGATTGGTGGTGATGGAATAAACAACACTTTTACCACAATTCTAAATTTTTATTATTTTATAAAATCGCTTGTGTTTATGTTTTAATACCCTACACCACAAGGCGTAAAAAGGTACTGGTGACTTCCACTTGGGAAGACCGATCCGGAATAAACGTACTGGCTAGAGTTTTTTTTCATCTAAAATGGTCTCTCTCTCTGATCGTACTTTTAAGACTCATAAAAGACTCCGAAATATGAGGAAGGGAGTTGAAATTTTTGCTTTCCAAAGACTTGATTACTCGCCTTTTGAGGTTAAAAAAATTGCATGAAAATATCCATAGCTTTGACAATAAGTTTTCAAAAAAATCTGTACAATTCATTTGAAATACTTGGAAGGTTTTTACAGATATAATTCGAAAAGTATCAATTAATTGCACTGTCTCCTCCTTCACTTTTCCCCAACCCATACAATAATTCTTCTCAAAGATTTCCATTCACGCAGAGAGGAAACCTGACTGCGGCAACCACAATGGAGGGGGCTCATAGTATGATTGATAACTTTATCATATTATGATTGGATTATATTATGATTCTCGTTGATCATACTATAGTAAAAAATTTTCATTTTATAATTGTTGAGGATCATAGAATGATTGTCACAATCATATATATGATCAAATGATCAATCATACTATGACCCCCCTCCATTATGGTTGATTTGGTGTACTGAAACAGTGTTCCAAACATGTTTTTTCTCTAAGTGTACGCACGCGATTTCCGCCGATTACACATTGTCCTGTCAGTAGGCTAACAGAGCTACAAGGCTATCCAAGAAAATGTTTATATCATAAATATGAATTTACCTTGTCATTGTCATCTGCGCTATTCTACACTTGCCCGGACGTCTCAATGAGGCCCTGATTTCAAGACATTTAGAGTACACTCTCAAACCTGAACATGTCTCCAACTCTGACCAGTCCGTAAAAATCAGTCTTGCATTCTCCATTATAAGGCAGTTAGCTGCCCAAAATTTCCTACTTGATACTGGGATTTCGAAGGTTCTGTCAAAGTTTGTCCGCAGGGAGATGTAGTTGGTTTCTCTTCTAGTTGTGTCCCACCCACCGTACACTGCAAGAAGTTTGTTCATTACGGCTATGAAAACGAACATTGATTCTATGAAAAAATCATTAGAAGTGAGCCAATGATGCCCTTCATAGAATCTATGAAACAAATTCCTAAAAAAAAATTTACTGTTCAATTCTATTTTTATTTACTTTATTATTTAATTTTTATTTACTTTATTTTATTTTTATTTATTTCTAAAAATTTATTTATTTTTAACTTATCCCCACCGAGATTCGAACACAAAACCATTTGTTCGTGAAGCTTAGTCTCTAGCCACTGAGCTAAAGCATATAAACATATGATAAAATTTAAAATCAATTTTGTTTAATATTCTGCTTTAACATATTGAGTTTGTATCTATATGGCATTTTTAAGTAAAATAGAAAGTTTTAATATTGAAAAATTGTTTAATTGTAATAATGTATATGTATATAAAAAAAAAGTTGAAAAATAATTGGTGTTTGTCCGTAGTAACGATCTTATTCTCTCGGCGGTTGCGATTTGACTGCTTGACGATGGTAGTTGTTCGGCATACGCAACCTCTCATCCCACAACTCGACCATCCTGCGCTGAATTCGCCTCGAATTCCTCGTCATCAAAGTCATCAGGCCATGGCTTCATATATTCGGCACATGTTGTCGTTCGTTTAGGACCTTCGCATTCTCCAAACTTGGCAACATCATAAGTGTCCTTAGGCTTTACCTTCACAACTTGGTATGGACCCAGGTATTTTGGCTTCAACTTTAGTCCACCTCCCAGCTGTGTACGTTTTATTGCCACCAGATCGTGTTGTTTGTACTGCGTTGCAGGTTTTCGTCGCAAATCGTATCTTTTTTTGTTCTCTGTCTGAACCTCGAGGATTTGTACTTTCGCTGCACGTCTAATTTCGTTTCTTTCGTCGTCGTAACTGGACATTAGCTCCTTCTCGATGAGTTCTTTTAGCTGAACGTCGTCTTTGGTCCTCATTTTGACGCCAATAAGAAGTTGAAACGGTGTGGTGCCTACGCTTCTCTGATACGTTGAGTTAATAAGCTGCTGCACATTACCAACAAACTTGTACCATTTACTGGGGTCATCAATGCTGAGTTTAGATAAGACCGAGATGATTACACTATTGAGTCTTTCTATCTGGCCGTTTACCCGGGGTAAACCTGTTGTTATCTTGATGTGGTTTATTTTTTCGGTTTCACAATAAATTCTAAAGTCATCACTCGTGAATGCTGAACCTCGATCAGAGATGATTCGTGATGGGTTACCAAAAATGGCACCTTGCATTTCCAATCTAGAGATGGCATCCTTAGCAGAAGTAGTTTTCGTTGGGTATAGCCAACAAAATTTAGTAAACGAGTCAATAACGGCGAATATATGGTTGTACATCTAACTTGTTGATTCAAGAGGCCCAAGATAATCAATATGATATGTGTGTAACGGTATATCCTCCTTCTGTAACGGATGTAATTCACCCTCTTGTTTACCTCGTTTCCTATTGGTGACAATGCATGGAATACAGTTCGAGATGTGCTTCTGTATCTTTTCCTCTAACTTTGGGATGAAATATTCGCTCTTATATATCAGCTCTTTAGTTTTCTTTATTGAAAAATGGCCTCTTTCGTGCGCTTTTCTTACGATTTCACCTTGCATACCCTTTGGTATTACTAGTAATTCACGGTCATTTACAATTTTATACAAAATGTCGCCTTTCAAAAAGTAATCGTTGTATGATTGTCTATCGTTCAAAATCTCTTTTATGGTTTTAAGATCCTCATCTTGGTGCTGTAGTCGTTTTATCTTCGAAATCAAGTTGTCTTCTAAAATCATCATTATTGGGTAACGGCTTAATGCATCCACATGCCGCATTTGTGTTCCAGGTCTGTGTTCTACGACGTAATCGTATTCTTGTAAAAATAGGATCCAACGAGCAACCCTGGTACTCAGATCTTTCTTATCTAATGTCTTCGCAAAAGCATTACAGTCAGTGACTAATTTAAAATGCAAGCCGATTAGATATACACGGAACTTTTTCAATGCTTCTATTACCGCTAAAACTTCAAGTTCGTAACTCGTATATTTTCTTTCAGGATCGGTTGTTTTTTTACTCATAAAGTACACAGGATGTAGAAGCCCGTCATCAGGTGATTTTTGTAACAATACGGCACCGTATCCATCCATGGAGGCATCTGTGTGTACTTCCGTTTCGTAGTTTTGATTAAATATACTTAATACTGGACCGTTGCTCAATATTTCTTTAAGTGTATTAAATGCAGTTACCTGTTTCCCATCGAATTGAAACTTTACGTTTTGTTTCTTTAAATCCGTTAACGGTTTGGCAATTATTGAAAATTTAGGAATAAATTTTCTAAAATACCCCGCAAGACCAAGAAAACTTTCAAGTTGTTTAATATTCGTCGGCGTTGGATAATTTACCATAGCAGCTGTCTTCTCAAGAGATGGTGATATAGTATGATTTTCAATGACATGACCAAGAAATTGTATTTTTCTCTTCAGAAAATGACATTTCTTAATATTTATGTCCAAGCCGTAGTCTTTGCTGATGGTCAAAACCCGTTCCAAATTTTGAAGCGATTCTTCTTCATCCTTTGCTGGCATGATGATATCATCGATGTAAGGTAGAGCTACGCCCTCACGGGTCAATTCACGAAATATGGCGTTAACATGCCGTTGGAATACACCAGGCGAGTTTGATAGACCAAAAGGTACTTTCCTGAACTGATATTGACCGTTGTGTGTAACGAACGATGTGTACTTTCTACTTTCTTCGTTTACAGGAACGTGGAAAAACCCGTTTCTGAGATCAATCGTATTAAAAATCTTCGCGTCTTGCAAACGATCAAGCTGGTCCTCTATAAGTGGAAGCGGAAAACGATCTTTGACAATTACCTTGTTTATCCTCCTATAATCGATACAGAGTCTTGAGGTAGAATCCCGTTTCTTCGCCAAAACGATCGGACTACAAAATTCGGATGCAGATGGTTCCACGATACCCTCGTTTATCCATTGTTCTATCTGGTCATCAACAATACATCTTTCTTTTATTGGAAGTCGTCGGGGATTACAAAAGATCGGCGTTTCGTCTTTGAGAATGATTTTCATTTCCACGTTCGTCGTCTTGCACTTTTCAGGTTTGTAGTTTTTGATCATCTGTAATACCTTTTGTTTTGCACCGTCGCTAGCTGAATCATCGATATCAACAATTGGATCTTCGAAAACGTTCATTATCATGATACGATGTACCTCTTCACTTACGTCATTTTTTACCTTTGTGATTTCCAGGCCATTAGTTGTTATTTTAACTTCAGCAAGTGAACAAAATTCGTTTCCAAGAACAACTTCTACATCGATACAATCAACTGGGACTACGTGAAATTTTAAATCGTATTCTTCGCCGTCTATTTCCACTTTATACCGAAAATTACCCAAGGGTTTAATTTTGCTATTGTTGGATTTTCTACCAAATCCAATTAGATAAAAATCTGAATTATCAAGTTCTGGTCTATCCAAAGAATTAAAGACATTTTCAGAAACGACATTAAATTTGCATCCTGTATCGAACAAAGCAACCCAATTCTGATCAAAAAATTTTACGTTCACGTTCATGATGTTATTAACCACCATTTGTCGCATGTTGGCCTTTTCCTGCTTCAACGGACTTTCCCTTGAAATGTGCCCAAACTTGTTGCAATTAAAGCACTTCACGCCCTTTGGCTTGTCCTTACAGGCTTTTGAGGTATGGCCCTTTTCGCCGCAATTAAAACAATTGATATCCTTTCTTTCATTTTTGATTGGTGCCTTACCCATATTACTTGGCTTAAAATCATTTCTGTAGGACTTACCCTTTTCGAGGATCGTTTTTTCGTTGATCATTTCATACGTTCGTAACTTCGTCTTAAACTCAGGTAAGTTAACTGCACCATAGAGTATGTTCTTATTTATAGTCATATCTTTTATACCGTCGATGACATATTGCATAAGGGATTTATCATCTATATTTCCCCGCGAAGCCAACTCCTTCATATTCAAGAAATATTCGTGGACGCTTTCGCCTTTACTGATTTTCCGTTCAGTTAAAAGTGTGTGTAGCTGAGCGCTACTTGTCGTTACCGCGAATTCAGATTGTAATGCCCTCTTAAGCTTTGACCAAGAAGTTATGCCCTTTTCACCAGCAATCAAAAGTTTCGCCAGACCTTTAAGTAACCTTTTACCAAAAATAAATTTTTGTAGATCGTCCCAAGACATTAAGCTTGCCGCCTCCTCAAACTCCTCAACCCAGACACTAACTGGCAAATTTGCCGTTCCGTCAAACGGTCTAACAGAGTCCTCAATGTCCCTAAAATTAAGTGCAAATCTAGGTGCATTTGATGATGATGCAGCCCACTGTGGCTCCAAATGTTCAAAATTCTTCGCGTCGCCGTTGCTTCGTTGTAAATTTATTTTATTTTTACTTATCGCCCCTTTAGATGTTCGATTACCGTTGCCGTCGTCGTTATGATTTACAAATTCGTTGTTTGCGCCGTTGTTCTGCTCAACACGTTCAATGTTGACGCCGTCGTTGTGTATACTGGCATTCATGTTTACCACTGTATCGTCGCTGCAATCGTCGTCGTCGCCATCATAAAGCGTACGTTCCTCAATTTCATCATCGTCGTCGTTTGTATACGTATATGCATTGAGCAACTTACCCTTTACTAGATTACTAAATACATGCACGAACAAATTATCAACGTCGTAATCCAAACACAATACGTTGCAAATTGCCACCAAATCTGCTGTGCTCAGATTCTCCTCGACGTATTTTTTCTTCACTTCGTATTCGCCGTCGTCACCGTCGTCGTTGAAAAGAAAACCTTCGAACTGCCGCAAGCGCTTTCGATTACCTCGGTCTCCTTCGCACTCAAAAACAAATTTATGCAAAACTACAATTACCGCCTTCTTTGCCGTAGAAATGTTGTTGCGTACCACTTCGAAATCTGCTAATTTCGCCATCTTCACGTTTTATTAAAGTTTGAGTTTTTCTTTTAATATCTTTTTTTTCCTGTTATTGTTTTTATTTGTTTTTGTCTGATTCGTTTTTGTTTTATTCGTTTTACCGGCCCGTCGTTTTTTATTTATTGTAGCGAAAAATGTTTTTTAGTCAGTTTTTTTTTTTTGTTCTGGTGGTGGTTTTTGTTTTTTTTCTCCTCTACTCGTACACACACACGCGCCGTTTGTAGTTGTTCCTTTAAAACTCACGTACCACCCAAACGCGCACACCGACTCACAAAAAACAGTGCGATTAGTATTTTTCACAATGTTCCACTAATACACGTACATAGAGTCTCAAAAAAAAAAACACGCAATACCGCACAAAATTCTCTTCTAGAACTTTTCGTTTTATTATTGGCTCTTTTACCACACAAAATTCTCCTTTTCTAGAACTTTCTTTTTTTCGTTGGCTCTTTTTTTTGTGGCTTTTAATTTTTTATGATGAAAAAAAATACTACGTCGTTAATCTTTTCCTTTTTTTCCGTCGTTTTCATAAAAAAACACGCACAACACTTTAATTTTGGTTGAGTCCCCAAATTTATGGCATTTTTAAGTAAAATAGAAAGTTTTAATATTGAAAAATTGTTTAATTGTAATAATGTATATGTATATAAAAAAAAAGTTGAAAAATAATTGGTGTTTGTCCGTAGTAACGATCTTATTCTCTCGGCGGTTGCGATTTGACTGCTTGACGATGGTAGTTGTTCGGCATACGCAACCTCTCATCCCACATCTATGCTCTGCCACAATGCTCTGCTAAAATTTGTGTTTGTGTTTGTAGAAAACAAAATGTTTGTGTATTTGCAAAAAAAAAAATAACGAACATTATAAAACTAATTGTAAGTGTTAGTCGGCGAGGTTTTCCTCCTTTGGTGGAGCTGATATCTAAGGCGTCGATTATAAATTTCCCAGCCGGTAGGTCTTGGGTTCGAATCCAGCCAGGGCAGCAATATTTTTTTTACGGTTTTAATGTTTTTATTTTATTTGTTTAATATTTTTTTAACATATTTATGAAATTTTTTTTAATTATTGTAACATTATTTTAATTATTATAAAAAATAAATAGCTAATTGATGACATTTTTTTTTCTATGAATAACATTCATTAGTTCTATGAATTTTTTCTTTGAATCTAACAAAATCTATGTAAAATTCTATGAAATATTTCACAATACTAATGAATATTCCTTCAGCCAATGAATTGTTTCATAGATTGGAGGTTGTAAAATGGATTTGTTATCATTCATGCAATTTCTATAATGATTAATTGGGTATTTTAAATAAACAAAATACCCAATTAATCATTATAAAAATACATTTTTTATATCCACGCCCACAAAAGGGGCGGGTCAAACTTTTTTTATTTTTTTTTATCCAATGGGTCCACATTAGAGTGGCCATAGTGGAAATTTTTTTGAAAAGTTCAATTTTTCGCACTGAAAAATGTGAGGTTGGGGATAAAAATAATTATGCATATTTAAATTTTTTTTTTTTTAGTTTCGAGTACCTCCGGGTTGAGCCCAAACATTTATTACATTACCCATTCATTTCTATTTTTGTTCCTGTTTATTAGGGCGGAGTAATTTTTTTTCGACAAAATCGTCTAGCATATTCGGATTCTGCATAAAATTCTAAGAAAAAATGCCGAACAAACCATGTCTCAAAAATCGGTTTTGACCCCCCAATTTTCAAAAATGGTTTTGCACGATAAACGACTTTTTTAGCTGGGCTTATTATTTGGAAAATATTGTTTTACTAATAAATTTTGCTTTTATTTTGTATTAAGAGGTGTACCTGGTATGTATTAATATTTATTTTGCTCTAAACCGCCGCCAGAGGGCGCTAAAAAGCAAAAATCTGGACTTGGGTCTCCAGATTTTTTTTTATTATGAAGCCAGATACTCTATGGAGCCATTTAGACATTCCCATTTACAGTTTAATTAAATTCCAAAAACTTGCGATTTAATTCGCGATTTTTTTAATAACATTTATTCTTCAAGTTGTTCTTTTCTAACTTGTTTTAATTTTATGCTAAAAAGGTCTGAATTTTTAAGCACGGTTTTCAAATCTCCAATTTTAAATTTTTATTTTTTTTTGTTAAAGAAATTTTTAAAAATCGACTATTGGAGTTTAAGGATTTGTTAAGCACATATAAAGGAATAAAAAAACCCCAAAAATTGTAGGCTTTGCTGTTTTTATTTGGCTATTACAGTGATGTAATTTCGGCGGATTTCGGGAAAGTAGTGATTTTTGGCACTTTTTTAGCTTTTATTTATTTTTTTTGGTTTTTTTACAAACTTCATATGTTTTGGACCGAATTATATCAACACGAGATAGAATACTTCAATTCGAAAATTTAGGGAAAAAATGGGAAATTAAAAATTGCCCCAACTAAAGGTCAAAGGTCAAATTTTAGAAGATTTAAAATTTTTAAACATTAACAGATTTTCTGAGTGGAAATATATGAAACTACTTCATGTCATTTTAAAATGTCTTTACATATGTCTTTTTATTTAAATTCAGAATATTAACCCTTTAGTGACGGTGGGGCCTATTCGACCCTTTGAACAAAATACATTTACATTATCTCCATTAAATTAAAAAAATTATAGGCCTTGACAGCACTTAAGGGTTAAATTTCTGAATTTTAATTAATTGACATTTAGTTAAGACCAATTAAAATAACATCAAGAAGATTCAGAAAAATCCGCCCAGCAAATCTGATAATGTTTAAAAATGCAAAATTTTCTAAAATTTGACCTTTGACCCTTAACAGGGGCAATTTTTTATATCTCAATTTCGCCCTAATTTTGCGAATTGAAGTATTCTATCTCGTGTTGATATAATTCGGTCCAAAACATATCAAGTTTGTAAAAAAAAACAAACAAAAAAAATAAAAGCTAAAAAAGGGCCAAAAATCACTACTTTCCCGAAATCCTCCGAAATTACATCACTGTAATAGCCAAATGAAAACAGCAAGCCCTACATTTTTTGGGGTTTTTATTCCTTTATATGTGCTTAACAAATCCTTAAACTCCAATAGCCGATTTTTTAAAATTTCTTTAACAAAAAAAATTAAAATTTAAAATTGGAGATTTGAAAATAGTGTTGAAAAATTCAGACCACTTTAGCATTTATTTAAAACAAGTTAGCAAAACGCAATATGAAAAATATGTATCTTCTTAGTACATTGCACTATAGGAAATTTTACCCATTTTTTGGCCAAAAGTCAAAATTAAAATTTTTGCAAACATTATTTTTTTTCACATTAATATAAAAAAAAACTTAACAAAGTAAACAATTCTTTCTCAATTTTTCGACAGAATTGATGTACTGTCACTTTATCAGTAGTTTTTCTTGCAATTTCTTACTTAGTTATAAAATAACGATTGAGAGCAGCGAATTTTGTGATAGCTTCTAACAAAATTTTTTATATTAAGAATTTGTAGTTTTTAAAAACTAAAAAATGGAAAATAATGTCAAAGGTGAGTACTTTAATGTTAAATAGTGAAATGTTGGTGAACTCATCTATTAGATCGATTTTATTGGAAAAATTGAAGTGACCTTAAGATGAACTTATTGAAGTATGAATTGGAATTTTATTTTGACTTTAAAAAAAATGATAGCATATGTTAGCTATAAAACCATAAAAGTTCTCTAGGACAATCAATTACCTTCCGAATTTAAAAAATTTCAAGGTCGGATATGTGCAAACTTTTTTTTTATACCCATTTTTCCAGGTGACTACTGAGTGCCAAATTCAGAGTTATTTAATACATGGCGAGAGAAATAAAGCAGAGGTGGATAAGGAGCCGCTATTTCTGACCATTTCTTTTCATACATTGCTGAGAGTGAATGTTTCGAAAACTTTAAACAATATATAAAGGAGGAATTAAGAATATTTTGTTCAAATATAAATATGAAAAGGATTAAAAGTTGTAGGAGTTTGAACATTTTTGAAAGACAGCATGCTGTTTGGCTTAAAGGCAATACTTGGCTAAAAAAAACTTGAAACGCAGCCTGCCTCCACTAAATCGAAACCTGGACGACCGCAATTAACTTTTTTGTCAAAATCTGCGAGAACAAAAATACGAGTTACAGCAGAAATCTCTAAAGATCTAAATAGGGAAGTTGAGCCCCTAGCTCTTGCATCATCTACGGCTGCCCGTAGTGGCATTTTGAAATGTAGTTGACGACTTGGAACTCAAAAATAAAATTTTTGAATAAAATCCTTATTAAAAAGTAGATTTGTTTGACACTTCTTAACATTGTTAAAATAAATTTCTACTGTTATCTTCGAAAGTTAGTGTACACTCAAAAAAAAAAATATTGTAAAAACAGTTTAGAAAACCATATAATCTATCAAGGATCTAAAAAATCTTAGATGCGGCAACTTATAACCCGGGAACCCTGTTTGGAACTAATTATTAGGTAATTTTTTAGGTAACTTTACTATTTTTTTTTTTTTGAGTGTATGAAAACCTTTAAGAGTCACTCCCTCCCTCTAAAGAGTCTTCCAAAAGTCAAATAAAAAAAATCAGTCAAATCGGTCCAGCCGTTTGGCTGTAAATAATTTTGGCCAAAAAAAGGGTAAAATTTCCTATAGTGCATTGGGACTTAAAGAATAAAAAAATGTTTTTACAGTAGATGATTTCAATAAATTTAAAAAATGGGGCTCGAATTACTTGATTAAGTGGTCTGACACATGTTAGTTGTCTGGGGAAGTTGTAATAACTTGGCTCATTTTCAACCGATTTTAATTTTTAATACCTTATTAGATAGGCAATTAGCTCTAAATCACAATTTAGTAATCATTTGAATTTAAACTAAATTCAAAATACCAAAAAAATTGGTAAATCACAAAAAAGTAATATTTTTCCTTGAAATCCGTTTTTTAAACTTCAGGGCCGATGCGGCACGCCTTACCCACATCCAATTACCCTATAATTTTTCAAAACATATTTTTACACCCAAATGCATATTTCTAGGGGGAGTTACGGCCAATATTTAACAACTTCATTTTTTTGGAGCACCCTAGTGATCAATGGGTAATATAATAAAACTTTGGGCTCAACCCGGAGGTATACGGAACTAAAAAATTAAAAAAATTTAAATATGCATAATTATTGTTATCCCCAACCTCATATTTTTCAGTGCGAAAACTTTTGGATTTAACATTTTTTAATTTTTCTATATAACGCTATGGCCAGTCTAGTCCACATGCAGGGTTTTAGCTTCCTCTGACATAAAAATGTAGCATTGTCTTAAAAAAAGTACAAATAACCCTGCAAAAAAATACAGTTTTTCAGAAGTTGGTTTATTTCCTCGAGGGGAACTTTTTCCCCTTGGTCCGATTTATACCATTTCCGAAGTTAACCTGCCTAGGAGTATAAGACATATTCGTGCCAAAGTTCGAAAGTCTAGCTCTTTTATTTTGGACTGTATCGTGTCCTCTACAGACGGACGGACATCGCTATAATGTGTTAGAATCGATCACTGATCAATAATATATGTATATTAGAGTGTCCCTTATTTTGGAAATGTTGGAAATGTTGAGACGGTACCCAATCATTTTTTTCCTTTTGACTAGAAAATAACTCAGGAAAAATTTTACGCCCCTACGACCACGCCTTCCCTACGCGACGGGGCCTTAAAGAACGGGGCCTTAAAAATAATTTTTCCATACAAACCAAAAATTTTTTTTTTGATTTTTAATTTTTTTGTTATTAATTATAATATTACTTGATTAGCTTATTCACGACAAAAAATTTGATTTTGGTGGGATGAGGCTTTCAGTTCTAAAAAATTTTTCGAAAAAAAAAATTTAGAGCTTTTGGGGTCCTACAGTAAAAATTTTTTAAAATTTTTTTTTTAGTTTTGACAAGCAACGGTTTTAGTTGTAATGTTGCTTTTAATGGTATATATTCATAAAAAAATATTATTCATATCTGTGACATCTTGATCGTGTATCGAAAAACATCAAAAATGCATTTTTTACCCTTTTTTAGATCACGATAAAGATGTCACAGATATGAATAATATTTTTTTATGAAAATATATCATTAAACCCAGCAAAACTTTTCGGAGTCATTAAAAACTAACTAGTTCTAGAAGTACTTCAAAGCTTGTCACGATAGGTTCTCAAAGAGCATCCTGGAACTAGTGATGTTACAACTACTTCTAGAAGTGATCCAAAAGGGTAATATTTTGATTCTAAAGAGCTTTTTTGGAGTAGTTTGGGAACTAGTGATTTGGAACTAGTCGTACATGACTTCTGCACCACTTCCATGAAACAAATACTGGTTCTCAAATAACATCTTAGAAGCTGTTTCAAAAACTTATAATTTTTTTCAAAAAAGAAAAAAATATATATGAGGGGCTCAAAGCACAAGGGGTTCAAGTGACTTTTTTAAAAAAATTGAGTTAACATATGGAATTAGTAGGTGAAGTTCACAGAAGTTCAGAGCACAAGAGGTGAATGTGAAATGCTTATCCGTTAGCGAGATATGGCGACCATTTCTAGCTCTTGTTACTAAAATACCTGTTTTGCTTGGAGCACAAGGGGTATATGAGCACTTTAACCCCTTGTGCTCCAAGCAATTATTAAAATTTAGTTTTTCACTTGGACAAGTGGTTGAATTCCGAGAAGTTCTTGTAGTAATAGTAATCAAATTTTGCAAGAGCATCTTCAGTCTGTAACCAGCGGTTAAAGTGTGAAAAATTGCGATTTCCGACCAAAATTCATGTCCGAATTTTTTGACCAAATTGGGCTCAAAAATTAGGAATTTTTGCGTACATAATAGGAAAAATAAAAAAAATCCCAAAAAAAAAATATTGGTCCACAGATGCTGATTTTTAACATATGTATTATTTTTTTTTATCCAAATTGGTCCCAAAAGTTGGAAAATGTAAAGCAAGTTATCTAAAAAATATTAAAAAAATATAAAAAACACGATTTTCGTTCAAAAATGCTGATCAAAGATTTTGATACACAGATGCTAATCAGCTTTTTTGGACCAAAATCGTGGGTTTATTTTTAAAATTTTTCACATAAAATACTCAACATTTTTCGACTTTTAAGACAAATTTGGTTAAAAATATTTTTTATGTTTATAAATCAGCATCTGTGGACCAAAATCGCAATTTTGAAATTTTTTAAATATTTTTCCCATAAAACGCGCAAAAGTTCCTTATTTTTGACCCAGATTTGGTTAAATATTTCAGATATAAATTTTGGTCCAAAAACGTAATTTTTTAAACTTTGACCGCTGGTTGCAGACTAAAAATGACCTTGCAAAAATTTTTCATAAATTTTCCACAATTAGCTACTCCATGTCCATCGTCCGGCAGGTATCACGGCACGAGATTCGAAAGTTTAGATTTCAAGGGACGCCCTAATGAAGATGAAGATGAGCCCGATGATGTCATGGAATCTGATTATGACGACTAAAAAATTAAACAAAGAACCATTAAAGACTTTTGTAATAAAATGTGGTTTTCCTTTTACAAATAACTAACATTCTTTTCATAATTTAGAAATTTATAAAAAAAGTTAGAGCACAAGGGGTATAAGTGCCACTTACATACTTCAGAGGCAATTTTTGGGTGCTTGTATTTGTGAAATATGGTATTTTTTTAACTTGTTAGATTAAAATATATCTCAGGATCTCTATTAACTAAAAAATAATATTCTAGATATCATATAACATTTTTTACTGCAATTTAACTATAACCTCTTTTTTCCCATTGTTAAATTTAAGGCACTTAAACCCCTTGTGCTCCAAGCAATTATTAAAATTTAACTTTTAAGACAAATTTGGTTAAAAATAATTTTTATGTTTGAAAATCAGCATCTGTGGACCAAAAGTGGAATTTTTAAAAAAATTTTCCCATAAAGTACTCAAAAATTCCAAATTTTTGAGCCAGATTTGGTTAAATAATTTTCGGCAGGTATTATGATACGAAATTCGAAAGTTTAGATTTGACGGGATGCCCTAATGAAGATGAAGATGAGCCCAATGATGTCATGGAATCTGATTATGACGACTAAAAAATTAAACAAAGAACCATTACACATTTTCTTAATAAAATGTGGTTTTCCTTTTACGAATTTACAAATTTATAAAAAAAAGTTAGAGCACAAGGGGTATAAGTGCCACTTACTTACTTCAGATGCAATTTTTGGGTGCAAAAGGGTGTAAAACACGGTATTTTTTTAACTTGTTAGATAAAAATATATCTCAGGAACTCTATTAACTTAAAAATAATATACTAGATATCATCTAACATTTTTTATTGCAATTTAATGGCGCTTTTCGACCAAAATTCATGTCCGAATATTTTGACCAAATCCGGCTCAAAAATTAGGAGTTCTTGCGTACAACTGCTAAATGCGTAGGAAAAATATTGTGCTCGATTCGGGAGTACTATTTAACCATTCACCAAATTTTTAAAAATTTGATATTCTTTTGAATTTCAAGATTTTAAATTTTTTTTCTTGTTAAAATATAGTAATATCTTAAATAATTACAAGGAAAAATTTAAAAATCTTAAAATTCGAAAGGATATCAAATTTTTAAAAAGTAGGTGAATGGTGAAAGAGTACTCCCGAATCGAGCACATTAAAAAAAAAAAAAAAATATTGGTCCACAGATGCTGATTTTTCTGCACAATTTTTTTTCTTATCCAAATTTGTCCCAAAAGTTGTAAAATATAAAGCATATTATCTAAAAAATATTAAAAAAAGTATAACAACACGATTTTGGTCCACAAAAATTGATCAGAGATTTTGGTCCACAGATGCTTATGAGCATTTTTGGCCCAAAATCGTGTTTTTATTTTTATATTTTTCACATACTCAACATTTTGCTACTTTTAAGAGGAATTTGGTTAAACATATTTTGTATGTTTGTAAATCAGCATCTGTGGACCAAAATTGCTATTTTGGAATTTTTAAATATTTTTCCCAAAAATTCCTAATTTGTGTGCCAGATAAGGATGAATTTTGGTCGAAAACGTATTTTTTCAAATTATGATACGAAATTCGAAAGTTTACATTTGACAGGATGCCCTAATGAAGATGAAGATGATCCCAATGATGTCATGGAATCTGATTATGACGACTAAAAAATTAAACAAAGAACCATTACAGATATTCTTAATAAAATGTGGTTTTCCTTTTACGAATTTACAAATTTATAAAAAAAAGTTAGAGCACAAGGGGTATAAGTGCGACTTACTTACTTCAGATGCAATTTTTGGGTGCAAAAGGGTGTAAAAGACGGTATTTTTTTAACTTGTTAGATTAAAATATATCTCAGGAGCTCTATTACCTTAAAAAAAATATACTTGATACCACCTAACATTTTTTATTGCAATTTTACTTTAACCCCTTTTTTCTCATTATTAAAAATAAGGCACTTGAACCCCTTGTGCTCTAAATAGAAATTTATAAAAAAGTTAGAGCACAAGGGGTATAAGTGCGACTTACTTACTTCAGATGCAATTTTTGGGTGCAAAAGGGTGTAAAAGACGGTATTTTTTTAACTTGTTAGATTAAAATATATCTCAGGATCTCTATTAACTAAAAAATAATATTATAGATAGCATTTAACACTTTTTATTGCAATTTAACTTTAACCTCTTTTTTCTCATTATCAAATATAAGGCACTTGAACCCCTTGTGCTCTAACCCCCTCATATTTGATTACGCATTTCTCTGTGGCATCTTCTATTTGGAAAAAGTCAAACCTTTTGAAATATGTACAGAGGGGCTTAAAATATTATTAAGTATTGGGTAATTTGATTGGTATTATTTAGTATTGGGGCATTAGTGCAAATAGGTTTTTATAGATCCATTCAATTACCTTACCACAATTTGCAATAAACTACTTTTTTTACTACAGCTGGAATTTTTTATCAAAAAAAGTAAACAAAACTTTCCAATTGTAGCAAAAATAGTAAGCAATTTGAGTAATCCAACTAAGCATATAATCATATATTTTTTGGTCCCTACAATATTTTTTTTTTTCAAAAATCCCTTATTCTGCTTCTAGATAATTTCCAATTGCATTAATGACTAAAAAACAAAAAATACTACTAATTTTGTTCAGTAAAGTGCTGATATTGCGTTATATTTTCAACAAAAAATAATTCCAAAATGTTTTTTTTTGCAAAAAAAAATGTACAAAATGTTCCTAGACTGCTTCCCTAGAACTAGTTCTGATGGTGACAATTTCAAAAAAAAAATCATGGGTTAATGAATGGGATAAAGAATTGGTTCTAGAATGACTTAAAGAACCGTTCCATACATGGGTTCCTACACTCAAAATAAATTCTCTGTCCAATCAGCAGAAAAATCTGCTGAAAATACACCCATTTTGAGCCATATGAGAAATCTGCTGATTTTAGCAGACACGGTTTTCTAAATATCTGTCATAAGAGGTGAATAAATATAACAAGAAAAAAAAAAAAACATACGGCGCCAGCCAGCATCGCCACCTTCCGATTTGAAAGTACACTTCTTAACCACTACGCTATGGAAGCTTATACTTTTATCTGGCGTTTTAGTTATTAAACATGTGTGTTTTTCGACAGCAGAGAAATCTGATTTTAGCAGAAACATCTGCTGATTTTAGCAGAAAAATCCGCTGATTTTAGCAGAACAATCTGCTGATTTCAGCAGAATAATCTGCTGATTTCAGCAGAACAATCTGCTGATTTCAGCAGAACAATCTGCTGATTTTAGCAGAGCAATCTGCTGGCAATCTGTTCTGCTTTTTTTTTTATATAAAAAAATTTCTTGAAAAAATTATGAAATTCAGCAAACAAAATCAGTATAAACATAGTAAAATGTCTGTTATTTTCTTAAACTGAATGACAGAGATTTTAGTAAAAATATCCTTCTCAGCAGAACAATCTGCTAAAAGATTGCTAATTCAAATTGAAAGTCGTTTTACAGATTTTTTGACAGAGTTATTCTTTTGAGTGTAGACTACTTTCCTAGAACTATTTCTGATGGTGACAATTTCAAACAAAAATCATGACTCTGAGAACGAGATAGAGAACTAGTGCCACAATAGCTTCTTGGAAGTAGTTCCTGTCGTGATAATTTCAAAGAAAAATCATGGGTTAAATAATGGGATAAAGAACTGGTTCTAGAAGTAGTGATGGAACCGTTCCATAAAAGGGGTGATTGTTCCTAGACTACTTCCCTAGAACTAGTTCTGAGGGTGACAATTTCAAACAAAAATCATGACTCTGAGAACGAGATAGAGAACTAGTCGAGCAAAAAAGAAGTACTCCAGCACTAGTTCTGGAAGTCATGCAAGTTTTGCTGGGAAAAGCAACAATTCAACTAAAACGGTTGCTTGTCAAAACTAAAAAAAAATATTTTTTAAAAAATTTTTACTGTAGGACCCCAAAAGCTCTAAATTTTTTTTCGAAAAATTTTTTAGAACTGAAAGCCTCATCCCATCAAAATCAAATTTTTTGTCGTGAATAAGCTAATCAAGTAATATTATAATTAATAACAAAAAAATTAAAAATCAAAAAAATTTTTTTTTGCTTTGTATGGAAAAATGATTTTTAAGGCCCCGCTCTTTACGGCCCCGTCGCGTAGGGAAGGCGTGGTCGTAGGGGCGTAAAATTTTTCCTGAGTTATTTTTTAGTCAAAAGGAAAAAAATGAGGGGGTACCGTCTCAACATTTCCAACATTTCCAAAATAAGGGACACTCTAATGTATATACTTTATGGGGTCCTAGACCGGAATTTCGATGCGTTACAAAAGGAATGACAAAAAAAAAATATTCGCGGTAAAAATCGGCATATTTTTTTGAAAATATGCCGATTTTTCATCAAAATCATCTGGCACCCCTGCCCGTACACCTTGCGTAATATGGTGGTATTTAACCATTACAGACTCTGTTAACCTAAAAAAAGATTTTGCTGATATGCTCGTTTTACTATATGCGTCTTTTGTTTGCCTTCTGGTAACAGGATAGTCCTAACAGTCTTGGACCGATAAGTCTGAATAGATAAGTCTAGATCAGCGGTGCCCAAAAAGAGAAACGATAATATTTTTTTTGGTTTTTACGCTCTCTGTTGTTAGTTTTGTTGTTGTTCGGATTGTGCACGTGTATTTTTGTCGATATTTAACAAGTGTTTGGGCACCATTGGTCTAGATAGATAAGTATATGTAGCTCGCAGTGATTGACTTGAACGCTAGCTGACTGTCAATGTACATGTTCAATATTAAAAAATTGCAGTAATCAGAAAGCTTAAATGCCTCCCCAATATTTAGTTTCTGACAGTAAACTGCAGTTGCAACACCTCCATCTATTTTCGATTCATTCGAGAAACCAGCACTCTTCATAGAGTGACTTGTGGTTTCCTAATAAAATTAATTTTGGGAGTATTGTAATCATTTAAATATTCCAAAGTGCTAGTGATCAGCAGTGACCATAACGCCTATGCTCAAATTGTCCAGTCGACAATCGAATCGAATTGAGTACTTCTTAGTTATAGTTCTCTCGACCAGAATAATCGGTTGAAAGATGTGATGCCAGGATCCTCAAGGACTCAAATTTTATCATATCGTTTATTTTGTGTTTTTATGCAGGGTATTTAAAATTCTTCAGTAGTATAAGTAGTATATATCAAGTCTTAGAATCTGTTCAATTTAATATTTTTTACTTTCATAATTGTGATTTTCTTTTTGTTTATTTTTCTCACTTAAATCCTAAACATCTTATAAAAACATCAGTGACATACAATCAGTCAGAGTTTTACGTACACTTGAAAGTAAAACAAAAAAGCAACAAATTTTCAATTGTTTATATTTGAGGGAAAAATACACTTACTCATAGACAGACATACAACAATTTACATTTAACCATTCTACAAGCAGTTTCATTTTGCATAATTTCAAAGTTGATTTGAATATTTCTGCAGTTTTTATTTTATTACACACTGTATGTTCTGAAAGTTTCCTGAACAAGTGAGCAACCAAAAATGTACCACAGAGTCAATGTGCACAGAAAATAAAATTGTCAAATTTAAATCAACAAACAGGAATTGTAAATCAACCAAACATGATATCAACCAAACATTTAATAAAAACGGCAGCCTGTTAGTCTATAATACAAAACTTCGATTTTGATTTTAACAAACTCAGTCAAGTAATTTTATTTAAAAATTATTTTATCACTAGCTGTTTTGCACCCGGCGTTGCCCGGGTTGAAAAACATATATAATCAATGAGTTATTTATTAGTCAGTTTAATTACTGCTTCGTGACGTGAGGTTTGGTCGATTTTTTAGATTTTTCTTAGCGTGGGGAACATGGTATGTATGTGTTCCTCCGTCATGGGAACAATCCTAATATTAATGTATTTCTTTAATATTTATTAATGTATTTCTTTAATGGCTTTTAAAAGGAACCTACAGTTCCCTCCTCGGTTAGCACTTTATGTGGTAAAACTTCAATAAAGACATAACTTTCACTGAAGTTCAAGTGGGAGTGGCATTTAACGCATTTAGTTAAATTTTGGTCTCATGTGACCCATAGTTCCCCTATTGGTTAGCTCGTGAAAAAAATTGCAATTAAATTTGCTCAGCAGTTTTTCCACGTTCGCGGAACAGGCAAACATAACTCTCACTAAAGTACAAAGGGGCGTGCCATTATATGCCTTTTTATCAGTCGCTGTTTAGTATTGCCTACAAAGTGGCGTGCCATTATACAGAAAAAAATATTTTTTAATTTAATACAAAGGGGTGCTGCATTTTAAGCCCCTTGGCCCGATCGACACGGTAAATACCATCTATGGTGAAAATTGTTTTTAAATTTGTTTCACCGTTAACGCGTGAGTACGGATCAGACAAAAATAAATTGTCTATAGTTTCCGCCTCAATAAGTACTAAATAGCTGTGGTAAAAATTATAATAACATCGGGTTCGCCGTTTAAGCGTTATTACGTAAAGGCAGAATAAACTTTCAGTACATTGCAAAAGACGTTGCAGCTGATACAGACTAAAGTTCCCGCCTCTGTTAGTACTGTCTTTGGAAAATGTTTTGTTAAAATCGGCTTAGTAGTTTAAGCGTTATTAGGGAACAGACCTAATCTAATAAAATAAAAAGGGGCGTGCTATATTATTTTTTATTTAAATCGGTATAGTCGTTTAAGCATGATTACGGAACATTCCGAAAAACGTTCAGTATAGTACAAAGGGGCGTGTCAAAGAGGCGTGACATTTCCGCCTCTTTGTGCAAATGCGCTCTATTTATAATCTATAGGTTTCTCTTCGGTTAGTACTATCATTGGTAAAAATTTCACTAAAATCGGTTCAGCCGTTTATGCGTGATTACGGAACACTAAGAAATAACTTTCAATGTAATACAAAGGGGCGTGCCATTTTACGCCTTCTTTTTTGATCGCCCTCTATTGTGGCTCATAGTTTTCGCTTCGGTTAATACTATCTGTGGTGAAAATTTCAGCCGTTTAAGCGTAATTGCGGAAAAGCAAAAAAAAAATTGAAGTGTAATAAAAAGGGGAGTGACATTTTACGCCCCTTGTTTCCATCACCCTCTATTGTGGCTCATAGTTTCCGCCTCGGTTAGTACTATCTGTGGTAAAAATTTCAGTGAAATCGGTAAAATCGCTTTTAAGTGATTGCGGAACAGGCAGACATAGTTTCTGTATAGTACAAAGGGGCGTGGCATTTTACCCCCATTTTTTCCGATCGCGGATTTTTCTATCTCTGGTGAAAATTTCATGAAAATCGATTCAGCCGTTTTTCTGTTGTTGTCGGACAGGCAGATGTAGCTTTAACATGGTACAAATGGGCGTGGCATTTTACGCCCTTTGTCCGATCGCGGTTACTTATGGCCTATAGCTCCCACCTCGGTTAGTACTATCTGTGGTGAAAATTTTATGAAAATGGGTTAAGCCGTTCTTTACTTATTGCGGAACAGGCAGATATAGCTTCAGCATGGTACAAAGGGGCGTGGCATTTTACACCCCTTTGTCCGATCGCTGTCGCTTACTGCCTATAGTTCCCGCCTCGGTTAGTACTATCTGTGGTGAAAATTTCATGAAAATGGGTGAAGCCGTTCTTTACTTATTGCGGAACAGGCAGATACAGCTTCAGCATGGTACAAAGGGGCGTGGCATTTTACGCCCCTTTGTCCGATCGCTGTCGCTTACTGCCTATAGTTCCCGCCTCGGTTATTACTATCTGTGGTGAAAATTTCATGAAAAGGGGTTAAGGCGTTCTTTACTTATTGCGGAACAGGCAGAACAGTCTTCAGCATGGTACAAAGGGACGTGGCATTTTACGCCCCTTTGTCCGATGGCGGTCGCTTATGGCCTATAGTTCCCGCCTCGGTTAATACTATCTGTGGTGAAAATTTCATGAAAATCGGTTAAGCCGTTTTTCTGTTATTGCCGGACAGGCAGATATAGCTTCAGTATGGTACAAAGGGACGTGGCATTTTACGCCCCTTTATCCGATCGCTGTCGCTTACGGCCTATAGTTCCCGCCTCGGTTAGTACTATCTGTGGTGAAAATTTCATGAAAATGGGTTAAGCCGTTCTTTACTTATTGCCGAACAGGCAGATATAGCTTCAGCATGGTACAAAGGGGCGTGGCATTTTACGCCCCTTTGTCCGATTGCGGTCGCTTATGGCCTATTGTTCCCGCCTCGGTTAATACCATCTGGGGTGAAAATTTCATGAAAATCGGTTAAGCCGTTTTTCTGTTATTGCCGGACAGGCAGATATAGCTTCAGCATGGTACAAAGGGGCGTGGCATTTTACGCCCCTTTGTCCGATCGTGGTCTCTTATGGCCTATAGTTCCCGCCTCGGTTAGTACTATCTGTGGTGAAAATTTCATGAAAATCGGTTAAGCCGTTCTTTACTTATTGCGGAACAGACAGACAGACAGACAGACAGACAGACAGACAGACAGACAGAAAGACAGACAGACAAACCAACAATCAGATTTATAATATTAATAGGGATGTCAACAAATAGTTTTTGTGTTTGTTGAATTTCTTTGTTGAAAAAAAAATAAGATTTTTTACGTTTGTCAGATCAACAAATTGTGTTTGTTGAATTTCTTTGTTGAAAAAATTTAAGATTTTGTAAGATTTTTTATAATTTTAGAGAACTATTACAAACTCGTTTATCAATTTTTTTTTATTTTTTTTTTTTTAACAATCAATATTTACAAATGTTAGTTGATATCACAAATTTTCGTATAGGAGCACTTTCAGTGAAAAAGTTAATTATATTCACAAATATGGGGGTCAATTTAACAATTTGTTTTTTTCTGTGTGCATTTTTTTTTTGTTTATTTTGCCGACGTTATTCGTTATTTCTACCAAAAAAAAAAATTGTTATAGACACTATTTAATTTATGCCCTAATACTTATTCAAGCGATATATTCTATAAATCAAAGGGGCCCCTGTAGGCTAGTTGGTAGCGTGCTAGCCTATGAAACAGGGGGTCGTGGGTTCGATTCCCACCAAAACCCTTGGTCGATTTCGCTACAACGAGACGACGGTCATTGTTACCAGTTCTCGGTTAGGTTAAAATTATTTAAAATGAGTTGTAAAATAAAAAATTGGAAAAATAAATAAAAACTGATCATTGGATCAAATTATTCTATAAATCAAAGCCAACGCTGCCGTTTTTTGCTCTACATACTAACCTTATGGAAACAAGCTAAATTTAATGCCAACGCCTTGGATGTGCTTGTACCCTTCAATACGTAATATTTTGTTTTGCTGCCTACTGCTGTATTATAAAGAAACAATTAAAAAATACTTTATTTTACACAGTTGAATTCCTGTTTACTAAAATGTACAACCAATTATTTACCGCTATGATGAAATAATTGGATCATGCATCATTTTGTAAAGTGCAGTAAAAGCAACAAGGTCGTAAGTAAAAATTCGAAAAAAACTTTAAAAAAAGAACACAAAAAAGTTAAAAAAGTTATTAAAACTTGAACAATTATTAAAAAGGACTTGAATTTTCGTCTAGGAAGATATGCAAGTATATCTTCCTACGTAATATTTTGTTTTGCTGCCTACTGCTGTATTATAAAGAAACAATTAAAAAATACTTTATTTTACACAGTTGAATTCCTGTTTACTAAAATGTACAACCAATTATTTACCGCTATGATGAAATAATTGCATCATGCATCATTTTGTAAAGTGTAGTAAAAGCAACAAGGTCGTAAGTAAAAATTCGAAAAAAACTTTAAAAAAAGAACACAAAAAAGTTAAAAAGTTATTAAAACTTGAACAATTATTAAAAAGGACTTGAATTTTCGTCTAGGAAGATATGCAAGTATATTACATCGTCTAGTTTGATGATTTTCGCAAACTAAATGTTGCCTACAATAATATCGCAAGATACATTTTCGATAAAGGACGTCGTGATCACATTTCAACGTTTTCATACCGTATATATAAGATGAGCTTTGAAAATCTTCTTAAATTTAAATGTCTTATGCTTCTACACAAAATAATAACACAAAAACAACCAATTTATCTATTTAGTAGAATCCAATTTGCAAGATCCCGTCGTGGAAAGAAAATTATTCAGCAACGTTTTCGAAAACTTTTGTCTGAACGCCAATTCTTTATTTTTTCCACTCGTCTTTGGAATAAACTTCCAGATACTACACAACTTATAGGCAACGCAAATTTGTTCAAGAAGGAGCTATTAATTTATTTTAGATAAATTTTTTTTTTAATGTTGTTAATTTTTAAAATTTGATTGAATATGTTAAATACCAAATTTTTAAATTTTAAATTTTAATATTAAATTTTCTATGAAATATGATTATGTTAATCAATTTTTTGTTTTCTATATTGCATTTTTGTAATAATTTATAAAACTGTCTATATTATTATATATTCTACAATTATTTTTTATTTTTTTGTAATCCAAATTCACAAACTATTTTCGAATGCTTTTAATCTGATAATTTTTAATCATGTACCCATGTATGTTTGTTATACTCACTAGCACTATCATTTATAAGATTTTATGTCTTGTTGTGCTAGATCACCAATAAATAAATAAATAAATAAATAAATAAATAAATAAATAAATAAATAAATAAATAAATAAAAATATATGTAAGTATATTATATTGTGCTCGATTCGGGAGTACTCTTTCACCATTCACCAAATCTTTAAAAATTTGATATTCTTTTGAATTTTCAGATTTTAAATTATTTTTTTTGTTAAAATTAAGTTTTAAATTTAAAAATCTTAAAATTTGAAAGGACACAAAATTTTTAAAAAGTATGTGAGTGGTGAAATAGTACCTTCTCCCAAATCAAGCACTTTATTAGATATTAAAAGTGGTGCTTTTTGTCGAACCTAACCAAAAAAAAAATGTAAGTTTCTAAATTATAATTTGGTATACCAAATTTGGTATACCAATACGAATGGTCGACGAATAGACCCGCATTGGGGCGGATCGAGAAATGCTTTTCACGAATTTCGCTTGGGCGCTATGCGGGATTGGTAAAAATAGATGCCAAAACGATGTGGTTAAAATTTCAGGAAAATCGCACCACATCTAGGGGTCCCCCTCCAGCGCTGAAGTTTCCACTTTTTTAAGCCAAAGAGCATTTCTTTAAGAAATTATCAAAAATTCAAATTTGATCAGATCTTCCTAATTTTGGATTTTTTTGGTCTAGTTAATCATATCTATTTAGATTTTAAATATCAGCTTAATACGATATCGCCAACCTCCAAAAACCAGAGGTGGAAAAGTATGCTTACATTTTGGAGAAACCTGAAAAGCAACTTTTTGCAATTATGTAAAAAAAAACACATTAAAATTGTAAAATATGATTTTTTTCTTCCCGACTTGGAAAATAGACTACCCTAGGATTCCAAAACCGTTAAAACCAAAAAATACGAAATTCTTGAACGGCGTGTGGACCAATCTCAACTTACGATATTTTCAAAAAATTTATTTCATACATTTTTTTATATTGCTTTATTAACAACTATAATTAACAACTATAATTGCTCTATATTTTAAAAATTTTTTTACAAATTATGTCATATTTTCCTATTAAAGATATTCTGATTAAAATTTAAGAGATCATTAACCCTTGTCGACATGGGGTCATATAAGTCCCACACAAAAAATTGTTTTTTACCAATTACAAATGGCTTAAAATAGAAAACTTTTATGAGTTTAGCGGATATTTTTTGTATATGGGGCATTCCATGTCAAATCGGACACTTTGAAATTTTTTTTTTTTTTTAGATTTTCCCAATTTGTTTACAGTTTTTAGTACCCTTCGAAAACTCTTTCGTGGTAAATTTTCAGATTTTTTTGATGACCCGTTCAAAAGATATCGAATTTTTAAAAATTGGTAGTTTGTTCCTTTACTTTAACTTCTTTTACTCCTAACTTCTTTAATATTGGGGCAAAAATTTATTTCTTTTTTTTTTCCAAATTTTTGTTTTTTTACGTAATTTAAAAAAAAAATCCCAAAATAGTCTTAAAAGCGTTCTAGTATGCGATTTTTAAGTTTTAAAATTTAAATCTCATTTTTGAAAATGTTTGTACTCTTCCATTTTTTTGAAAATTTTTTGTGTAAAACTTCTATTGATTCTACAAATTTTTTGCCCAGGAAGATCGTGGGATAACAACGATTATTTCTATTTTTTAAAATTTTTTGAAAAAAATCTATTGTAATTTTCCAATCTTAAATCATTTCTACTGCTCCAATGGTGCGTCATAGAGGGGTCATTTCCAAGACCGACCCCCATTAATTTTTACGTCTTAACATTTCTTTGAAACAAACTAATACCCTATCTCCAATTTATAAGGGGGCTCCCACACAAAACGACATTATTACAACGATTGTTCATAATCTTATCCACATAGCGGATGAGGTAATTAATACAAGGTCCCCAATACCAGAGTTTTCAGCTTTTTAAAATAGACAAGGGTATATTAAACCACTTATAAATTTACCAACCAATAATATATGTTTATTAAAGTGCTTATTAAAGTGCTAATACTTGCTTTTATTGTAATTTCCATAGAAAACCCTAATAAATGCAGCAACATGTACAACATTAAGGGCGGATTACTCAATTAAAAGTTAGCTGCTAACTAACGGAGAGTTATTTTATAATGGAGCATTGAGTAATCCAGCCTAAGTAATGGTAACATAATGATGGTAACGGAAATTTTTAGTGCTGAACTTCCGGTTAATAAATAGAATATTTACAAAACAAATAGTTTTAGTTCACACCAAAAAAAGTAAAAAAAATAATATTAAGCGGTAAGATTTTTTGTAATAAAGTACTGGTACAGCACTTTTTGGGTTGTTATTTCCAAAAAAAAGTACTTTTCCAGTACTATATTTTTTGTACCGCTGGCAATTTCTGGCTGGGTGGTTTTTGGAGGTTAGCGATATCGTATTAAGCTGATATTTAAAATCTAAATAGATGTGATTAACTAGACCACATAAAATCCAAAATTAGGAAGATCTGATCAAATTTGAATTTTTGATAATTTTTTAAAAAAATGCTCTTTGGCTTGAAAAAGTGGAAACTTTAGCGCTGGAGGGGGACCCCTAGATGTGGTGCGATTTTCCTGAAATTTTAAAAACGTCGTTTTGACATCTATTTTTACCAATCCCGCATAGCGCCCAAGCGAAATTCGTGAAAAAGCATTTCTCGATCATGCTTATTAAGCATGTCTTTTTACATGATTTTGGTATAATTTAAAAAATAAAAATTTTTATAAGGGAAACTTAAGGAAGTATTTTTAAAAAAAAATATTAAAAATAGCAAACATTCTCGGTCCATTTTTTTGTAGCAAAAATTCTAAATTTTCCAAATATGCTAATTAAAAAAAAAAATTAAAAGGGGTAAAAGTTTCGCAAAATGCACTTCAAAACTGCATTTGCATATAAAATGCACTTTTAAACCACCGATATTTTTTCAGTTTATTAGATATTAAAATAGACTTACATACCATTCGTATGCGCTATAGATTGTTAAAATGCGATAAGAAGTTTAGAAAATACAGCTGCTCAAAGTTACACAGATTTTGCATTTTTTTTACTTTTGTAAAAACGAAAACCGTAAATAAAATCGCGAGTTTTTCGAATATTTCGATCTGATGGATGAAATTTGAAATTGGCTCCATAGAGAATCTGTATGAAAAATATAAAAAAATCAGAAGACCGTCGGTCAGATTTTTTAAAATGTCTCATGGAATGGACGATATATATTATTGATCAGTGATCGATCCTAAGACATTATAGCGATGTCCGTCTGTCCGTCCGTCTGTTGTTAACACGATGCAGTCCAAAATAAAAAGCTAGGCTTCCGACATATGGCACGAGTATGAGCAAAATCGCAACAGGGGGAAGAAAGTTGAAGAAACCAACCTCTGAAAAATACAACTTTTTTACATGATTTTTTGTGTTTTTGTTTAACAAATCCCACATTTTTATGCTACAAGAAGTTCAAAGTCGTGCATTTGGACCCAGAGAATTAGAAAATGTTCCTTTTATGGGCGTGGAATATTTTTTTTTTAATAATGATAAACTTGTATTTCCTTAGTGCAAAAGGCATACGAATGAATTTTTAAACACATATTCGAGAGGAAATTTGCCTCCCCATTTTTTAAGATCAGTATCGGAATTCCTGGTCATTCAAACCAGTTAACAGGTTCTATATAAATTCCCGGAATTGCCGGGCTTCTATTATTAATGGTTTTCCTTAATTGCAGTAAAATCACTTCGGCTTACCATTCAAAATAGTCGTCGATCATAGTGTGTTTGTATATTGCGTTCTTTGTATCAGTCATAAAGACGGCTAATGCTAAAGTAAAAATTGTTAAAAGTAGTAGTGAGGGTGGATGTTGTATGTGTGTTAGTGCGGTGGGTGCGTAGAAATGTCTCAAGAAAATTTCATTAACTACAGTCAAAATAAAAGTTTTGTTCTTTCTTCTTTTTATATACAGTTTATTTAAAATTTTATTTGTATATTGTAAATTTTGTGTGTGTGTGTTTGTGTTTTTTGTTTTTGTTTAATTGCATACTTTGTATCGTATTACACGTGTCATAAAGCTCTACGAACAAGCTTAAATTCTTATGTCAACATTTGATAATGGCAATGACTGACATTCTTAAGAACTGTAAAGAAACTCTTAAGTAGATGATGTAGAATTTACTACATTCATACATTCATAAGTGTATGTGTGTGCTAGTGACTGCTTGTTTATGTATTGTTTGCATTTATATATATATTTTTTTTAATTTTTTAAGATTTTAAGAAACATAAATGAACATTTTGACAGGCAATTATATTTTTTTTTTATGTACAAGTTACTTTTCTAAGAGGTTATAAAGTTGAAATTTTTGTTTTTGATTTTAATAAGTCATTTGAATAAATAAACAAATAAATAAGCCCAACAAAATCGGTTCAGTGATTTAAATAGAAACATTCTCAGATAACTTTCGAAAGTCAAATCAGAGGTAACTGTAGCTTAGCATATGAATTTAAATTTTTCGGCGTCAAGTTCTTATTGAATTTTAGCGAAAAGTTATTAGCGAAACCGCGAATTTCAAATGTTTTATGCCCTCCAACCACAGTATATGGGTATACTTACTTTGTCATTCCATTTGTTACGCTTCGAAATATCGGTTGGGATCCCATAAAGTATATATTTTGTTGATCCATGATCGATTCTAAGACATTCAATGAATGTCCGTCCGTCTGTCTGTAGATAACACGATGCATTCCAAAATAAAACAGCTAGACTCCTGAAGTTCGGCAAAGATATGTGTCATTTTCATAGGCAGGTTAAGTTCATGAATGGGCAAAATCGGCCCAGGAGGAAAAAGTTCCCCTTGAAGAACTAAACCAACCTCTGAAAAAATAATTTTTTTTACATGTTTTTTGTATTTTTGTTTAATAAATGAAACATTTGATATATCCTTTCAACGTCCCCCACTGACCCAATCACCCTCCCCCCCCAAAAACAAACGCCCCTGACAATTTTTTTTATACCCTCCAACCACAGTATGGGGGTATGCTGCTTTTGTCATTCCGTGTGTAACGCATTAAAATATCGGTCTAGGACCCCATATGATCAGTGATCGATTTTAAGACATCCGTCCGTCCGTCTGTCCGTCCGTCTGTCCTTCCGTCTGTCCTTCCGTCTGTCCTTCCGTCTGTCCTTCCGTCTGTCCTTCCGTCTGTCCTTCCGTCTGTCCTTCCGTCTGTCCTTCCGTCTGTCCTTCCGTCAGTCCGTCTGTCCTTCAGTAGTTAGCACGATGCAGTCCAAAATAAAAGCGATAGTCTCCCGACATTTGGAACGAATATGTCGTATGTTCCTAGGCAGGTTAAGTTCGTAAATAAGCCAAATCGGACCAGGAGGAAAAGTTCCTTCTTGAAGAACTAGACCAACCTCTGAAAAATACCATTTTTTACATGATGTTTTGTGTTTTTGTTTAATAAATGCAACATTTTTATGCTACAAGCAGTTCAAAGTCCCCCTATTATGGGCGTGAAAATTTTTTTTTTTTAATAATGATAAACTTGAATTTATTTTGTGTAAAAACCATAAGAATTAATTTTTTAACACATACCCCTAATTATCACTAAATTCGACACAGCCGAATTTAACACTCTTACTTGTTTTTATTTTTTTTTACATTTTGGAGGGTATAAATGATTCGGCACATCCGAATATAACACTCTCACTTGTTTTTCGTAGATCAGACCAAGTCGAATGTAACTTTTTTACTGGTTTTATATTTACAAAAAATTAAAATTCAGACTAATTCAGGCAATGCTCTTCTAGCAGAAAGAAAATTCAGAAAAATTTTAGAATTTTAGAAAAATTTAGCAAAACCCAGCAAAAAATAAACGAAGGAAGTGGTTCAAAAAGAATTAGTAGTTTCACTACATACTAAGTAGCGATAGGTGCCGAACTTCATATTCCGTAGGAAGTACTTTTAAAATCACTTACAAAAATGCTACAAAATAACAATAAAAACATCTTTCACCAGTTCTTTACTTAATTATTTTGAAGCACCTTTTTCATATGTTCTTAGAAATGAAATCAAATCAAATTAAATCAATTCACCACAACATATGAACTTCTTTTTCAACTGAAACACTTAGAATGGTGGTGATACAAGAAGTATGCAATTTTTTCTACGTCCAGCTTCGAATAGATTTAGGTTTTGCAAAAATGGTGACAAAATTTGGTAATGGCCATTCATTTCTCTTTATTAAGAGCTTAAAAAAAAATCGAAAAGACGAAAATCGATTACAGATAAATTGTTCAAATTTCATACAAGCAAATTGACGTTTAACTACCATTCTATATCTTATATCGAAATTAGTTGATCCTAAATTAAATAAATACATTTACGAACTAAAGCGAATGTTGCTGCATCACATTATTAAAAATTGTTTAAGAGTTTTAGAAAATTGAGATTTAGGCTTGTGGTCCGAACAAACTGGTTAATTGATTCGTCGTGAATTTTTATAGTTTTGTGATCTTTATAATTACTCCTTTTTTTAATTCGAAGTATATACGTTTGATTATCAATGCAATTAATTTTTCTATTACGTAACGTTTTTAAGATATTCGCGTTTGAATATTGAAATATTTGCGTCTCTGTAACGTATTCTTAAGTTGCTCAACCACAATAGTACCCGATTTAGTAAAAATAAGACATCTTTATTCCAAATCTGGTATCCAAAATTTTCTATCGCGTACAGTTTTTGAAATATTGGCGTTTGAAAAACTTAAATTCCACTGTTGCGCACTTATATTCTTTATAAATCACACTAAAGTTTTCAAACGCGAATATTTCAAAAACAGAACATGCGAAAAGTGGCGAAAAAAAGAACATACTTTGTGTGTCACGCCCATATTAAATTCATCAATGTTTCAGTTGAAGAAGAAGTACATCTGGTTCATAAGTTGTGGTGAATTTTGTAGTGAATGGTAAGCTCTTTTTTTCCTGGGATCCTTTAAACATTTTAGAAAAATTTAGAAGGTTTACTTAAAATTTCAGAAAATTTCAGAAAAAATTTGTTTTTATTAAAATTTCTTATTTATATCTACGCCCCAAAAGGGGTGTGATAAAAATAATATTAAATTTTCTTATTCCCTGGGCATAAGTGCAGGACTTCTGCCGACATTCAAATGTTTCATTAATTTGGTTTAGTTCTAGAAATGAAAACATTTTCCCGCTTAGGCCGATTTTGCCCATCACCGAACTGAAAAACGATATGACGCTATGACATATTTGTGATAAACTAGGGTGGATATTTAAATTACAACGTGTCTTACACAGACAGACCGGCCAGATATCGGTAGATTATCCCAAAGTCGAATAGTAATCAATAGCATAAATATCGCAGAATCTGAGAATTTTTCTATAAAAAAATTTGTAGACAAATACATTTTTTTAATAGAAAAATTCAAAATTTCTGAGATATTTTTTCTATGGAAAAATTCTTAGATTCTAAGAAATTTTTTCTATAGAAGATTCCGAGATTCAGAATCTGAGTCATTTTTCTATAGAAAAAAATTCTCAGATTCTGAGACATTTTTATTACAGAATAATTCTAAGATTCTAAGACAGTTTTCTTATAGAAATATTCTCAGATTCTGAGACATTTTTCTACAGAAAAATTTGCAGATTCTGAGACATTTTTTCTATAGACAAATTCTCAGATTCTGAGACATTTTTTCTATAGATAAATTCTCAGATTCTGAGGCATTTTTTCTATAGAAAAATTCTCAAATTGTTAGACAGTTTTCTATAGAAAAATTCTCAGATTCTGAGACATTTTTTCCATAGAAAAATTCTCAGATTTTGAGACATTTTTTCTATAGAAAAATTCTCAGATTCTAAAACATTTTTTTTATAGAAAACTCCTCAGATTCTGAGACATTTTTCTATAGAAAAATTCTTAGATTCTGAGACATTTTTTCTATAGAAAAATTCTTAGATTCTGAGACATTTTTTCTATAGAAAAATTCTAAGATTCTGAAACACTCTTTTGTAGAAAGATTCTCAGATTCTGAAACATTTTTTCTGTATAAAAAATTCTCAGATTCTGAGACATTTTTTCTATAGAAAAATGTAGAAATTTTTTCTATAATAAATTTCTCATATTGTGGGACATTTTTTCTTTAGAAAAATTTTCAGATTCTTAGACATTTTTCTATAGAAAGATTCTCAGATTCTGAAACATTTTTTCGATAGAAAAGTTCTCAGATTCTGAGACATATTTTCTATAGAAAAATTTTCTTATTCTTAGACATTTTTTCTATAGAAAAATTCTCAGATTCTAAAACATTTTTTTTATAGAAAATTCCTCAGATTCTGAGACATTTTTTCTATAGAAAAACTCTTAGATTCTGAGAGATTTTTTCTATAGAAAAATTCTTAGATTCTGAGACATTTTTTCTATAGAAAAATTCTAAGGTTCTGAAACATTCTTTTATAGAAAGATTCTCAGATTCTGAAACATTTTTTTTGTATAAAAAATTCTCAGATTGTGTGACATTCTTGTTCTACAATTGTCAACCATTTATTTGATTTTCTGGTAGCAGTAATTTCCACCATTTAAAATAAAATATTTATAACTGTTAAATAATAGCAACTTAATTGAATCCACAAAAGTTAAAATAAAATAAACAAAAACTCCAATTAAAGTATGTACGTTGCCACACTATTAGTGTGTAATTGTATATTGTTTGGACTATAATAGGTAATGAAGAGGCGTTAACCTAATTACTATAGATCGCGGCTATTTGTATCCGAAAAAAATAGTGGTAGTGGTTAATTTAAAACGCTCAAATGACCACAATTACAACAGCAGCAGTATAAAAAATATAAAAAAAATGCACATAGTAGAATTCCATGCTAAGCTGTAACGAACAGACTGACATTGTAATAGGCTTTTGTACTTTAGTTAGTTATATTTTATGTACGTGTGGCACAATTGTGTTACTTGTATTAAAACATATGGTATTTTAGTAACCTATTATCCTTTTGGCTGCAGTGCAACTGCAGATACTTTTGTTTTTCAGTTTAACCTTCATTAAAGAAGCTAATTTTTGTTGAGGTATGTTAGACTCGTTAGGGGGTTTGAAACGTACACCCAAAAAAAACGTGGGTATTCAATACTAAAAATTTAACTAATTTTAGTCCAAAAGGACCTAGTGCAGAAATTGGTAACCAATACTAAAATTTTTAACTAATATTAGTAAAAACCAGTAAAAATTACTAATGTTAGTACTTTGAAGATACTAAAATTAGTAACCAATTAGTAGATTTTGGTACAATATCACTTACTAAACCTTTTACACTCAAAAAAAAAAACTGTAAAGTTAACAAAAAATTTAGTTAATTTTAACTAAAAAAGCACCTGATTTTGGGCCTACTAAATTTTTAGTCAATTTAACTAAAAATATTTAGTTAACTTTTCGTAGAACGAATTTAGCAAAAAAAACCGTAACTTTAACTAAAAATTTAGCTGAAATTTCGTAACGTTTTTATGTACATATATTAACAAAAAAATTAGTTGAATTCAGCTAAACTTTTTGTTACTTTTCGTAAACTAAAATTTAGAAAATATTTTGTAAAAAATTAAAAGTTTATTTTTTCTATTTTTTCATCAGCTTAAGTAGAACTTATGAGATTTGCATAGGAGGCTTCGCAAGAAATTCCACTTAACAAATTTGTTACGAAAAATCAGCAAATTAATTAGTAAAAATTCGTAAACTCAGTTTTGAAGTCAACAAAAAAAATTAATTCAAAATTTGTTCAAAACTAGTATTTTTGTAAATTGAACTTAACTAAAAAAAGTAGTTAAAACGCTGATTTTAACTAAAAATTTGCTAAAAAGCCAGTAAACTCGAGTTAACAAAAAAAAATTAGTAAACTTTACAGTTTTATTTTGAGTGTATATCTTTTGTACAAAAAGCATAGTAATAAAATTTGTAAACAATCACCCAATGTCCCCAAGGACCCCCGACAAGACCCCTTCCAAAAAAAACGCCCCTGCATTTTATTTTTTTTATTTTATTTTTAACGTTGGATGGTATACAAGATTCGGCACAGCCGAATTTAACACTCCCACTTGTTTGAACTACAATTGGAATCTTCGAATAAGAATTGATCTTTACCGAATTACAATTGATCTATTTCGAATTAAAATTGATTTTTTTCAAATTACAATTGATCTTTTTCGAATTACATTTTTTAGTTCGTCCAACTGATTTTAAGTTTTGTAGAACCTCCAAAAGTTAGTGTCTATCAAATAAAATCAGTTTTTCCTTTTTGTGTTAAATTGTGCAATGAGTTTTAATTTACGGTTTTGTAATTTTCACTTTTTTTTTGTTTTTTTGTGTCAGTTTTCACTATTAACTTACACAAAATGTAGGTTACGGTTTTTGATACACTAACTAAATGGTAGTGTTAAACAACCATTTTTTTTTTTTTGATATTGTATTAACTTTATTGAAACAATAAAGTAAAAGGGCTTATAATGAGCTTAAATCATAACAATGTTATCCACTAAATGACTTTTTAGTTTTAAGCCTCTACTGCATACAAATAATGAAAATTTGCTTGTTTGTATCACGTTGTCGATGGGTTTTGGAGGGAGGCGGTGGGTTGTGGGGGTATACCCATACTTAAAATTTAAAAATTTTGTAAATTCCAAATGATTAGTTGTTGTTTTAAACCGCGAATTAAAAACAAAAAAAATGCAGAAAAACAAACAGGAAAATACATTGAACTCATTATGCTTCAATAAAACCGCAATTTTATTATTGTAGTTTGGAACAAACCGTAATTTTCGCTAGCATTAGCAACTAACCAATCCACCCACATATAACCTTACCAAAAACTAACTAACTAATTACATATGGAGTACATACATATGAGATATTTCTAAACAACCACCAATTTTTATTGGTATTTGTCCCCAATACGTTAACTAACTATAATGAAAGTATTTTCATTATAGTGGTTGGTAGTGGTATTGAATTTTACTATCGTTATGTTGATTGGTTAACCCATAAATGAGCAGGAAGGGATTAAGATAGCATGGCAATCTGATTTAATTTAATTTATTTAGAGTTTAATTTATTTAGAAAGAAAACAAGTACACTTAAAAAAAGAAAACTGTAAAGTTAGCAAAAAATTTAGTTAAATTTAACTAAAAAAGTACCTGATTTTGAGCCTACTAAATTTCTAGTTAATTTAACTAAAAATATTTAGCTGACTTTTCGTAGAATGAATGTAGCAAAAAAACCTTAACTTTAACTAAAAATTTAGCTGAAAATTTCGCAACATTTTTATGTACATATTTACAAAAAAAAAAATACATAGTTGAATTCAGCTAAACTTTTAGTTACTTTTCGTAAACTAAAATTAACAAAATATTTTGTAAATTTTTTTTTTACATTTTCAGGTCGACATGTTTTTTTTTTATTTCACCGAACACTTTAAACACTAACACCTGACTTATTTAAGAAGGAGTTCCAGTGACTCTCCACTGGAGGAAGACTACACCCCATTAGGATCTTTCAGGTATCCCAAGGTACAAGGAGAAGAAGCCAGAACCTTGTGCAGCCTGGATGCCATTGTCTTTAACAAAAAAGAAGACAGAGCAATTGGTATGAAATCCTTCGGACCTGTGTGGGAACTTTTCCCAGCCTTCGGGATAGAGACTACTCTGGTATCCCTCCTATTTAAAGGAATATACGACCAGTTGATGCATGATGTGTATAGATTATACAGCCAAGAAGCTATATAGTCCGACATTTGCTGCATCTAAGCCGGGATTATACCATCAGGTCCCGGGGATTTATAGGACCTGAAGCTTTTAATCGCCCAGATTAATGTTGGCATATTTATTATTTCTGAAGCAATTTCAGATGCTAGGGCGTCAGAACGTTCCAAAGCTTGAAACGGCGTCATGGAATTGCCCGGAAAATGCGTGTTTAGAAGGAGATCCACTGACTCTCCAGTGGAGGAAGACTACACCCCATTAGGATCTTTCAGGTATCCCAGGGTGCAAGGAGAATAAGCCAGAACCTTGTGCAGCCTGTATGCCTCATAAACGTCTTCTATGTTTCCACAGAAGTTTTTCCAAGAATCACATTTGGCAATTCTGATCATCTTCTTATAACTCTTAAGTTGCAGCCTGAATGCAGACCAGTCCTCGTCCGCTCTTGAAGATTTAGCCTTATTAAAGAGCTTTCTGCAGGAATTTCTGCTCGTCTGCAACTCGTTTGACCACCAAGGTGGCTTTTTTCCCTCTGGGCTTTGCAGAAGGGCAAGACGCATCCAGGCACCTATAACAAACATTTGTTATATGGTCAACCAGACAGTCAATTTCCGGCAATCTATGCGGTTCAGATAAGGGTACTTCACCCAAAAGAAAAGAAAAAGTCTCCCTATATTTCACCCAGTTTGTTCTCCTCAGATTTCTAGAGACTGTCTCAACCGGGGCACGCTCCCTGAGTCATCAATTCTATCAGAAAATGTATCTGATACAAGTGTTACGTCAAGAACCTCTTGCCGCGTACTTGTAACGAAAGTTGGTTCACTACCCTTGTTACAAATATACAGGTTAATGCTTAACAAATACTCCAAAAGTGATTCGCCTCTATCATTTGTGTCTGTACTTCCCCAATGGGGAATCCCCATATCGAATGATGTGCATTAGCATCACAGCATACTACTAACTGGTGTCCCCTAGATTCAGACTCCCGAATCAGACCGCCAATCTTCTCCGGGGGTATTGGCCCTGGATTAGGAAAATACGCAGAAGCGAACCAAATAGACTTCCCATGAAGCTCTAAGCTAGCCGATGTAACGTCCATATAACTAAATGTTGATAAAAATAATATATTTAAGCCATTTTTCGCCAAGATGCAGGCTGTTGGTGAGCCCTCACCTTGGCAACCATCAACTTAAAAGCAGGGGTCTTCAATCCGCAAATCCTACCACCCCGCACCCAGGGCTCTTGGATAAAAACCAAGTCAACTGCTCCTGTCGTCAGGAGCAGCAAGAGTGCAACTGAGGCTGCCGTACAGTGATGGAGGTTTATTTGTAGGGACCGCAACATTTTGCTTTTTTTTCACCATCCTTTCCACCACCGTGTTATTGGCTTCATCCTCCGTGTTATCATAGAGGTCGCATTCGTCCCCAGATTCGGTTTCGAATAAGCCAGATGTGTGTCCCATCTGTTCTGAATCGGAGGCAACAAAACTCTCCGAATTCCTCACAGAGGTCGCATTCGTTATCAGATTCGGTTTCGAAAATGCCAGATGCATCTCCCATCAGCCTAGAATCGGTCAGCTGAATATCAACCTCTTCCAGATTCTCCTCCCCAGCCATAGTTGGGAATTTTTCATTACCATTGAAATTTAATTACCATTGGTTGATATCAATGGTAATGAAAAAATTTTCATTACCATTTAATGGTAATTACATTTTTTTAATTGAAAAAATAATTACTAATGGTAATGAAATGCACCAATTGTTGAAAAACACTAATTATAATTGGTTTCAAAACCATTGGTTTGCACATTTTTGTTTTTTTTTTAAAAGTTCAAAATTTAAACATCAAAGTATGTTTTTACAAAAAAATATGAAAATGTTAAAGACAAAAAACAAAACGCAAATAAAAATTTCAAATATTGTGTTATACAAAGATAATCAACGTGGGTTTGGTTTATAAAATGTGAAAAACTAAAACACCATATCGTCGCTGCTCCGTCATGATTTGGTATGTGACATTTTTGGTTTTTTTTTTTATTGCATATAATGAAACCTCTATAGGTCATCCGTCTGCCCAATAAACCGTTTAGCGATATCTTGAATGGTTTAGAAATTAGCAAAAGTAGCTATGTGAAATCCATATGTTAATGTTCCAAAAAAAGTGGTATGTGTAGTTTAAAACCAGTTTTTGTTAAGAAAACTTTTGCAAACGTAAAAATTTTTGCTTAAAATTTTTAGCATAAGGGTTTTAGGCATGCTTACATATTATACTAAAAAATGAAGTATGAGATCACATACTGCCATTATAAAAAAGCGATTTTTCGCGATTTATGTTATCCCGTGTAAAAATGTATTAGATCTTATCTGATCTGTTCATATATGTTCATATATGATCGTATCTGATTGCATATAATTATATCTGAAATGTCCAAAATCGAGATCTAATTATATCTCGTATTTGGTCGACATTGCCAAATCCGAGATATAATTAGATCTCGATTTTGGTCATTTTAGATATATTTATATCTGATCAGACATGATCATATATGAATAGATATAAACAGATTAAATAAGATCTAATCCATTTTTACACGGGATGTTATATGTATCTCAACAGTTTTTTTTTTGCAGAAATTAATCACATACATTAGTCTTTTTATACACAGGAAAACAATTCTAAAAACTAATTATGGGGTTGCAAAAAAAAAAAACACAAAATTAATAAAATATGAGAAAAATCGCGATTTTTTACAATTTAATCGAAAACAATTTTATCCAAATTTGTACTTAATATATCGTTATGAGTCTAATCCGCATTTCCCAGACCAAACAAATTTACATTTGTAAAAGCAGAATTTTTTTAAATAAAAAAACTGCAACAAAATGTGCAAAACTTTAACGATGATTTGCATGAAAACTGTTCCAAATTAGCATGCCCCAATTATATAGAAATGATGGTCAGTTCTCATGGCACAAATTTTAGTACCATTTTTTTGAGTAAAATTTTTTCGCTAAAAAACAAAATTCATTTAAATAACGCAGGACTTGGAAAGCAGATTTGTACAAAATATGGGTTGAAAAAGTGTAATTACTATCACTTTAATGAATATTAAAATTTTTTGCACTATTATCAAATTTTATAACTTAAGTTCTTTGAACAAAAACGGTCATGTGTATAAAAATGTCCAAAAATATAAAAAAATTATACCAAAAATGTTCTCACAAAATGTGTTATGTGTAGTTTTTTATGTAATCCGTTAATATCTTCGTTTTAGCTAAAAAATCATTATATTTTTTGTGGTACACATCTATAAAATATCTTTATGTATTTAAAAGACGCATGACTGTTAAAAAATATGGCAAAATGACAAAATAAAACGTTTTTTTTGCTCTCCTGAAAACTTCATTAAAAACACATACCAAATTACGACGGAGCAGCGACGATATAACAAAAAACAACAGATATTTCCAAATATTTCCAAATATTAACGATTTTGACAATATTCTGACGACTTTTACTAATGGTAATTATTTTTTTTAAGTGATGCCATACCAATGGTAATTATTTTTTTTTTAATTTTCATTAGTAATTAAATTGATAAGTAATTTAATTGGTTCAATTGATACAACCAATGGTAATGAAAAAAATTTCATTACCATTGACATCAATTAAATGGTAATTAAACCACATATTAATTGGTCCCTTTAATTAATTAGTCCCATCTATGCCCCCAGCCGACTCAGCCACTGGCTTGGCTGCGTCCAAAACAGCCCTCTGGTCGCCCTTGTAGACAATGTTTCTTATATGAAAAAAGCCAAATCTAATGATGCCGTCAGTCCTGGCTAGAAGCGGAAGCGATTCCTCATTAACCAAGACCACTGCCTGACGAAGAGCGCCCTCCATCTCACCCAATCTGGCAATTTGCCAATTCTGAGTTGGAAGGTCAGGATTGCAGACATTTGTCATCTTTAGAATGACCTCAGTGTCACTTGTAGCCATTGGAATCCATTCATGAGCTCTGGGTTGCGAGGGGATATCATATTTTTCAACAACGTCCAGTCTGGCTCCAGGCCATAACTCTCCCAACCTTAAACACGGCTGCGGATCTTTCGTTCCCAAAAGCAACGAGTTTTACTCGCCCCTGATACCAACCTGCGTTGACAGTAGTAGGGAGAAAATCAGGCATACTCTCAAGGAGCCTAAAGTAGATTTCATTTAATTTAGTTTCAACTAAACTTCACTTGTCCCTTGGAATACTACAATCCCCATTTTGCCTGTTGATCACAGCCCTAACGAAGTTACCTTTCACCACTTCACTAAAAGACTGAGTCCAGACGTTGCCGGTCACCTTAGATCTCTTAGGTAAAGGTTTCTCGTCGGGCGAGCGAAACCTTTAACCAGACTTCGATGACGAGGCCGAAACAGCGCTCTGTTGGTCAGATGCGCGCATTGCCGAAAGTTTGTCCTGTTCTTCAATGATTCCTGTCGCCCATGATAGCGACGCCCTCTCACATTCGGAGAGCTTCGTTCCATCGAGTTGGCTTAGTCTGCTAATTATTTTCAAACAAAGCCTTCTCTGGTTGTGCCTGACCTTTGATGGATTAAGTTTCTTTTTCTTTTTACCACCAATATTAGTCAGATCACCCCTACCAGAATCAAGGCCGGACTTCAAAGTCGCAACCCTAAGACCAGTGCTAGGACCAGCACCAGTCGGTGAGGTAGAGCCTCGAATTAAATCGGTATCATTTGTGTCCATATTTTCATTTTCTTTGATGTGGTAATGAAAATATTACAAAAATACCTATTACGAACAATTTCAGAAATTCAAATAATAGCACGGATATAAATTAAAACACGTCCACACTTGTCAACAGTTGAACGAAAAAAAAAATAGAAAGTGGTGAGTGAAACATAATTTTTGCGAAAAAAAAAAATCAATCAAGCCAATAAATACTATCGATTTCAATGGTAAAAAAGTGGTTTACAGACTTTCGTTGCAGTCGCACAAGTTCAAATGACGCTGAACGTTCTGGACGGCCAATTGAGGTCAATACACCTGAAAATTTCGAAAAATCCACGATATGGCGTTGGTCAATCGAAGAATAAAAGTGCGCGTGATTGTTGATTTCATATGGCAATGTGGTTTCGATTTTAAATGATCAGTTGGGTTTAAGAAAGATGTCTGCAACTAGGGTGCCGCGCCGCGTTTGCTCTCAATTGACAATAAACGTAATCGTGTGACAACTTCAAAGGATTGTTTGGTGTTGTTTAACCGCAATTCAAATGAGTTTTTGCAGCGTTTTGTAACTGTGGATTAAATATGGATCTATTTCAATACTCCGGAGAGTAAGCAGCAGTATAAACAATGGGTTTCTGCTGGTGAACCGGCTTCGAAGAAGGCCAAGGTAAGTTTGTCGGCCAATAAGTTAATAGCAACAGTTTTTTGGGATGCACGCACGATAATCCACATCGATTACACTAGTTTACAGAAATTTTGATCCATTATGTGTTGCATTCATTTGCCTTGTAAAATCCTACGCTGAATCCGAAAATCCATTCCAAAGTTTTAAAGGTGAAACAGTTTTCGAGATATCGACAATTTTTCAAATTTTCATCTTTAAAAAAAAACTGGTTTTACTTAAACTTAAATATCTCAGGAACAAATTGATGAATTTTATTGTTTTGGATTATAAACTAAAGTTAATTTATTGATCTAAGTCAGTGGTCGGCAGAAAGAGGGAACATTTTTACATTTTTCTAAAACATGGCTTGATCTACCCTCTTTTTTAAATGCTACCATGACACTAAATAAAATATTTGTATTTCTAATGCTCTCAGTGGTGAGTTTCGTTGACATCCGCGTTGTATGCGTGCAAATAGCCAATTTCATTATGCACCTGGGTGCAATGGGTGCCGACCACTGATCTAAATACAACATTTTTCAATCTGATTATAGCCTTAGAATTAATCGATATATCGACTAATTTGATTCCATTTTACCAAAATTTAGCAAAAAAATTAAAATTACATTGTAAATTTCACAAAGAAAATAAAAATGAAAACTCGTTTTTCTTTTTGTAGTTTAAGTCTGATCGATTACGAAGAAATTAAGACGGTTTAAAAAAAAAATGGGATGAAAATTGTACAAGTTATATGCATTTGAGTAAAAATGCAGAAATTTAGTTTTTATGCATTTTAAGTTTATTGGGTGTAACACCAGTTTACAAATTTTGAAAAATTGTTCGATTCGATATTTAACATTTATTTTCCACGTAAAATCGTGACCCGAATTCGAAAATAAAGGTAAAAGTTCAAAATTAGAAAAGTTTTTAAGATATTGCCAAATTCCATATTTAAAAAAGTGGGTTGTCATAAGTAAAAATATCTCCGGAAAAAATTAACGTTAATTAAATACTTGATCAACTTTCTATACAATAATTTTCAACCTGATGATCGCTTTAGAATCAATTCATCAATATATCGGCAATTTTACTTCAATTTAAACGAAATTTAGAAAAAAAAAATTATTGTAAATTTAACTTACAATTAGTTACACACTTTTTAAATCTAATTTTTTTACGTAAATTTCAAGACTAGTTTATTGTGAAGAAAATAAGAGGTTTTTGAATAAAATCTGTCAAAAATTGTTAAAGTTACATGCATATGAACAAAAAAGCATAAATTCAGTTTTATACAAAACAGCTGTATTTGTTTATTTCGTGTATGCCAAATATAAAAACACATTATAACTGTATTTGTATAAAAACTGAATTTCTGCATTCTTAAATGCATATAACTTTTACAATTTTCAACGGATTTTTTGTAAAACCGTCTTAATTTCTTCGTATCGTTCAGACTTGAACGTTAAGTAGAAAACGAATATAATTAATTATACCCTCTAACGACAGTATGGGGGTATACTCACTTTGTCATTCCGTGTGTAACGCATCAAAATATCGATCTAGGACCCCATAAAGTATATAAATTTATGATTAGTGATCGATTCTAAGACATTCTAGCGATGTCCGTCCGTCTGTCTGTTCGTCCGTCTATCTGTCCGTCTGTCCGTCTGTCCGTCTGTAGTTATCACGATACAGTCCAAAATAATAGAGCTAGACTCCCAAAATTTGGCACGAATATGTCTTATGTTCCTAGGCAGGTTAAGTTCGTAAATGAGCAAAATCGGGTCAGGGGGAAAAAAGTTCGCCCTTGAAGAACTAAACCAACCTCTGAAAAATATAATTTTTTTACATGATTTGTGTGTTTTTGTTTAACAAATGCAACATTTTTATACTACAAGAAGTTCAAAATTCTGCACTTGGACCCAGAAAATTAGAAAATGTGGTTTTTCAAACCCCCCCCCCTCCTTTCATGGGCGTGGAATAAATTTGTTTTTTTTAAATAATGATAAACTTGTATTTCTTTAGTGCAAAATGCATTAGTGAATTTTTAAACACATATTCGAGATGAAATTTGCCCCCCCCCCACCCAATTGCCACTTCCGACCCCCCCCCCCCCACAAAAATAGAAATCGCCCCTGCATTTTTTGTGCATGTTGGAGGGTATAATAGATTCGGCACAGCCGAATTTAACACTCTTACTTGTTTTTTGTTAAACTTGCAATGAAATTTTTTTTTTTTTTTTTGCCAAATTTAGGTAAAATTGAAGCAAAATTGTCGATATATCGCTTAATATCTTCTAATGTGATAATCTAATTGAAAAATGTTTTATGCAAGGTTAATTATTAAATTATTTTACCTTTAATTTAAAACTAAAAACAATAAAATCGATCTATTTGTTTCGGAGATATTTTTGTTTAAGTAAAACCACTTTTTTAAAAAGATGAAAATTTTAAAAGTTGGCAGTATCTCGAAAATTGTTCTACATAAAAAATTTTGGAGTGTATTTTCGGATTCAGCTTAAGAGTATACATAAAAAATAAATGCAAAATATCGTGGAACTAAAATTTTTTTTAAATTTGTAAACTAGTGTTATTTTTTGTTCTAAACACCATACCAAAATTTCATGAAGATAGGAGGGGCACTTCTCTTGGTAGTCTTAAAAGTGATGCTATTGTGATATTATTTGAGTTCAATCCGAAATACTTGTGAAAAATTTCCCCCAAAAACTTGTGTAGCCATAATGGGTTAAAATATTTTTTGTTAAGGTTGTTTAGGTAGTGTTTTTTTTGTGGATTTTTTGGATGTGGTTTTGTGTAGGCATTTATCAAAAAATTTCATATGCTTCGTCATACATATATATTTTTTGTAAACCAAACATTCAATATAAATTATAAACATTTATATTAAGGTGGTTACTAAACAGCCAAAAGCTCGTATGTTTATGTGGTAAATTGTGAAGGTTTGTAAGTTCATTACAACATTTTTTTCATAATTATTTTTCATTTAATTTTTCTAAATTGTTTAAAGCTAAAACAAAATTGGGGAAATTATTATTTACTATTTAAAGTATGAAAATATTTAGGAATGCTGTCCTCTAAATGACATAATATAAGCTATTGTCTCATTTGACTTTTTCTATTTTTTTTTTTCAGTTGTATAAATAACACTTAAATAATATGTTTTTATTATGTTGTCTTTTATTTGATTTCAATATTTTTTTTCTCTCTATCAATTTTTATGTACATATTTTTTTTGCAATCAATGTTACCAATCAAAATATCATTTCACTGTTATTACATGATTATTTTCTATATTTTCTTTCATAAAGTCACACAAACTTGTACAACTTTAACCACAAGTCGTTGTTACTACCCTACGGTATACAGTACAGGATATTATAAAAATTAAATACTGTTTGTAACATGCAGGAAAATTCGTGTTTTGTAGACAGGAAAATATAAATTGATAATAAATCAGAAAATGGCAGCCAAAGAATTTTTCATAAGATTTTGATAATATTTCTTAGATAAGGGGGGGGGGGGGGGGGGGTCGGCAGAGGTCATTGGGGCTCACTTGCCCCTCGCGTTTTATGTTAACAAATTAAATATATTATGCTTTTTTCACTTAAGTAATATAATTTAATCATTATTTAACTATATTTTTAATATCCACGCCCACAAAAGGACCTGAAAAACACACATTTTCTAATCCCCAGGGTACAAATGCAGGACTTAGAACTTTTTCCGATATTAAAATGCCTAATTTTCTTATCAAAAGTGTAAAAAAAAACCTATAAAAATTTAGTTTTTTTAGAGTTTGGTTTAGTTTCTTAAGAGGAAATTTTTCGCCCCGGTCTAATTTTGCCCATCTACGAACTTAGCCAGCCTATGACCAGCTAATGTCTCAGAATCTGAGACTTGGTCTGTAGGAAAATTTTGCTTGAAGTAAGATGCATTTTGTTGTGCACCATTTCCACTTGTATTTTAAAATTGTCCAAATACATTTTACAATTTTCTAAATGTATTTTAAATCGTCCAAATGTATTTTAATATTGTCCAAATATATTTTAAAACTGTCTAAATAAATTTAAAAATTGTTCGAATGTATTTTAAAATTGTCCAAATACAATTTTAAATTTTCTATACGTATTTAAACCATTGCAAGGCAGAAGAGTTCAGGAATACGTAAGAAAGTATTTCAACACTGCTCAAATGTATTTCAAAATCATTCGAATGTATTTTACATTTTTTCAAATGTAGTTTAAAATTTTCAAACGTATTTTAAAATTGTCCATATGAATTTAAAAAAAAGTCAATATGTATTTTCAAATTATCTAATGTGTATTTTGAAATATTTATAACAATAACATTTCAACAACTTTGGATTACATTTGAAAATTATTAAAATGAACTGCATTGGAAAATTTTAAAAGGTATTTGGATAATTAATTTTTAAATACAATTGGAAAATGTTAAAATACACATGAGGCATTCCACACAGAAAAAAACATGTGTACCGTACATTTCTGAATAGGATCTATGGATAGCCCTATATAGAACTAAGAAAAGTTTGGTTTTTCAATTTTTCAAATACTGGGCTAAGGCGTGGTCAAATATTGGAAAAATTGCCAAATTTGTGCCGAGTTGCCTTGTTTAAATATTTTTCAAATTAAAACGGAATGCACCACAATCTAAAAAATTTACAATCTTGAATAGTTTTGTATGAGCTATCCACTATTTTTTTTTTTTTTTTGGAAAATTCTGAAAAAAATTGTGAAAGTTTTTATTTTTTAAAAAAGTCAATTTATCAAAAATCCGGTCACTTTTTTTAATTGTTTTTTTGAAAGTTTAGATGTTTGTCTATCCACACAAAAAAATTCAGATATGTGTTTTTGGTTTTTTTTTCGAGAAAATCGCATTTGAATTTCATAAAAATTTAGTAATTTGCTTGTATTTTCTTGTTTCAATGTAGCGTATGCAGGGGCGTATCCAGGATTTTATTTCGGTGGGGGCCCAACATTTTTTTTCAATTTTATTTTTTTGCAAAAAATTTACATAACAGCCATAGGGGTGAAACGAAAGAATTTCTCACATGTGTATGTATTAGTGCCAGCACGCGCATGTAACTTTTGACGTTTCATACAAAACATAAACAAACAACGAAAATACATATGTAAAAGCTCACACGTACAGGCACACGTATTCTAGACAGAGAAGTAAATTTAGTAGTATTTTGTATGCGTCCATATTGAAAGTACCAAAATAAGTACTCGTGTTGCATGTCTATATGGTCTGTGATAACAGCACATGTTTTAGAATTTTTCTCGATCTTTTCCTTAACTGAATGTAACACAATCAGATTCTTCATTTTTGTGTAAGTTTAAAACTGTTGGGGGAAATTTATTTTTTTTTTTTTTTTTAATTTTTTGAAAGACTTAAACCTTTTTTTAAAGTTTGAATTGTATCAGATGCTGATACAAGATTCAGAATCTGAAATTTTTTTTAAAGACAAGTCTAAGATTCTATGTCAATTTCCAGTTAAGACAGTTTTTGTTATAGAAAAAGTCTAAATTATATTTCCAATGGAAAACGTTTCCCCGAAAAAGTCACTTTAGAAAATGATTCTATAAACATATTCATAAAATACTTTTCCAAAAGAAAAGACTCCGGTTGTAAGACATTTTCCCATAATCTGAGACATTTCTAGTTTTTCTCAGATTCTGAAAAATTCTACAAAAAAAGTTTTAGATTCTGAGAAAATCTTCGCTTTTTCTATAAGAAAAATGATTCTTATTCTGAGATCTTTATAAAAAGAAAACAGTATAAAAAGTCAAAGATTCTAAAACATTTTTGCTCAAGAAAAACTCTCGGATTCTGAGAAAATTTTCCTATAGAAAAAGTCTAAATTTTTTTTCCTATTGAAAAAGTTTTTAATTCTTAGATATTTTTCCTATAGAAAGTCTAATAGTCTTATGGAAAAAGTGTCAGATTCTTCGACATGTTTCTTACAGAAAAAGTCTCAGATTCTTCTACATTTTTCCTATAGAAAATGTCTCAGATTCTCAGACATTTTTTCTACAGAAAATTTCTTAGATTCTGAGACATTTTTCCTATCGAAAAAGTCTCAGATGCTTAAACACTTTTCTACAGAACAAGTTTCAGATTCTGAGACATTTTTCCTAAAGAAAAAGTCCCTGATTCAAAAATATTTTTCCCATAGAAAAATACTCAGATTTAGAGACATTATTCTTATAGAAAAAGAGATTTTTACAATAGAAAAAATCTCAGATTTTTAGCATTTTTTCTATACAAAAAGTCTTAGCTTGTGTCTCTGAGATATTTTTCCTATATACAAAATCTACGATTTTGAGATAATTTTCCTTAAGAAAAATTCGTTGATTCTGAAACATTTTTCGTGACATTTGAGACATTTTCCTAGATTGTAAGAAAAATTCTCAGATTCAGAGACATTATTCCTATAGAAAGTTCTCAGATTCTAAAACATTTTTCATATAGAAAAGCTTCAGATTCTAAGAATTTTTTATAGAAAAAATCTTTGATTTTGAGACATTTTTCAGATTCAGAGACATTATTCCTATAGAAAGTTCTCAGATTCCGAAACATTTTTCATATAGAAAAGCCTCAGATTCTGAAACATTTTTCATATAGAAAACCCTCAGATTCTCACAATTTTTTATACAAAAAGTCTCAGGGCGGATTTTACAGTCCAAACTAAGTTCTTACTTAAGTAAAATCTTAGTTAAGAATTATTTAAGTATTTTTTATTACTTAAGTTAAATTCCATTTTACAGTTTGTACTTAAGTTGAAAAGAAAATATGCTAAAAATATGGTAACACAGAGTATTATTTTTTTTGATTTGACAATTCAAAAGGAATACAAAAAAATAAAATAATAATAAAAATATACAAAACGAAAATTTAAACAACGAAAAATCCCACAAATGCAGTTCTTTTCCATTAAAATCTTCCGCCGTGGGTATTGTTGAAACCATAACAAGAACGCCGCTAAGGTCATTATTAAAAAAATCTTCACCCGCTTGATTTTGGACACAAACGAAAGTCTCTGTGAAAAGTTTTCTACTATTTCCCCCAAAACTTGTAGGGATAAGATTGCCGATTATGTTATCCGTTTAATAGGCAATCTCCGGCACTCTCAAACTCATGGTATTTCATTAAATTGCGTGATATTTCCATCAAAACGAAAATAAAGAAAAAATTAATATTTAAGAAGTTTAAAGGTGGCGGAGATTGCCCATTATGTGGGTAAGGTAACCGCCAATCTTATTCCTTTTTGGAAATAACAGCGGAAACGTTTACAACGTTACATTGACAAAAAGACAGACGGATCGACTGTCCGATCTAATACTTAAATATGGGGGTGGGACCAATATTTCGGGTATTTTCAAACATCCTCACATACTCATACCCTGTATCACATTGTGGTGTAGGCTATCACACAATTGCTGTTCTTTTCATTACAATCTTCCGACGCTAAGGTAATCATTGAGAATTGCTCCGCCGATTGACTTCGGATTTGAACACCAACAAACCTTTTTCCAGCAAGCCATTGAGAAATAAGATTGGTTATGTTACCCATTTGATTATGTTATATTATCCCTTTGATGGGGCATGTCCACCAATCTCGAATTCATTCCAAATTTTTATTTATTTACATGATGGGAATATCATTTACATGATGGAAATATCACGCAATTTGATAGAAATACCTTGAATTTGAGAGTGGCGAAGTCAGCGGAAGGTTTTAACGGGAAATAACAGCAATTGTGTGATTCTTTGTTTTTTAATTTTTTTTATGTTAATTTGTTTTTATTATTTGAATTTTATTTTGTATTTTTGAATTGTCAAATCAAAATAAATTACTTAAGTAAAACTTAAGTCATGGTAATAGACGACTTAAGTTTTTCTTAAGTGGCTTTTATAAAATAGTTTTTTTGATTTAAGTAATTTCTTAGCTTAAGTCTCTACTTAGTGCTGACTGTAAAATCCGCCCTCAGATTCTGAGACATTTTTCCTTAGAAAAAGTTGAAAAATTTCAAATTCTAAAAAAAAAATTTCAGATTTTGAGATTTTATTAACAGAAAAATTTTGAGTTTCAAAACATTTTTCTTCAAAAAATTTTATATTTTTAAATGTTTTTCTATTTTTTTAAAGAAGATTTTTAATATTGTACTTGTTATTTGATACCAAATCCTGAAATTTGTGAAATCATCCCGGGCCCCCCCCCCCCCTGTATACGCCACTGAGCGTATGTATAACCTGACCAACCATCCCCCTTTTGGCGGGATTATCCCACTTTTTGATGTATCATCGCGCCTTGAATTCCGATCCCGCTTTTTAAACAAAAGTCCCGCTTCATTTCGCTTCATCCCGCTTTATCCCGCTTTTTGACTTTTGGAATAGCAAAGTATGTACAATTTTTAGGTTTTTTTAATAATATTTTGAGAAATATATTTTTGAGCATATTAAGTATTTCTTACCGTATAAAGAAAATTTTAAGAAAAATTTTGTTTACTCAAAAAAAACTGTTCACAAGAGAACCCTACTGGAATGATTTAAAATAAAAATAAATTAAAATTAAATTTAAAAGATTAAATCAGATTCAACCGATTTTTTCAAGGGGAATTTTTCTATAGAAAATATTTGAGAAGGGGGAAAAAAGAAGAGAAATTTTTAAAGTTCCAATGTGTTCTAAGATAATTTCATATAGAAAAATTATTAGGTTCTAAGGCATTTTTCTAAAGAAAAATTTAAGACGCAAATTCAGAAGAAAAATTTACAGACTCAAAGACACACTTCCTTTATAAAATTTCTCAACAGAAATTTTTTCAGATTCTGGGAGATTTTTCATACAAAAAAAACTTAGATTCTGATATAATTTTGTATAGAAAAATTCCAAAACATTTTTCTTGTTGGAAAAAATCATAAATTTTGAAAAACTTTTTCTATAGAAAAATTCTCTGATTCTAAAGTATAAATAATACTTTAATACATACAGGAAAAATCTCTTTTTCCATATAATAAATTCTAAGATTCTGAAATATATTTCTGATAAAAAAACTATCAGATTCGGAAACGTTTTTCCTGTAGAAAAAATATCTGATTTTAGATTTTTTTTCCAGAAAAATTCTTGTCAGACTCTAAAATATTTTATTCTAAGGAAATTTACAGTTGCCAATGGATTTTTTCTATAGAAAATTTATAAGATTCTTAAACATTTTTCCTACAGAAGAATTCTTAAGTTTTTAGATACTTTTTCTTTAAAATATTCTTAAATTCTGAGACAAATAAGTATCTAAATATTTTCTAAAGACAGTCTCGAGTTCTGAAACATTTTTGTATAAACAATATATGAGATTTACTTTCTCTTACAAAATGATAAGAATATTTATCAGATTCAGTCTACGACTCTAATTTAATTTTAGTTTTTCATATGCAATTTTTTTGATTCTTAAATATTTTATCCCACGGTTGGTAAAAAAATTCCTTAGACTATGTTTGCTGACGTAATCAAAATAAAATTTTTCTAGTCAAAGTTTTTATGCATTTTTTTACATAAAAAAATTATAATCCCATAAAAGTATTTCCAGAATTTTGTGCATTTTGGAGGGTATTCGTGGGTTCGTTCAAAGCAAATTTCACTTCTTAAAAAAATCCCGCTTTTTAGATCTAAATCTAGCTTTTTCAACCTTTCTTTATTGTCTTAGATCCAGCTCATTTTCATCAAATTTCTGAACAAGACAAAACAATTATTTCAAGATCATGCAAAAAATCAAGAAATCATCATCAAGACATTTTTTGTAATTTATTATCTTTTTGATTATAATATCAAATAATAAAGACCCTAATTTTATCTTCTCTAAGACAAAAACGGTGACATCTTCTTTTTATCTTCCAGCAACAGTATCGGGGATATCGTTTAGGGGATTATCTGGCAATATTTTCTAGTTTAAGTGATATCTTAAATTTATCTTCCAAATGATTATCTGGCAATATCGCCCATTTATCTTCCAGAAGAATTGCTTTCGAATCTCTTGGACGTATTGCTTTCGGGACACGATTTCTACCAAAGGGTGTTTCTTCCGGAATACGAAGAAGATATCACCCGCAATACAATTTATCTTCCAGGCGATACGCTTGGGTATCTTTTTCGTATCGAAATGCTTGCAGGGGTTTAATCATTTATGAAGCTCTATCAAATAATCAAAAATTAACCAAATATGTGATAAGTCAGTTAAATTTCCCATGGATTTGCTCATATGAAAAATGTTAAATTATATTTAGACAATTTTATATACATTTGGACAATTTTAAAATATATTTTGGCTATTTTAAAATATATTTGACCAACTTTAAAATACATTTATACATTTAAAAAATTTTAAAATACATTTGGACAATTTTAAATAATATTTGTACAATTTTAAATTACATTTGGACAATTATAAAATACATTTAAAAAATTTGGAAATAGTATATTAGGACAATTTTAAAATTCTATTGGAAAATTTTAAAATACATTTTGAAATGTTCTAAATAGATGCTAAAATTTATTCCTTCATATGGTATTCTATGGTCGGCCTGACTTAAATATAAATTTCTCTCATGTCTCTTGCTAACTTAACCAACGTATTTTTTATTGATACATAAAAACAATATTTTTTCTCGTTCATGCATTATTGCTATTATCACAGCTAGGGTTGCCAGATTGGCTTGATTTGGCTAGATTGTCAAGCTTTTTTTGTACCTGCTAAGAATCAAGCCAAAATGTTATTCGTCAAACTAAAATCAAAGTTTACACAATTTCTCACTAAATTGTTAGGAAAATTCAACAAGAATTTATTTTAAAAACCTTTTAGTGTAAGTGAATAAAATTTTTTTTTTTTTTTTTTAAATACTTATGTTTTTAGCACTAGGTGTACCAATGTCACTTTATTTCACAAATAAAAAGCGTGAAGAGTAATATGAGGCATTCCACACCAAATGTCCCGCTACAGAAAAACATGTGTGTTCTATGAATGTCTGAATAGGTAACATGAAACTTTGAAAATTACGTTTTTGGTTTTTAAATTTTAAAAAAACTGGACAAAGGAGGCGTGGTAAAATATTGGAAATATGGTAAAATTTGAGTCGAGTTGCCTTGATTAACTATTTATCAAATTATAACGGAATGCTCCACAATCTGAAAAACTTACATTTTTTATGGGCTATCGATCAAAGTTTTTAATTTTGGAAAATTTTCAGAACCCGTTCTAAAATTTTTCTTTTTTTAAAAGAGTCAATTTTTGAAAAAACCGGCCACATTTTTCTTTATTTTTTTTTAAGTTTAGAGGATATTTAAAAAAGTACCAGAAAAATGGGAGATAGAGGGTTAATATATTTTAAGAGAGAACCGCCATTAAATTTTACTGTTCAGAATTAGATATATATATTTTTTTTACCTATTCCAAACGCCTTTAAAAAAATTAAAAAAAAATCAGGAGGACATTTTTCGTATTTTTCGAGAAAATCACATTTGAATTGCATAAAAACTCTATAATTTGCTTGTATTTTATTGTGTCTACATAGCGTATGAGTAACAAACATTTCGAAATTCGTTGCCCAGGCAGAAAAATACAAACGGGCCAGTACTGGTTAAGTACCTGGAACGGTAGTACAAGTACTGTCAGATTTCTTATATAAGTACTGCGTAACTGCGAGATTTATAAAACCGTTGCAATAAAGTGCCGTAGGTTCTCAAGCTCTGGCAAAGTACCTTAAAACCAAATATATATCGTTGTGGCAGCGCTTCGAAAACAAAAATAGGAGTTGTTTTACGGCACTTTAAAAAATCTAGAGGATTTGTAGAAGAATTTGTGTTAGAAGCCAACGATTTCATTAAAGAAGATATTAATCTATGAACTTGATTTTTTTAAAGGTATACCACTGAATGAAAAAAAAATTATATTTAATGTGTGGGCTTTTTTCTGCGATATGCCAGCCCGAGATTAACCCCCAGTTTCTGTAATACGAACGCCATTAGTCTGCGGCGAATTTGCATGCATTTTGTTTTTGTTACAATAACAAAATACACACAAATTCGTCACGAACGAATGGCGTTCGTATTACAGAAACTGGGGGTAAATTAAATGTTGCAAAGGTCATGTTGGTTTCTTTTTGTGTGAAAATGTACAGTTAAAGGAGAAACCGTTTATAGAATTTTAATTTTTAAAGAAATGGATTGCGAAGAACGTACTTTGCAGTCGTTCAGAGAAAAAACAACCCAGAACATCATTTGTCAGAAAAACATGTGTCTCATGAATGTCTGAATAAATAGAATGGATAGCCCTATAAGAAACTAAGAAAATTGCGTGTTTGGATTTTCAATTTTTCAAAAACTGAGCAAAGGAGTCGTGGGTTAAATATTGGAAAAATGGTAAAATTTGTGTCGAGTTCCCTTGATTAAATATTTATCAAATTAAAACGGAAAAAATTTACATTAATGCATATTTTTTAAGGGCTATCGAATAAAAATTTTTATTTTGCAAAATTTTCAGAACCCGTTCTGAAATTTTTCATTTTTTTTAAAGTTAAATTTATAAAAAAATCGGCCACAATTTGTTTTGCTTATGACCAGGGAAACCAAAAATATGCAGTATCATGTTTTTTCCTGTGCATTTTATTGATAAATGGGTAAGGTATTCATCCGTTTCAGAAGTTTTTAAGAAATCTGGCATCGAATTGTTAGAGCATATTTTTGCATATTTTAGCCTTAAGAGCATATTTTTGCATATTTTAGGTTTAAGAGCATATTTTAGCATAAGAGCATATTTTTAGAGCATATTTTCAATTTTTAGAGCATTTTTCCAATTTTTAGAGCATTTTTTTGCATTTTTAGAGCATTTTTTTTTAATTTTTGGAGCATTCTTTTCCAATTTTTTTTATGACAACATTTATTTGCAAATTTTTTTATTTAACAAGGATTTTTTTTCAACAATTACGGAATTATGACGATTGATTCCCCTTTGGCCTGTTCTTGCTTCAAATCGGTATATGAAACTAAGTTTTCTTTAGATCTGGGTATATTCAGCAACTTGGTAGAAAATATTAAGGCAAATATTTTTTTTGAACATATTTAACCCTCTAACTACCGCACATAACGGTATTTGGAAGGTCTATTCTCTAACAAATTGTAAAAAATACCGCAAAAAGGGGACATAATTTTTTTTAAGAGCATATTTTTAGTGTTTTTAGAGCATATTTTCCGTTTTTAAGGGCATTTTTTAAGCGCATAAAACGTGTTTTTTAGAGCATATTTTTGGTTTCCCTGCTTATGACTATCAAATATTTGCGAAAATAACGAATTTTGAAAATATTTTTTTAACTATCCATCATTGTCTTCAAAACAAATTGGATTGTACAATGTTAAAAATTTAGATAAATATAATGTTGAATTAAATATTAATTAGGTGAAGTGTATTCTAACTAAATTTAATGATGAAACAATTGCTACACTCAAAAAAAAAAACTGTAAAGTTAGCAAAAAAAGCTTGTAAACCTACAAGAAAATTTGCTGATTTTGAACCCACAATTTTTTTGGTAAAGTTAGCAAAAACGTTTTGCTAAAAATTAGTTGACTGAAATAATTTTTATTTCAACTTAGTTCATACACATTTGAGGACCCCATTGGGTTCGGACCCAATAGGTCCAGACCCCGATGGGCCTAGACCTAGTTGGGTTCCTTAAAAATCGTCATAGTTTTTGATCCAAAATTTGTGTCCGTTTCGCTCTACCTTGCTTAGTTTTTGAGATACGTGATTTTAGGAAATCTCTGGGGTCTTGAGAATTAAAAAACTCGATAACTTCAAAAATAATAATCGGAGAGCTTTTGGTCGGTCTTGTTATACGTGTTGAGCGCTACAAAAATTCTTTTGGACTTTTTGTTGTGTCGACAATATTTACCGAGATATGAGCATTTTAAAATTTTCGGGAATGCTAACTTTTTTGGATCCAAAGTTAGGTCCCATTAGGGTCCACACATGTGAAGAGGACCCGCGGAAGTATGGAGATTCTAAGAACCAAAAATGCCCTCCATTTGGCTCTATCTGGCTTAGTTTCCGAGATAGTGCCATTTTAAGTTTTCTGAAAATAAAAAAAAATTTACCATTTATTTTTGCTAATGTTAGCAAAAAATCTTGTAAAAATGTTGTCAACTCAATTTCAAATTTAGCAAAAGAAATTAGTTCAAAGTTTGTTTAAAATTGCTTATGTGCTAAATGAAGTTTACAGGAATTTTTTGCTAACATGCTAATCTCAACTAAAAATTTGCTAAAAGTTAGCCAACTAGCATTAGCAAAAAAAAAAATTAGTAAATCTACTAACGTATTTTTTTGAGTGTATTGCACTGTTACACAAATAATTGTTATAAAAGAATTTAATAAATAGTAAAAATATAAAAAAAATATTCTAACAAAAATTGTACAAACGTACTGCCAAAGAACTTTTAAGGTTGTAATTTGAAGCGTTGGCAAAGCGCTTCATTTTTCAAAAAACAAGTACTTTGGCAGTACTTTATTTTTTGTACCTCTGGAAATTTCTGCGTGGGTGGTTTCGTTACTCATACGCAATGTTGACACAATAAAATACAAGAGAATTACAGAAATATTATAAAAGCCAATATTCAAATGCGATTTTCTCGAAAAACACGAAAAATGTCCTCCTGATTTTTTTTTGTGTGGATAGACAAACATTTAAGTCTAAACTTAAAAATAAAAAAAAAATGTGGCTGGATTTTTGATAAATTGACTTTTTAAAAAATAAAAAATTTCAGAACAGGTTCTGAAAGTTTTCTAAAATAAGAAATTTTAATTGATACCTAATAAAAAATATACAAGAATGAACATTTTTGAGATTGTGGCGCATTTTGTTTTAATTTGATAAATATTTAAACAAAAAAACTCGACACAAATTTGATCATATTTAACCACACCTCTTTAGACCAGTTCCTGAAAAATTGAAAATAAAAAAACGGAAGTTCCTTAGTTCCATATAAGTCTATCTGTACCACCCATTCTTTATAAACATTCCGTAAAAGGTATATTAGCAAAAAAAAACTTAAAATTTTTTCGAAAATTACCTGATTAAATTTTTTTTTTATTATGATTCCTAAAAAATACTGTGCAACAAATTTAGGGTCATCGAGTGTATCTTAAATGGAACAAAAAAAAATTAAGTACTCCAATAAGGGACCAAAACCCCCCAAGGGTTTTGAAAACTTAGCTCGAGTTATTTTTTTATGGCCCGCTGAAGCTTTTAATTTTTTTCAAGGGCGTTTGAAATAGGTAAAAAAAGTATAAATCTTATTCTGAAGCAAATAATGTTAAAAGATGTCTACAGTAAAATTTAATGCCGATTATTTTCTAAGAACATATTAACCTTCTATCTCCCATTGTTTTAAAATATCCACATTAGGGCGGGTCGATTTGTATGGATCGAAAAAAACTGAAAAATCGTATAGCAAAATCAAAATCTATAAGAAATTCTAAGAAACTTTTCCAAAGAAACCATTGGTCTAAAATCAATCCCTACACCGCGCCTAACGACATGAAAATCCGTCCGTCCGTCTGTCTTTCTATCTATGTAAAACACGCTAACTTTCAAATGTAAGCGCCCAGGAAAATTTTTCAGAACCGATTCCGATAACACTTGTTCTAGAACAGGTTCTTCGGTTATCAAACACTATTACACTTTAATTATTCAGAACAAGTTAAGTGAATATTATTGTGAAGCTTGTTCTATGCAATTTAAATTTCATAACATTTTGGTTCTCAAGAATTAAAAAAAAATTAAAAAAAAAATATATTTTTTTTTGTGTTCACCAAGAAAAACACGAAATTCTATGAAAATATCACGATATAATCGTGAAAATTGTTGACACGAAGGTAAGTAAATTAAATATTGATTGTCTGTGTCGGGACAAATACTAATAAAATAATGTTTTTAATTTTTGTTTGCAGAAAATCCATGTTCTGGTATATATTTATTGCAAGGCCCAAAATGCAATTTTGGAGACGAAAAAGGATGATGTGTGCTAAAAAATATTAATATACGATGTAATATAGGATTATCTTTATCTTTTTTTAATAAATTAATGTAATTCCAAATACTTCTTTAATTCTCATTTCTGTTCTAAATTTTACTTCTAGAACCGATTCCGAAGAACAAAAATGTGTTCCAATTTTGGTTACAAACACCTGTTGCTTTTGGGACAATCCCTTTGTTAAAAGAATCGGTGTTGCACAAGAATTAGAACAGGTTCTAGGGAAGTATAAGTTGTTCCACAATCGGTTCTTTGCAACCAAAAATTTTGCTGGGCGGAAGAATAAAAAATATATATGGCAAGCTGCTGAAGCGTGGCGTATATATTTGTTATACTTCCGGTCAAATTAATACTAAGTTTCAGCGAAATCTGTCCAGTTATTAGCAAAATGGGGAATTTCAGATGGGTTTTAACCCGAACTCCCGTGTTGAAAAAAAATCCAAACACGCTTTGAAAAGGAATGGTAAAACAAAAAAATATTTTAGAAACTAGTTTTGTCAATCCAAAAATCAAAAAAAAAAAATAAATACACTCAAAAAAAAAAAATTACACTCAAAAAAATTTACACTTGAAATTTTTTTTTTACAAAAATTAAAAAAAAAAAAAATGGACTCAAAATGAACCAAATACTGATGTAAAAAAAATATTCAGTTATCAAAACTATTTATCGAACACAGCTTTTTTCCTCTCCTATATGCAACTCTCCAATTTCATCCCAAAAAAGTATCTGAGTTTTTTTTGACGAAATACCATTATGATCCTTTTATTTACTAAGAAAAATCCCCTACACCAGCTTCCCTTTGTAATTATCATACAAAGGCTTTGGAGGGAATCGCACCCACAACCCTGCACTTACTTTCAGAGTATCACGCTACATGTTAATATACTGCAGCGCAATATAAAATAAATAATGGAGTAAAATTGTCATGGACTAGCTGGCCCGGTCCGCGTTGCTGGCCCAAATATAAGATCAGTGTTATATTTCGTCTTGCTTCAAATACATAGACCTGCAAAAAATGTAATTAATTTCTTGGCTTAGAAAAATTTGTGGGCGTGGTATTAAAAAACCGATTAGGCAGATAATCATATTCAAATTATATTTTAGGAACTAAAAAATATACCATGTCTTCGACTTTGCGAATCCTTCGTTGTTATCGTGAGCTCTTGTTGAGTTCAAAAACAAATTTTTTTCCCGAATTTTTCCATTTTCCGGGACACTTTTAATAAAGTTTTCCCGAATTTTCCACTTTTCAGGGGCACTTTTCTCTATTTCTTTTCAATTTTCTTAAATAGCTAGTTAGAACTATAATTAACCTAAAAAATCGGTCCGGTCATTAATAGTCGGCATATTTAGATAAAAGAGGGCGTTAAAATTTGTGTGGTAAGTTAAACTTGTACATATGTTAACAATACCCAAAGGTTTAAATCATTTGTACCAAGTTTAAGCGGAATCTTAAAAATCCTGTATTACTCAATGCTCCGTTATAAAATAACTATCCGTTAAATTTGACTTTTTCATACAAATTTTGACATAAGGCTCTGTTAAATCGACAGTTAACAGCTAACTTTTCATTAAGTAATCCGTCATAAGAAATATATTTTTTAATATAGCGAATTAGAGTAAAAATTAATTTTAGATACATTGAAAAAAGTGGGCGAGGACAGTTTTTCTTTCCGAACAATTATATGGACTAATACGAACACTTAATACTAAAAATTAGTCAAATCGGTCCAGGCGTTCTCAAGTGTTGCAAGTTTTAAGGATATTGAAAAATGTGGGATTTGAAGTGGGGTAGGACAATAATTATATCCGTAAATGCCTTACTTGGACTATAATGATCATTAAGGAAACAATTTACCAAATCAGGGTAGTCGTTTTCCGATTTTAGATGTATTATAAAAAGTGGGAGTGGATAATTTTTCTTTCCGTAAAAACCTTAGTTGTGCTATCATCAACAAATACTACTCTCTTGCCGTTCTTCTCTTATACATATATCGAAATGAAAAATTTTTATTTCCGTTTAAACCTATGACGAACATTTAAAAAATAAGTAGTCAAATCGATCCAGCCGTTCTCCGATTTTATATATACGGAAAAGTGGCGAGATTAATTTGTTTTCCAAAAAAAAAAAACCAAAAACGAACATTTAAAAAACATATTATCCAAATCGGTCAGTTCTCAAGTGATGCGATTACCAACAACCATTTGATTTTTATTTATATTTTATTATTCTATATTTTATTTTTCTATAGAAAAAATTTTAAATATATCGAAAAAAAGAGTGGGTGGACAACTTTTCTTACCGTAAACACGTTATTTGAATTTAACCAACTCAGTCCATCCATTCAAAAGTGGGCGTAGAAATGGAAAATTGTTCTTGCCGAAAAACCTTAGTTGGACTATAACGAACATTAAAAACAAAATTAGTCAAATTGATCTAGCCATTCCATGATTTAAAATATAAATATCGGAAAAAGTGAGCGTAAAAGTAGGCGTGGCCAATTTGTTTTCCTTAAAAATCGGTCTAGCCCTTATAGTTCCTTCCTTACATAGAAAAAAGTGGGCGTGGTAAATTTTACTACCCGTAAAAACCTTAGTTAAATTATGAGGAACATTTTCAACAAAAATTCGTGGCAGTGGTCATTTTCTTTTTTCGTAAAAACCAAAGTTGGAATATGATGAATATTCATTAAAAAAAAATAGTCTAATCGGTCCAGCCCATCTCAGATTTTACATAAATTGAAAAAAGTGGGCGTAAAAGTGGGCGTGGTCGATGTTTCTTTTAGTAAAAACTTAAATTGGATTACTACGATCATTTTAATAAAAAATTGCCCAAATCGGTGCAGCCGTTTCCTGATTTTAGATAAATCGAAAAAAGTGGGCGTAAAAGTGGGCGTGGTCAAAGTTTCTTTACGTAAAAACCTAAGTTGGACTATGACGAACATTTCAAAAAAAAAATTGTCCAAATTGGTCCAGCCGTTCTCAACTGATGCTGTTACCAACGAACGACAATTGATTTTTATTTATATAGATTAACGATAAAAGCAGCGATTTATTGTAAAATTTCGTATTATAATTTTTCGTCTGTGGCGTTTTCATTACAAATCCATCTAATTATTTATTTCTCCATTTCAGGGATTATGTCGGTCATTTTAAATCGCGAATATCGCAAATACGAGTGCTAACTTCGAAAAACGGCTAGAGCCATTGAATTCAGCGTACTCGAGTTAACTTTACCAGTAGGGTGCCCAGCTTGTTAAAAAAGTGTTAAATTCGAGCACAGTGTTATTATAATTTTTAGTCTCAAATTCACTAACAACTTTAGTATTTTTAAATTTAAACCAAATTGGTTTAAAAATATATTTTTTTTTAAATACTAAAATTTCAAATGTCAAAAAAATTAAGATTTTTTTTTTTTTTTTAAATGTCAAGCTTTTTTATTATTTTCGATCTGGCAAGCCTAATCATAGCACAGAAGTTCTTTCAATTTCATATGTTTTTATTTGTTTAAATGTATGTGTAATTGTGTCTGATTATACTATATTTTTTTCTGTAGCTGCTTTCTACTTACACATACAATCAATTGCTTATTTACAAATAAATGTTTAGTATTACTTATAAATACACACGCACACACGGACGTGTATTTAAGTTAGTAAATGTTTATGATGAATATAATAAATAAATGTAAGTATCATATGATAGCGTTATGGAGGAAGGTATTGATGACTTCGGTTTTTTCTTGATTTTTTTGTCGTTATTCCATCTTTTAATTTGAAAATGTTTACATTAAATGGTTAATAAAAAGAGTATATCATAAAGTCATTTTATTTACATAAAATAGCGAAATAAAAATTGATTTTATATGAAGTCTTCAAATTGTGATTTGAAAGAGTTTATATGCGAAGTTTTTTTTTTGACATGATAATGTTTTTAGGCTGGTGTCTAATTTAAAAAGTGACGCAGGACACCACCTCAATTTGACTATAGAAGTTAACGACTAAAAAAAATTAAAATAAAAATTACTGTCTTCATCTTCTTAAAGCCAAAAAGGTTTGTAAATTGGATAATAATTTCTCTGCTTGTGAATAAAAATGTTTTTCACCAGCTGGTGAAGAAAACGTAACACAATTCTATTTGGAAATTTTGTTTAACATGATAGTGTTTTAAAAATGATGCAGGACGCCACCTCAGTTTTACTATATCAGCTACCATTTTTAAAAAATAAGAATTACTGTTTTCATTTTATTAAAACCAAAAGGTTTTAACTTCGATTTGAAACTTGGATAATAATTCAGCTGCTGGTGGATGAAAACGTTTTTTCACCAGCTGGTGAATAAAACGTAATATAATTATTTTCATCAAACATTTTTTTTTCTCATAATTTTTTTTGTTTCATCATTTTGTTTTTTTTTATCAAACTTTTTTTTATTTTTTTTTTTATCAAAACTTTTTTTTAGAATTTTTTTTTTTACCATCAAATTTTCTTTTTTTTTAAATTTTTTTTCACCAGCTGGTGAATGAAACGTTACATAATTATTTTCATCAAAATTTTTTTTGTTTCCCTAGTAATAATAATATGCTAATTTAACTAAATAGATCTAATTTGATCGGTAAAATGGTTGTATGAAATAATATCCATTTGTATTACTTTACATCAAAAAATATAAAAATTGATACAATTTGATCCTGAATTTAGTCAAATCTAATTATATCAAATTGATCTTATAATATCTATTTTTATACAATTTGATGAGCAAAACCAAAATACGAATCTAATCATATATGGAGCAATATCTAACCATATAAAGTGGATAAACCGTATCAAAATGATAGATATAATTTTATATAAATTTATACGGAAGCATATTAACTCATATAAGATTGTATCAAATTATATATGATTATATCAGAAAATTTTTACTCGGGTTATCAATTTTTTTTTTCATCAATTTTTTTTCATCAAATTGTTTTTGTTCACAAATTTTTTTATAAATTTTTTTTTTGCATTATTTTTTTTTTCGTCAAATCAAAAATGTGTTTTTTTATCAAAAACTTTTTATACCCTCCAACTACAGTATGGGGGTATACTCACTTTGTCATTCCGTGTGTAACGCATCGAAATACCGGTCTAGGACCCCATAAAGTATATATATTATTGATCAGTGATCCATTCTAAGACATTCTAGCGATGTCCGTCTGTCCGTCCGTCCGTCCGTCCGTCTGTGGAAGACACGATACAGTCCAAAATAAAAGTGATGGACTCCTGAAATTTGGCACATATATGTCTTATGTTCATAGGCTGGTTAAGTTCGGAGATGGGCAAAATCGGACCAGGGGGGAAAAAGTTCCCGCTTGAAGAACTAAACAAACCTCTAAAAAATACCATATTTTTACATGATTTTTTGTGTTTTTGTTTAACAAATCCAACATTTTTATGCTACAAGAAGTTCAAGGTCCTGCATTTGGACCCACAGAATTAGAAAAAATAGTTTTACGGTCCGCTCCCCCCCCCCCCCTTTTATGGGCGTGGAATATTTTTTTTTTTTTTATATAATGATAAATTTGTATTTCTTTAGTGCAAAAAGCATAAGAATTATTTTTTTAACACTTATTCGAGAGGAATTGTTCCCCCCAATTACCACTACCGACCCCCCCCCAAAAAAAAAAAAGGAGACGCCCCTGCAATTTTAATTTTTATTTATTTACATGTTGGAGGGTATAAAAGATTCGGCACAGCCGAATTTAACACCCTTACTTGTTTTCTTTAGTTTCTTATTTTTTTTACCAAAACTACTTTTTCACCAAGTCTTAAGTTCTGACATAAAAATGTTCCATTTCTTTAACAAATGTACAAAAAACAAGTGAGAGTGTTAAATTCTTCTGTGCCGAATCTTTTATACTCTCTAAAATGTCAAAATACTTTTTTCACTTAAGTAATACACTCATTTACCAATTTTACAGCTCTTTTGGTTTTCATCTTGCTTTCTACAGACAGATGGACGGAAGTATACCTATAGCTAGAGTATCTTAGAAATGGATCCATAATATATATTTACTTAATGGCGCTGATATTTCAATTTGTTTTGCATTAAATGGCAAGTACACCCAAATCTACAGCACGGCTTCTTGACCGTAATATTGCACAATTATACAACAACAACTTAAGGACTGCTTTGCATACGAACCAACATCAAAACACATGGGCAGACGTATCGTCAGTTTGTAAAGAAACTGCTAGATCAGTGCTTCGATTAAAAAACAGCAATATTAAGCCGTGCTACAGGCCAATTTCTAAGTTAACGAGTATCTCGAAAATCTTTGAGCACATTGTTAATAAAAAGTTGTATTTTATTACAAAATCAATTATATCTCCCTATCAGCATGGGTTCTTTCCTGGTAGGTCAACTACCACTAATCTGACTGTTTTTAGTGAATATTGCATATCATCTTTAGAGCAAGGTTTTCAAATTGAGTCAGTATACACTGATTTCTCTAAAGCCTTTGATAAAGTGTCGCATGCAATACTCTATTCCAAGTTAAAGGCAATGGGTTTTCATTCTAAAATTTTAGAATGGATAAGATCATACTTGTCTAATAGAATATGTAAAGTTGTTGTTGAAGGCTTTGAATCTTCAACATATATTCAAACCTCAGGTGTCCCCCAAGGTAGTATTTTGGGCCCACTTTTTTTAATTTATTCATCAATGATGTCTCAATGTGTTTTTCGAATTCAAAATTTCTTCTCTATGCTGATGATTTGAAAATTTTTCTTAGAGTTAAAAATTTAACCGATATTCTACATATTCAAAATGATTTAGATAGTTTCCTAAATTGGTGTACATTTAATTGTCTCCATTTGAATTTAGACAAATGTCTTCATATTTCGTTTTCTCGATCTAAAAACCCAATTCAACAAGTGTTTAGAATTGGTAATCATATTCTTAAAACTGTTAAATCAACTATCGATTTGGGCGTTATGTTTGATTCATCAATGTCCTTTACTAATCATATAAATTACATTGTTCCTAAAGCTTATGCCTTGCTCGCATTTATAAAAAGAAATTGTTCTGATTTCTCAGATCCCAATACGTTAAAATTATTATATACGTCTTATGTAAGATCTAAGTTGGAGTACGCTGCCGTAGTTTGGAATCCACACTGCGGAATACATATATCGCGTATAGAAAGAGTTCAGAAAATTTTTATTAAATGGGCGCTTTCTTCCATTGAATTTATTGACCCTATACCTCCCTATAAGTCCAGATGCTTACTCTTAGGTTTGCAAACTTTAGAGTTAAGAAGAAGATTTCAATCAGCTTTATTGATTTTTGATATAGTGTCTGGTGGCATTGATTGCCCTGACTTGCTATCTCTGATACCGTTTAATGTTCCACCTAGATCTCTCCGTCATAAATATATTTTTAACTTGCCTCCGCATCGCACAAATTATGCCCAAAACAGTACCTTAAACTGCACTTTAAATGATTTAAATGCCATCAATGATATGGCCATTAGTATAGATTCTAATCTCCTAATAGAATTTTGCACCTCAAAAGAAAGTTTTAAATTGTATCTTTTTAAAATCTTTAAAATATTAGATTTATAAGTATTATTTGTAAATATTTTAATTTATTTATATACTTATACATATGTACATTTTTGTATTTAAATCTTAGTCTGTAAAGAATTTATGTTCTATTGACTGAAATAAACGAAATGAAATTAGCGATGAATCTTGGATGGAGATACAAAACCGTAAAAAACTTCACAACGATCGCATAAATGCTAAAACTCACGCACAAAAACAGCAATCTAGATCCTAATATCGGCAGTCTGCACGTCGAGTTCGTAACTTGGTTCGTTCTGATCGCGAAAAATATTATAACGGCATTGCTGAACAGGCGGAGCAAGCCGCAAATACAGGTAACTTGCGCGGTGTATATTCAGCTATTAAAGAGCTCAGTGGAAATAATATAAGAGGCACCGCGATTGTAAAAGCAGCCGATGGATCTGAAATAACAGCACCCGAACAACAACTTGAGCGATGGCGCGATTTCTTTTCACTGCAAGCTTCATCAACTAGTAGCGATACTCTAGAAGACGATGGATTTTTTACAACTCGTCGCAATCCCAGGAGGGATATATCTACAGATCCACCGTCATGCTCAGAAATTGAAGATGCGTTAAATAGAATAAAAAACAATAAAGCATCAGGTCCAGACAACATTCCTGCTGAACTTTTGAAATATGGAGCTGGTACTTTAGCTCAGTTTCTTACCCCTATTATTCATGAAGCCTGGACATCGAACCACATACCAGATGAACGGAGGGAAGGAATAGTGGTCACACTACCCAAGAAAGGAGATTTGACCCAATGTAAAAATTGGCGTGGCATAACTGTTCTTAACGCCATAGGCAAAGTTATGGCCACCCTTATTCTTCAAAGAATTTCTCCTGTTGTGGATCAGATTTTGCGTACTGAGCAGGCAGGATTTAGACAAGGTCGATCATGTGCTGACCACATCAATACTTTGCGCATAATTATCGAACAATCCGCTGAATATAATACTCCTCTTTATTTACTTTTTGTCGACTTTGAACGGGCATTTGATACTATATCCCGAAACTCCATGTGGTCGGCGCTAACCTACAAAGGAATTCCTGAAAAAATAGTTAACATGATACGTGAACTATATAGGGATGCACAATGTAGGATACGTTTTAATGGAAATGAGAGTCGGCAATTTGTTCCCACCACAGGTGTGCGACAAGGCTGCATCCTCTCTCCAACGTTGTTTTTGCTACTTCTTGATTGCGTAATGGAAAAAACCAACAGAGATGCACCATTCGGTATCAGATGGACTTTGTCCGAATTTCTATATGACATAGACTATGCCGATGATATATGTTTAATGGCACATCGTTTTTCGGATATCGAAGCAAAACTTTCCAGATTATCCGAAAACGCTAAAAAAGTTGGTTTAAGTATTAATATAAACAAAACAAAGCTCATGCGCATAGGCACAGATATCGTTACACCGTTAGTTATTAACGGTCAGACCATTGAAGATGTAGATGCTTTCTGCTACCTTGGTAGCAAGATAACGAAGGATGGTGGGTCAAATGCTGACATAGCCGATCGGATAAATAAAGCACGATTGGCTTTCTTTTCCTTAGCTAAAATTTGGCGAAGAAATAATATTTCTCGTAAAACAAAAGTACGTATTTTTACCTGCAGTGTAAAGTCTGTGTTGCTTTATGGCTGCACTACATGGAGCTTAACTCAAGATACCATTAAAAAAATTCAAACATTTATTAACAAATGTCTGAGACAAATTTTTCACATCCACTGGCCAAACAGAATTTCAAATGATGCCCTGCTCCAAAGGGCAAGCTCCTTGCCAGTTCACATAGAGATTCGCAAACGAAAGTGGACGTGGATAGGTCATATATTGCGAAGACCACAAACAGAAATTGCCAGAACAGCCCTTGATTGGAACCCTCAAGGACAGCGCCGCCAAGGTAGACCCCGTAACACCTGGGTTCGATGCCTTAAACAAGAATGTTTACTAGCTCGTGTATCCTGGAATCAAACAAAAACAATTGCCAGAGAAAGAATCAGATGGAGAGAATTCGTTGACGCCCTATGTTCACTCTGAAGTTTATTTAAGTATTTGTAGTTTTCCGAAATGTATTTCTATTGATATTTAAATAAATAAAGGACATATATATATACACCCAAATCTTCAGCAAAACATTATTATGATTTAATGTATTGGGCAAGAGTACAAAATTCGCAGGCATTTTTTTTATCAACATTTCTTTTTTTCATAATTTTTTTTTTTTCATTAATTTTTTTATCAATTTGTTTTTCTTCATTAATTTTTTTTTTAATATGATTTTTTTACAACATTTTTTTTTTCTCAATATTTTTGTTTTTATACCAAATTTCTTATTGCTATATTTTTTTTAAATTTTTTCTCATTGAAAAAAAGTCTTTCTTTACCAAGTCTGAACTTCTTCTGACATTAATATGTCCCATTTGTATATCAAGAATACATAAAAACTATACAGGCTTTCAAAAAATGCATAAATCGCTATTTCGAACTTTCAATCATGAATAACTAAAAATACGGACGTGATGGAAAAATTTGGAGAACAAATTTGGAATCACGAGATCAAAGACTACTAAAATTACTTAAAAAAAAATTTAATTTTCGAAACCGATGTTTCCCGAAAGTAAAACTCTTTTAATAAGAGGACAATTCGTTCTGTTATATTTATATTAACAAATTTAAAACCTTCTCCAGTTTTAATTAATTTCAAGCAGTTTTTGATACTTAAACGATGGCATGAAATAAAAGTCAACATTCAAGACACTGATTTATTAACAAAAACTCCAACAAACACACAACCACACAAATACTATTAACTCATTATAAACACATATGCATCCGGAAAGTTTTCCAAGTTTCCGAGTATGTAAATATGGATATTTTCGCAGTTTGTATGTACGTTGCGTTCTTTTATAAACTGCATATCATTTATGCCACATTCAACTACTTATGCAATACTTCATAATTTTGTTAAAGGCACGTTTTATTTTATTGCAACACTTTAACATGCCATTTACAAAAATCCGGCTTGTTTAAATACTTCATTTATTCTTATAGAGTTTTGTTTTGAGTTTGTTTTTTTCCTGTGGTAAGTTAAATCAAAAAAATGTTGCAAATGTAGAATGATTTCTTACTTGCTATAATACATACTACAAATATGACTCTGTTACAGTGTAAACGTGGATCATTTGATAAATATTGGAGCAAACTAATGACGGATTTAATTTTCTACACCATTTATTTATGTTATTCTTAAAGGATGGATTTTAATTCAAAGATTCTACTTGAAGTTCTAAGAATCCAATTACACCGTCCGACAAAAATGAAAAAAGTCGTTAAACACGAGCAGTATAATAAACGTTTGAAACTTGAGACAAAATGTAGTAAAACTGCATTTACAGTTTTTCATTTCGGAATCCTTTATTCTTTTGAAATGACTTCAACAGTTTAGAGGATTAGATTTTATAAAATATTTTTTTAATATTTATAGTTATGCAAAAAGTAGGGTATAAAATATTATTAACACTCATGCATGTTCGAATTACAACACTGTACAACAGTGAAAAAAACACAAGAACCCCAGTTGGAAAATGTTTCACTGAGAAAATTTCCACAGTGATTCCTTGAGGAAATGTCTTCAGGTTCTGACAAGTCATAGGTAATCCTTGATGACATGTCCTTACATTATCAGCACTGAATGTTTGCTTTAAGAGTGTGGACAATTCCTCTAACAAGGGAAGTATCACAACCCTTATTAACCGATTTGCCTGAAACTTAAAATATATATTAAAGAGAAGATTTTAAGGTTGGGGTGTCTCGGTTTATCGGCCATATCGGGGATTTAGGGGTTCAAAACATGGCGAGAAAAAAAAAGTTGCAGGACGCCACCTCAGTTTGACTATATAAGCTAACAATTAACTAAAAAGAAAACAAGAATTAAAATTTTCATTTTCTTAAAACCAAAAATTTAAATAACTTGGGTTTGTAACTTGGATAATAATTCACCTCGTGGTGAATTAAACCGTTTTTCACTAGCTAGTTAATAAAAATTTTTTTTTTTCATAAAATTTTTTTTTTCATCAAAATTTTTTTTTTTCATAAATTTTTTTTTTGTCATATTTTTTTCATAAATTTTTTTCATCAAAGTTTTTTATCAAATTTTTTATTATCAATTTGTTTTTCACCAAAAAGGTTTTTTTTTATATTTTTTTCATGAGTTTTTTTTTCATCAAAAAATTTTTCTTTTCACCAAAAACTTTTTTTTCATCAAAATTTTTTTTCACCAAAAATTTTGCGTTCATTAATATTTTTTAACATAATTTTATTTTTCGTGAAAAAAAAAAAAAAAAATTTTTACCAAAACTACTTTTTCACCAAGTCTAAGCTTTTCACATAAAAATTTTCCATTTGTTTATCAAATGTACATAAAACAAGTGAGAGTGGTATATTCTTTGGTGCCGAATCTTTTATACTCTCCAAAATGTAAAAACACTTTTTTGCACTTATTTTTGCACTCACTTAAGAAATGTACAGCTCTTTTGATTTTTTAATGGGGTCCTTGACTGATATTTCAATTCGTTTTGTATGGAATAGCAAAGTAATACAGCATTATTTTTTCTAAAAAAAGCTTTGCGTTGGCAAGTACACCCAAATCTTTCGCAAAACATTATCATGATTTAATATTTTGTGCAAGAGTACAAAATTCGCAGGCATTTTTTAAAATGGCGTTGGAATAAGTAAAACAAAAGAAATTAAATAAACTTCTAAGCTAAATAAAGTTCCCACATGTCTGCAGTGAAATTTGATGGCGGTTCATTTCTTGGAACATATTAACCCTCTATCTCCTATTTTTGGAGGTCATTTAAGTCCCATTTTTAAATATCGTCGTAGAACGTCATTAAAACGTTCGTTTAAAGGGTTAAAATGTTATACAAAAATGTTTTGCATCACATTTCACTAAGGGTAGCCAAAAGCCAAAAAATTGTGCGATATAAGCAAAATGCATAAAAATGTAAAACTTTAAAGAACCTTATATTGTGAAATTGTGTTTTACCAGAGCAGCGTAAAATAGTCGTAAAAAATTTATAAAATCTATATCTGAGCTAAATATTGTTTAAACATGTCTTCAATAAAATTTAAGTGCAGCTCTTTTCTTAGAACATATTAACCTTCTATCTCCCATTTTAAGGGGTATTTTTAGTCCCTTTTTCAAATATTCTTATTGAAAACCAATAAAAACTGCGTTTAAAGGGTTAAAATATTCTACAAATATTTTTTGCTGCAAATTTCTACTAGAGCTACAATTTTTTAGTGTGTTATTTTTGAAACAAAGTACAGAAGTAGTCATTAATAAAAACTGAACGTCAAACAAATGTTTTTATACCCTCCAACTACAGTATTGGGGTATACTCACTTTGTCATTCCGTGTGTAACGCATCGATATATCAGTCTAGGACCCAATAAAGAATATATTTTATTGATCAGTCCGTCCGTCTGTGGAAGACACGATACAGTCCAAAATAAAAGTGATAGACCCCTGAAATTTGCCACATATATGTTCTATGTTCCTAGGCTGGTTAAGTTCGGAGATGGGCAAAATCGGACCAGGGGGGAAAAAGTTCCCCCTTGACGAAGTAAACCAACCCATAAAAAAGGTAACCTTTTATAGGCTTTTTTGTATTTTTGTTAAACAAATGAAAGATTTTTATGCTTGAAAAAGTTCAAAGTCTTGGAATTGGACCCAGGGGATTTGAAAATTACTTTTTTTTTGGTCCGCCCCCTTTTGCGGGCGCGGATATTAGCAAATAATTTATATAATGATAAAATTGTATATCTTTTGTACAAAAAGCATATTAATTAAATTTGTAAACATTTTTGACCAGAGAGAAGGTGGACCCCCGACAAGCCCCACCCCCCCTAAAAAACGCCCCTGCAATTTATTTTTTATTTTTTAAACGTTGGAGGGTATACAAGATTAGGCACAGCCGAATTTAACACTCTCACTTGTTTCTTTTAAAAACGACTAAACGTAAATTTTTTTAAATAATCTAGAGAGCTCCCTTTAGGAGTGGAGACAGAGCTTAGCAATGTTTGCAAAAAATGTTAGGGGGGAAAACTAATGGTGGTCGGTCTTGCATTTTATCTCTCTAGGGGCAGTTGCGGGCGGTTTTGGAGCTTTTTGTGGATGTTTTTAGTCAAAATAGACTTATTTTATAGTACCATCGTTAGCTAATTAGGGTACCTAAACACATTTAGATTTTTTGGCATTTTCATACGAGTTGTTCAGCTTCACCGTGGCTTCAAGTTTGCCATATATAGGCTGACCATTCGTACTGATTTGATCAGTACATGTACTGATTTTTAGTCACGTGTACTGATCAAAATACCTTGTACTGATTTGTACTGTTTTTTTAAAATTTGTACTGATTGTACTGATTTTTGGACATTTCTAAATAAAAAAAATATTTTAAAAATTCTATACCAAAACTATTATTTCCATCAAATAATTTAGTAGAGAAGTTTTATAAAAGCTTAGTCTGAAATACTCTCTATTAAGAAATGTCTAGGAATCTTAAAGCTTGTGAGTCCGAAAAAAAAAATTGTAACGAAAATTAATTTGTATATGAAAAAGCGCACATAATCTGATTGTGAGTTGGTTTTTATAGGGAATTGTTCAAGATGATAGATTTTCTATATTTTTAGGAAGAAATTTTAATTCGATGAGTCCAAATGAAAATAAGATGTGTGGATGAGGTAAAGTCATTGGTATTTGCGGGGTTTTATCCCGAAAAAATGGACTCAAAATCTGAGGGGTTTTCCTATCGGAAAAAAGTTCCAAAAGCACAAGAGTTTTTTTTTAAATATGTGCTCATGACTTGGGAGTTTTTCTAAAAGGAAGAGATAGATATCTCAGAGCTTGAGAACCGGGGCGATTCTCAAAAGACCTAGGTCTTCGTAATGACATTCAAAAATGTCTGTGACGAGCTTCATTTTCTGCAAAAATACAACAATAATTTTGTTAATTAAACCAAAGCTTTTGAGTAATAAAATATTCGTCATAACTTTTCTTTCCTTATGAATTTTTAGGGAGTTCTTCAGCGAAAAAAATTATAAAAAAGTAGGCGTACTGATTTGAGTTCGAGAAAAAATGGTCACCCTAGCCATATATTATTAGGGAAAAACCAACATAGCTGAAAAAAGCAAAAAAATAAAACGATATTGTTCCCCAAATGTTTTCAAAAAAAGGCCAGGAAAAAATCATTTTCTTTTTATTATAAACACTTTAAATTTCTATGTAAAACTATTTTATCTAAAACTGACTAATTCTCAAACATCCTACGTACCTACTGTATTGTTTAAATCGTTGTTTTATGCCTTAAGCTGTTGGTCATTGGTATTTTTATCGGTCGTTGTTGGTTGTTGGCTTGGTTGCCTGTTTCCTTGTCAAGTAATAACTTTTGTTGACCATTTCTTTTTTTTTCTGTTATTGCTGTTGTTGTTGTGTCGTGTATTCCGGCTGTTTCTGGGTATCCTTTGGTGACTGTAACTGTTGTTGTCATTAAGTGTTGGCATATTTTTATTACAGTTTTAAGTTTTGTTGTTTTCAGTGTGTTGACAACAAGTGATATTGTGTTGATGTTTATTAATTATTAACTTTAGAAGTTTATACTTATATATTTTCAAAATATGGCAAAATTTAACAAACTAAACTAAAACAATTAACACTTTGTGTGTGTTGTCTACATAAATTAGGTTTAAATTAATAAAATGAGGTTTTTGAATCAAGTGGTGGTCCTGTATGAAAATATTTTTTTTTTATTTAAAAAGTTTATGCAGGAAACAACACGTCTTGTTTCATATTGATTTTCATACACTGATAACTCTTAAATAAAATATTTTTGCAACATAAGGGAAACAAGACTCCCAACCGTTATATACTAGGGTGGCTCGTTTTTGGTATTTTCATTCTGATCAAAATCTGATACCCTCCAAATGTGTCGGACCCCTAAGGGTAACTCACATGCAAAATATCACTCCGATCAGAGTTTAAAATCTGTCTCCACTTTGAGCCTCAAAAATTGGATTTGACTTTCAAAAATGACCCTCGCCGAATATTTGATGTTAAGGGCTTAAATTTTGTGTTATAGAGAGGTTTAAAATGGCTTCTGTATTTTTTTTTAAAAAAAAAATCGTGTATCCTTTTTGGTAGGGGGTCGGAAATGACCCATTCAGAAAAAAATAAATATATTTTACGGATTTTCTTTTTGTGGCATTCTATTAGATAATTTTAAATCAGACCTAAAATCTTACCTATTTAAGATATCTTTAGCCCATATTGGCCCGGGATCAAAAATGACCCCGGCAAAACAATTTTAGGCATAATGCTTGACTTTGTTGATATCAAGAAAATATATATTTTTTACTGAATGGGTCATTTTAGTCCCCCTACCAGAAGGGTTACCTTTTTTTTAAAGATAATATATAACTACGAAATTATAGATGGGGTAAAAACATATACATATGCCATTTTATAATAGTTTATAGCACAAAATTTAAGCTCCAAACCGAAAGTTTTCCGCCGGAGTCATATTTGACCCAAAGGTAATGATTTCATAACAAACTTAGTCCCAATTTAGACAGGACAATTTTAATTGCGGCAATTTTTGTGTTTCTCCTTTGAACTTGCCGTTTATGTTCACACACTGGCAATTCTGTTCGGCAATTCCTAAAAGAAATGTGAAAATACTCTACAGATTGAGAGCTGCAAATGAAAAAACAAAACGAATTGCCAGTACGAGCAAGTTTTTTCCCCTTTCCATTCCTCTCACCTCTCTCTCCTATAAACTAAGAATTGCGGCAATTAAAATTGCCCTGTATAAATTGGGACTTACAATTATCTACTAGAATGCCACGACACCAAAAAACCGTAAATTGGAACAAACATTTAATTTATAAGATTTTATTAAGATTTTATTATTTATTATTATTGATAAAACCAAAATTTTCTTGAAATATGCAAACTCCTACCACAATTCCCGAAAAGTGGCCCGAAGGACATCCGCCATGTTTTTTTTTCCAAGGTGTTCTTGAACACAGAAAAAAATGGTATATTTTAAATTTTTTTTAATAAAATTTTCAATTTCTGAAAATGGTGTTTTGAGAGTCCCCGCAAAATCATGCCATTTTTTTGGTATTAAGTTTGAACGGGTTAAGGATACCGTAAAATCTTAAAATTTCATATCGAAGTATTTACGATCAAATATTATTCAAAAATAATTTTTAATGAATTCTAATAAAAAAAACTTTTAATTTTTTTTTTTAACTGAAGTTTTTATTTATTTCGGTTTGAGTCCATATTAATTATTTCTGAGAAATAATTATTTTTGTTTTTATTATATTTTTTGTATTTGTGTATTTAATTTGTTGTTTGTGTTTTTGATTGAAGAAGAAAATTGTGTCTTCTAAAGATTAACGGTCAAATTCATAATGTTGTAAGACATGCTAATAAAAGGTTTATAGGGAAAAATTTCTAAAATATTATTCAAAATCGTTTAAAAGCAAAATATTTATAAAAGGTTTATAGTAGGGTATAGTCAACAATAAACCTTCAATAAAGTTTGGAGTTGAGAAGTCATTCATTTTGTGCTCGGCATTCAATCTATAATTATCTAAAGATTTAATGAAACATTCTCCTCCCTAGAATAATTATATTCCATCAATTTATATTATAAAAATCGAAGATATCGTCAGCAATTAACATATTTAGGATGTTTTCAATAAAAAACTGTCAAATATTTGTTAAAAATAAATTAAAATAATAGAAAACAAAATAGTGATGTACATGCAATCAAAACATATTCGGTATTCGAATATTTTTTGTACTCTTGGTATAAAATTACAATTATTTCGCTCTTACTTCTATTTGATTTCTCTATAATGTTAAGAAAAACGTTTTAAACAAATTTTTATTTCACACGAGATCTTTTCTTACTCTTAAATCTGCAAAAAAAAAAAAATTACTTATGACTACCGAGTCAATCGATTCATGGTTTTATACATCACAAACAATTAAATGAGAAATATAGCAAGGGTGTTGCCAACATTAAAACGCAAAATTATAAAATTGTTAAAGTACGTTTATGAATACAATTTCGTAAAAAAGGTTTGTTAAAGGTTTATTGTACTTTAACTATTGTGTGCTTAAAAGACAAATTACAATTGGTTTATGAATTTGGCAGTAAATTTGTTGCACAATGAGAAAATCTGAAAAAATTAATTGACAACACAGGCTAACAAGGGAAGTATCTCAACCCTTATGAACCGATTTGCATGAAACGTAAAATATATATAAAAGAGACAATTCTAAGCTTGGGGTGTCTCGGCTTATCGGCCATATCGGGGATTTAGGGGTTCAAAACATGGATCAAAAAAATGGCGAAAAATCGTTTTTGGGATTTTTCAGCCATTTCTTTTTAAGAAACTATATGATGTTTTCATATGAGAAGAAAGGTTTTTTTAATGCCTATCCAATGGTGGCATAACCTTATAAAAATTCGGCTTCTTTAAATATTTTTTTCAGGAAAATGTGTAAATTTTGGGGGGTACTTATGTGAAGACATAGACCTACGATATCCATATGGCTAAGAAATAATCTTTATTAAATTTAAGTCGACCCGTATTTTTGCCCTAGACGATATTCCTGTTAGTTCGGAAGTTATCAAAATTTTCCCGAACGTCCACATGGTTTCATAAGGGGACAACGAAATTTTTAAACACCGATATGGCCGTTAAGCCGAGACACCCCAACCTTAAAATCGTCTCTTTAATATATATTTTAAGTTTCAGGCAAATCGGTTCATAAGGGTTGAGATACTTCCCTTGTAAGTGAAGATGTCGACTGCTTTCGGAAGAAGCTACCCTTCCTTCGTCAGCATTCCTCGATTGTCACTGTAGGTGTTTGAGATTAAGATCAGCTATTTAAACGTACATTAAGGTGAAAAATTTTACAGTGTAAGAAATTATAACTGTGTTAGAAAAAGTTAAAAATAGATTGATTAAGTTCGTGCTAAACGTAACATATGGGTAATGAAATGTGATATAATTCCCGTCATCTTTTTTACCTTAATGTACGTTTAAATAGCGGATTTTAATCTTACACACCTACAGTTACAATCGAAGAGTGCTGGCGAAGGAAGGGTGGTTTCTTCCAAAAGCTGTCGACATCTCCACTTAGCCTGTATTGTCAATTAATTTTTTCAGATTTTCTCATTGTACAACAAAAATAATTATTTCTCAGAAATAATTAATATGGACTCAAACCGAAATAAATAAAAACTTCAGTTATAAAATATAAAGTCCAACAAAATATAAAACATAATTATTTTTTTTAAAAATTCCTTTTTTTGCAAAATTCCCAATTTTGAGGCTCAAAGTGGTGTTACCTTAGGGGACCGACACTTTTGGCGGGTATTTGAATTTGATCAGAAAGGAAAGGCCAAAAACTAGCTTTTATACACCAATTTGCATAAAACTTAAAATATATGTATATTAAAGACTATATTAAGGGTGACTCATCGGCCATATCATGGATTAAAGTGTTGTAAAAAATGTGTAAAAATTGTGAATTGGTTTTTAATCTACACTAAAAAACACTTTTAAAATTACAAGAAAACTCCCGTAACCCCAGTTTACAAATATTTGACAGTTTTCCTTGTTTTTAACAAAAAATTTTCCATCGATATTTAAATTTTTCTTTGTAATTTTCGAACCTTTTTTCGTAAATGTACAAATTTCCAAGGTGATTTTACAAAAAAAAAAAATCTAGTTAAGTTACGAGAATTCCTTGTAAGTAATATTGCATCAAAAAAGCTGTAAATTTACAATTTTTTTGGTAAAAAGTTTGTAAAATTACCAAAAAGCTTGCAATTTTTATTAGGAATTTTCGTAAACTAGCAGTTAGCATAAAATCTAGTAAGGTCGCGAGAATTCCTTATAGTTTATATCGCGTCAATAAAGTTGTAAATTTACATTTTTAATTGTACAAAGCTTGTAAAATTTCGAAAAAGCTTGTAATTTTTACCAAGAACTCTCATAAAATAGGAGGTACTAAAAAACAAAACTTACACTCCAAAAAAAACCTTGTTAAAAGACAAGAAAAGCTTGTAACTTTCAGTTTTTGTTACCTCATATTTTACGGAGATTTTTTTTTGTAATTAATGGAAATGTTAATTTACAATTTTTTTGACGCAATACAACTTACAAGGAGTTTTCGTAACTTTACTAGAATTTTTGCTACCTAAAATTTTACAAGAATTCCTAGTAAAAATTACGAGCTTTTTTGTAATTTTACAAACTTTTTACCAATAAAATTGTAAATTAACAAATTTTTTGACGAGACAAAACAAGGAATTCTCGTGATTTTGCTAGATTTTATTTGTAAAATTACCTTGGATATTTTAGACATTTACAAAAAAAATTGAATAAAAAATGTAAATTTCGATCGACCAAAACAAAAAATGTTTTTTTTTAAAAACAAGGAATATTGGAAAAATGGGGTTACGAGACTTTTTAGGTACTGCGCAATAACTCCCAAATGAAATAACTCCAAAAAAAAAAATTAAACAACTTAAAAATTTTACATACGATTTGGGACTTATTTCATTATGAAATTAGTCCCAGTGTAGTGGGACTTATTGCACAAATTTTGTTGGGAAATAACTTCCAAATGAAAAAAACCCCAACAAAAAATAGTTTGGGAGTTATTTCATTTCTTTTTAAGCCTTGGGAGTTATTTCATCAATGGTATGACTTATTTCATTTTAATTGAAAACAATATATGGCGTACGGACATAGCGCCCAAGGTCTTATCGCCCAAAACCGTAAATGTTTTATCGCCCAAGCTTCGACAAATAGCCCAAAATGATAAGTCTAAAAATGTTATTTCTCCCAAAACAAAATTGTCAAAAAATCCAAAACATTTTTTTTTGGCGAAATGTCGAAATAACGACTTCTATGATTTTTTTTTTTTTGTAATAAAGGTTTTCTGCGTAGCCGTCCTTCGGCCGGGCTTAGGATTTACATACTCCATGCATTAAACACACCCTCTCTGCAAACCAAAGCTATTTTGAATATCAGGCCTTTTTGAGGCGTAACAAATTTGATAGCGTAAAGGCCTGCTACCCTAGAAAACTTTTCTTTGCGGAGAAGGTGGGTTTAATGCATGGATTTTGAAATCCCTAAGCCCGGCCGAAGGCCGGATACGCATAAAAACATTAAAATTTTGTGTTAAAAAAAAAACAATATTTCTAGTTGCGTTCATTGACGATTTCGCAATTCACATGTTTTTAATTTTGGGCTATAAAATTGTTAATTTTTATAATGTGACCCTAATTTTTTATCAGGACGTGTAGGTTAATAAAATACACAAGAATCAATCAAAATACCGATTTTGAATTTTTTGTTAGGGCGTTTGGCATTTTAGGTGACGATATTGTTTTTATAATTTTTGGACTATGAACATGTAGACATAATTCCTGTAATGGGAACTTATTTCATTTTCTTTGGCACTTATTTCATCGGGAGTTCTTTAATTTTTTGGGAGTTATTATTTTGATTTTAAATAACTCCCAAATATTGGGACATATTTCATTTTTTCTTTGGGAGTTATTTAATTTTTTAAAGTGTGGAGTTAATTCAGTTTTCTTGGAACTTATGTATTTCATTGGGAATTATTTCATTGGGATATATTTCATTTGGGAGTTATTGCGCAGTACCGACTTTTTATAGTAATTTTACAAGGTGTTTTTTGAGTGTACAAGCTTTTCTTATCATTTTACAAGACTTTTTTGAGTGTAGTTTTATCGCGTCAAAAAAGTTGTAAATTCGCAAAATTTATTGGTAAAAATCTTGTAAAGGTCCTAAAGAAATCATAATTTTTATCAATAATTCAAGTCAAAAAGTTGTAAATTTTATTTTTTTTTTTTTGTAAAATGTTTCAGCAGCAAAAATTAAAGGATACAAATTAGAAGTTTTTCTGAAAATTCAATTTTATTTTTTATTTTATTTTTAAATGACAACTTTCTTTGTAAATTAACATTTCTTTTGTTGAATTCACAACTTTTTTTTTAATTTAAAAAATTTTTCTCGGAATTTTTGCGGCTGCCAACAAATATTTTATCAATAATATTGTAAATTTACAAATTTCTAACACGAAAAACCTTATAGGGAATTCTTGCTCTTTTACGATAGTTTTTGCTATCTCCTTTTTTACGAGAATTCCTAGTCAAGCTGTTTATGTCATTTAACAAGTTATTTTTTTAAGTGATTAAGATTCTGAAAAATTTTCCCTAAAGAAAACAATTTTGGAATCTCCCAGATGGAAAAATAAAGTGAACGCTGACATATCGATGACCAGGAAAACAAAAAATGTAATTTCATGTTTTATACAGTGTATTGATATATGGTATGGGTATACGTTTCAGATTAATTTAAGAAATCTGTTATCGATTGGTTAGAGCATATTTTTGCATATTTTGGTTTTAAAAGCATATTATTGCATATTTTAGTCTTAAGAGCATATTTTAGCATAGAAGCTTATTTTTATTGCATATTTTGGTGTTTTGTGAGCATATTTTATGAAAAACGGCATATTTTGATAGAAAAGCATAAAATATTTTATGTTTGTGAAAACAGAAAAAACATTTCGCTAAAAAATTGTTAAGAACTTTTTTTAGTGAGTTAATTTTTTTTTTATTTATTATATCAATTTTTTTTTTTTTAGTTTTTTACCCATTAACGACGAATGGGTAGAGAAATACTCAAAAATAGAGCTAGGACGAACGCGTCGAATGGTATTGCAAATCTTTTTTCACGAATTGATAAATAAAAGATAAAACTAGTAAAAAAAAATTATGAGTCAGATCGGAACATGACTTGAGGTAAAATGAGCCGGTCAAAAGTTAATAATTTAATAATGTAATACACAATTTTGTCATAAATGGGTCTGGAAAGTTTGGGAATGGACTTCCCGAAAACTCTCTTGAGGCATACAAAAAAAACCTTGTCAAATTATTAAAAAAAAGCCTCGTAATACCGTTTTATTAATATTTGACAGTTTTCCTTGTTTTTTAACAAAAAAATTTCTATAGAAATTTACGTTTTTTTTTTAATTTTACAATTTTTTTTTTTGTAATTTTACAAAATTTCCAACTTTTTTTTACAAAAAAGATTTAGTAAACTCACGAGAATTCCTTGTAAGTTTTATTGCGTCAAAAAAAGAAAATTTTAAGGTTACAATGTAATTGGTAAAAAAACTTGTAAAATTACAAAAAAGCTCGTAATTTTTACTAAGAATTCTCGTAAAATAGGAGGCAGCAAAAAATCTAGTAAATTCACGAGACCTCCTTGTAAGTTTTAACGCGTCAAAAAAAATTTAATTTACAATTTTATTGTAAAAAGCTTGTTTCAGTGGCCACCAACAATTCGTTTAAAAAACGGCTGACCAACTGCTGATTTTTCC